>JAEIFV010000264.1:0-381934 GCA_018904265.1 Lordiphosa collinella
ACCGTTTTTCTTGAACTGACAACGACGGTCTTAATAATAGAACGCTTTTTTTGAGACCGATTTACTTTATGAGCGCTCCGTTCTTGCTTTGAGAACGCTAATTTCTTGCTTTAAGAACGCTGCGTTCTTGCTTTAAGAACTCTCCGTTCTTGCTTTAATAACGGTTGGGGGCTGTTCTCGTAAGTCCAGAAAAAAGACAAATTTTCAGAAGAAACACAGATGCCATATTGGCTCAATTTTATTTAATCATTAAAAATTTCTGTTTCACTTTACCTTGTTCTGGGACTAGAACTCGGGACCTCGGCAACTGAAAAGACGGACGTATGCACTCGACCACGTTCATCTCGCGATTCATAGCTGCCTAACAATAATAAAAGAGTTCAGTCCTAATCAATGAGCAGTGGTAAATAAGCTTTTTGGCAACGGTCAATCAGCAGGCCCTGTAGCCCACTTGGTAGGATATTATTTTCGAGCGCAGTGGTCGTGGGTTCAAAGCGCTGTGATGTGGCTCACTTTTTTTTTATTACTAATTTTTCATTGAGATGTTTTGAACATTGTCTATATTTTTAATAATGCAGCGTGGTCCGAAAATCCAATATTCCATATCATTTCACTTTATCTTTTATAAACGGAGAATAAGAACCAAACCATGACCAAATGTTCATGATTTTAACTGATTAATATTTTTATTTAGATACACAAACTATATCCTAAGCCATGTTTTTGGTAATAATTTAACATAGTTGATCCCAAACTTTAAATATATTTTGTTATTAGCGATCATCATCATGTCGGACTCGTCGTTCATTTTTCAAGACCCAAACGGATAACAAGTTTTCTTAATTTGTTGGTCCATTTAGAACGATTGGTATACTTTTACGGAAAAATCAAGAACGGATTGGGTATAAAAGTAAGAAAATGGAGCTGCCTTTCAGAACGCCATTTTTTTCTGAGTGTAATAAAACTCAAAACTGCATAAGGCCTAAGTTAAAATGGCCAAGCTAACTTCGTCTGTGCCGAAGTTTAAATCAGGGATGCAAACCACTCGAAAATAAGTACTGGTTCGGTTCAGTGGTTCACACAGTTTCTGTACCGCCGATTCGGTTCATTAAATGGTTTTTGGAGCTAACTGAACCGCGGTTTCGGTTCGGTTCAGTTGTTCATAAAGGCATATTATGAAATACAGTCGAACTTCTGTATAGCGAATCTTAAGAGAACAAAAATAAGCTTTGTTATATAGAAAATTCGTAATATAGAATAGTTTGAATATTGAACGAAATTGCAGTGTTCTGGAAGTTAATTCGCTATAAAGAAAACTTCATTGTACAGAAGTTCGTAATAGAGAAGTTCGACTGTATTATGATTTCTGTTGTAATGTGTTTTTTCGTACACTTTGGGAGTCGAATTCCTATAAACCATCTGAGTATTTTTAGGATTCTTATAAAAATGTCCAAAACCAAAACTATAAGTTCTTGGAATGCACTTCGGAAACGGAGAATGTCGGCAAGAAGAGAATACGTACTATGCATCTTACACAACCTTTAAGAAAAGAATTCACACTGGTGACAGGTATATTAAGAGATCGGCTTGCAATTGCGGTAGACTTACAGGAGTACATGTTGTAAAATTTGAGTCAAGTCATCCTTAAAGGTTTTATCTCTCCTAAGGATCAATTCGGTCTATCAGTGGTCCCTTTGGTAAAGGGTCGAACTAAAATTATCTTATGAAAACGAAGTTAATAAGTAGGTTTCATTGGCTAGAGGAAAGCGATTCACGTTTTAAAACTCAATAGAGAACTGAACCGAACCGAACCGAACCGTTTTTCTTTTTGGATCTCGGTTCGGTTCAGCATTTCTGAAAGGAAGCCGGTTCGATTTGCGGTTCGGTTCAGCAGCTGGAAAAAGCGGCTCGGTTCAGTTTACACCCGGTTCGGTTCAGAACCGGTTTGCATCACTGGTTTAAATACACTTGAAACTTTTGTGACCAATGACTTAACTTATAAGCTTTACGTCTTTTATGGCAGCTTCAAGAAGTGACCATCCGATCGAGTACCATATGTGATGTCAAATTTCCCGATGCTCAAAACTGGGGACGTTGCGTAAACAACAGACGGACGGACAGCTCAATCGACTCAGCTCGTCTGCTGATCAAAATATATATACTTTTGCGGTCGGGTGATTCCTTCTATGGTTCCAGCTTCTGAAACTTCGCCTTTCGTATACCTTAGCCCAAAAAAAAAACGTTTTTATAACTTTCAGGGGGATACACACGAGAATGTTTCTTTGCTATGCTAGTCATCCAACGGCCCGAACAAATGTGCAGCGTATTTGTACCAAAAGCCTTCGTGCAAAGTTTGGTGAGGATGGCTTTAAAACTGACGGAGGGGATAGCAAAGAAACAGACAGACGGACAGAACATCCGCACAATTTTATATGAACCTCTGCAAGGTTATACAAAACCAAACATCGTTTGATTTAAAAAATAGAAAATGTTTTGAACACTTTAGCAAACTGCCATAAGCAGATTTTTGGAGGGAAATAATAAAGCTTTAACATTAGCATAGCAAATTATTGCTTATTTTGCCTCCCTTTGAAAATCCCTAAAAACTAATTTGTACAACCAGTAAACTAGGCCATAAACAATATATTTAAAATATATTTTTCTTAATTGATTGTCGTACTTAAAGCAAATTGGCAAATAGGTGAAATTTCCATTACATAAAAATCATTCAAAGCAATTAATCAATTTGATAAGCAGATTAACTGATTATTTAATCAACACTTTTTGCAAAATTAAAATGATTAAAATGAATATTTTGCTGGGCCGCCCCCCAATTGCTGCTGCTTGGCTGTGATCACAAAGTTTGGCATAACAAA
Organism: Lordiphosa collinella; assembly: GCA_018904265.1. Lineage (NCBI taxonomy): Eukaryota > Metazoa > Arthropoda > Insecta > Diptera > Drosophilidae > Lordiphosa > Lordiphosa collinella. The sequence continues at coordinate 2,877 of JAEIFV010000264.1, forward strand.
AAAAACCCACTCCAAAGTATCTCTGTGTGTATTCTGCATTGGAGGCGCTCGTATTCAATTCGTCGTCGCTAAGGGTGCGGGTGCATGGGCAACACGAGCATGTTGCGCGTCAAACATGTTGCGTTGCAAGCGATTCGATTCGATTTGTATCTGCAAGATACTTTTCAGTCCGCGGAAAACACTCAACGGCAACGGAACGCGAACGCGCGTGTCGGCAAAATCCGAATGAAATAAACCGAAAAAACTGTCAGAGACCGAAAACCCCGAGAGCAGCAGCGGCAGAAGCATTGATAAAAATATTGAGGCAACTGCAGACCAGATTTGATTTGGCGAAGCACAAAAGTTCAATGCATTTCATCAACTGTTGTAAAGCCAACGACCGATCAATCGATTGATTCAGCGATCGATAAGTGTGAAAGGACTTTCGCTTTCGTTTGAAGGTTCAGTGATGATAAGGCGCGCCGCCGTAAAGTGACGAAAAACTTTGCACAAACAACAACAGCAACAACAACAACACAGACAACGTAGTCGCCCGTCCGTCCTGCAAACAACCGACAACGTCTGTCTACACTTGATATATAACAAAAATTAAAAAAATAAAGAATAAAAATAAGAAGATCGATTCTTGTGCGTGTGTTTGTGAGTGTGTGCGTGCGACTTCTATATAATCGAGAATATATACACACACACACAGCAGTTTATATATACATGTGCCCACAGATACAGATACATCTCTATATATCTAGCCAAAGTAGAAGATATATGCGTATGAGCTGAACGCGGCGCACTCTGCTCTGTTTTTTTCTTTTATAATTACTTTTGTCTAAAATTAGAAAACGTGTGTGTTGTGTGTGTGTGAGTGTGTCTGGTATATCGCACATCATCATCGTCATCAGAGACGGAGGCGACGGCACCCAAAGTCAGTCAAGCAGCCGCCCGGCCCCGGCGGTTGAGTGTGTTGTGCCAGAAAACACTCGCCCAGTGAATCAGACTACGACTACGACTACGTCTATATAGACGAGCAGCGTTCAACGTCGGCCGAGATCGCGTATACGGCGAGACAAACATTATCGTATCTCATAGATACGCAGCGAGGATTACAATTACAACGGCAGCAGCAGCAGCAGCGGCAGTCGCAGCGGCAACACAGCCGAACCACACACGCACTCGAGCCGAAGGCACCTCGTAGCCCCATCGGCAGCCGAAGTTGTACGAGCAAACGCGCTAACGAAACGCGCGCGCGTGAAAAACGTCGTGGAAAACGCAAAAACAACAACAACAACGGCCAAAATCAAACGCCACGCGACCTTACGTTCAATTGGGGGGGCGTGCAGCGGGGCGTGGCCGTGCGTCGACTCCAAAGCGCTCAAGTGAAACGCAACGAGATTCTAAACAAAAATTCGTCAAAACACAACAAACTTATTTACCTAAAGATAGTTTTAGTATGTTTTTCTTTGGTGCCAAAATGACTCACCAGCAACAGCAGCAGCAGCAGCAGCAAAAACAGTGGCCAGCAAAGTGTTTATAGATCGTTAATAGAAACTGTCAAAGAACCAAAACATTCTCTCTCTCAACTCGCTCAAAATGCTACGAAACTATCGAAAATATTTGCAGGATAAACGAAAATACGACCAGGCACAGCAGCGACGCGGCAGCACTGAAGGCAACATTTGTCAGGATTAGGCAAAAAAAGCACACTCAGTCACGCATTGGAATAGAGTTAACCCCCCAGCAGCAGCAGCAGCGGGAGCAGCAGCAATTAGCAGCCATTTGAGACAGAAACTGAGCGCTAGACCCGCCAGCATTTTTGTAAATAAAAGCCACGGCAACAACAACACAAACTTTGGAGGACGCCATGTATGCGCAACATGTGCGCAAATGGAGTCTAACAACAAAAACGCAACTAATGCCATTGATATCGCTAATAATCTACGTCAGCAACATGTTGCTATTGACCACATGTGCGCCGACAGCAACAGCAGCTGCGGCAGCAACAACATCACACAGATTATGGGAAGGCAGCAGCGGCAGTGTAGAAGAAAGCAGCTACTATATACCGCTGCAATCGGATAATGTCGCCAGCGGCAGCAGTGAAAGCGCCTTAAGTAGGCTGCTCAGTCGGCGCAGCAGCGGCAGCAGCAATAGTCTTAGTAGCATTAGCATTAGCAAGTTAACGCCAGCAACAGTATTCGACGCCGGCAGCAAGGCGGCTGCACAGCAACAACAGCAACAGCAGTCAATGCAAAAAGTTCCAAATACGCTAATAAATAGTCAAATATATAAATTATTCTACAATGACTTGCCCAGCGGAGCGGCGGCAACGGCGGCAACGAGTAGCAAAATGCGTCGCCACCTACCTAGTTTAGGGAATCACAGCAGCAGCAACAGCGGCAGCGGCAGCAACAGCTCAACGCAACGCTTTCTCATCGAATCCTATGAAGTGCCAGATAGTGGCGAATTAACGGCCGCCCGCAATCGCCGCGATGGCCAGCATCGCCACCAGCAGCAGCAGGAGAAACGCGAACACCGCCGCCTGCGTCAGCAACAGCGACAACAGCAGCGTCAACAGCAGCAACGTAGGAAACATCCGCGTAAACATCGCGGCCGTCAGCGTTCTGGTCGCTACTGCTCCGCCCGTGATCCCGCCCAGCTGGCCTTTTCGGCACCCACCGTATTCCAGGGTGTCTTCACCTCCATGTCAGCCGATCGTCGTGTCAACTTTTCGGCCACCATGAAAGTGCTAAAGGTGTACAAGCAGCAACGCGACCTACAGCTACCCCAACTGGTCCGATTGCAGTTCGCCCTGCGCAACAATAGCGGCGAATGTGATATCTATCGGGAACGCCTGCAGCCGCGCGGTCTGGTGCGATCCGGTAATGATCTGGAGCAGGCATCGGATGTCTCCTACATGATGTTTGTGCAGCAAACGAATCCGGGCAATTTCACCATCCTGGGCCAGCCCATACGCGTCACACATTCGGTGATGGAGTCGGTGAAAATGGCTGTGAGTGAAAATTATGGTGAGTTGAATGTGTTTCGATTTATAAAAATTAATTTGTGGGAATTTTCTTTGATATGCAAGAAGAATGCAAATAAGGTCTACTTTTTGGTTTATACTGCGAAGTTCGGGAATTCAGTGAGTCAGTCATCAATTTGAATGTTTTGACTTGGTCAACTTGGTTGTTATGTTGGCTTCAAATTGCTTTCGCATATTACTCATGAAGTTAACTAAAACTTACCCTTGAAAACAATGATTACATTTTTTGTTGGCTTATGTACAAACCCCATTTTTTTAAGATTTAGGCTCACAGTTGACCAAAAATGTATAAATACTATCATTTTTCTGTAGTGAATTTATTTTAATGTTTTTGTGTTAAAATTTCACTCTTTTCTTTAAAACTTCCGTAAAGAAATTGGCCCAAAAAAGTATTTAACTCTTTTTACTTAAAGCTAATCGATTTTGAGGTGTTAAGCTAGAAGCTTTCGAGATGAAATGCTCACGTATGAAGTCTCGTTTATGAAGTCCGTTTTCCCTTGATCTTTGTTGGATGCATCGGTGTCGCAACAACCCAACTGTGCCACGCAGAGAGAAATACGACAGCACTTGATTGCAAAATTTGCAACATGCTACATTTTTGGCCTTGTCTTCAACTTCCAGAATTAAGAATTTTTTCTACACATCACAATTTTTGTTATGTGGTTTCACCATTTTATAACTTTGTTTTTTTTTTCAAATAGTTTCTGTTTATTTCGTCCTATTTACTGTCACAAATATTTAAAACTTAAGGCAGAATTCTAAAATACCACTTCCCTTTGAAATTTTTCCTTAATAAAGCTTATTAAATGTTCTTAAGTTGCAACCTTGTAAGAAATATTCCAAATAAATCAATTAATAAATAAAATGTTCGAAATTTTCGATACTCTGGTAAAAGTAAAATAACAAAAAAAAGGCACATTTAAAAAACCATTTTAAAGCTTGGTTCGCTAACCGACAATTTTCAAGGTCTTAACTATCCAACCGAAACTTTGAGGCTATCTCGAAATTTCAGCGAAATTTTGTGGCTTATGAAAAAGAGTAAAATATTCTTGGAAATCAGTAGAACAGTTCTTTAAATAAATTTTGTAATGTTTATGTTTCGACTTAAATCAAAAAGCATCTGTAAATTAACAGATTAGAAACAACTTCACAAACGGCTATATCTAGATACGGCCGAAAGATGTAGAATACATTATTAACAAGAAAGATAGTCGTGTAAGCCCGACTATAACATACTCTGTACCTGTGAAGTGGTGCCAATCACCGTTGCGGCCGGTGCTGCCCATAATTGTTTGTTTTCCATATAACTCGAATTTCGTTCATCCGATCTTTAAAACGGCGGATTGATTAAGAATCCCGAATACTAAATATGTCCAGAAGGTTCGAACGTTTTTTCGATATTGCGGGGGCGGGAGGGGGCGTGGCCAAAATTGAAAATAATCTTGATTTGCCTGCAAGTATAAGAAACATATGTTCCATACATGTCAATTCTCTATCTCTTACCATCTCTGAGATCTGTTTGTTCATACGGTCAGACGGACAGACAGACAGACGGACGGACAGACGGACACTTTTGCACAAACTTAAATTAATGTGTACCTCCGGTACAGAGTATAAATAGTATTCTTAAATATTACAAAAATAATACTTATGGCCTTGAAAGATGGCAGAACGGTTGTAACAGGATTATGGAATTCTTTAAAGAGTAAAATTAGTAAGTGAATTATTTAAAAGTCTTGTGAGTATGTTAGTGATAGCTCTTAGGGTTCTTAAAATATATATAAAAATGTAAAGAATGTTATAGGTTTGTAGTATTAACCCATTGCAATTTTAGTAACTAATAGCTTTAGATTGAGAATTATCTTTAACTATGAAGGTAATTTAATTCAATGTAATTTAACAAACTTGTTATACCCTTGCAAAAGGTATGATAATTTAGCCCAGAAGTTTGCAAAGCATAGAAATATTCATTTCAAGCCCCATAAACTATATATATTCTTCATCGGGCGACGAGCTTAGTCGATTGAGCTTTGTCTATCTGTTTCGACATAAACTAGAGCTGAATTTTTACACATAGTTTTCTTTTTACTGCACGCTGTCGGAACTAACCAGATCGCATGACTATATCTCATAGAAGAGCTGGCAAACTATCGATGGCACTATCGATATATCGAATCTTTGTCACTATCGTCACTTTCGAATCTTTCATTTTACCCTATCAATAGTTTTTTACGAGCATTTTTCTTAGATTCACATACGAGGGCCGTCCCAGAAATGGCCGACCTAGCACAGTAGTGTTGGAAAATGTTCACAAAAAATATTAAAAAAGGGGAAGTACCGACTATTAAAAGCTTAAGTTTGAAGTTTGGTGCCTTTAACTTGCACAGTTTTTTTTTGGTCGATTTTAATAGAGAACGCTTGTTATTGATTTGCAAACATGGACAAAATTGGTCATCGTTATGTGAAACAATACTTTCATATAAAAGGACTTAGTCCAACCAATATTAAAAAGGAGCTGGATTCTACTTTACGTAATTCTGCTCCCTCGTTTACAACAATAAAATATTGGGTGGCTAAGTTTAAGCGAGGTCGTTTGAGCTGCGAAGATGAACATTGTAATGGGCGTCCAAATGAGGTGACCAAAATTAAAAAAGTGTATTGAGTGACCGGCGATTGAAAGTTTGTGAGTTAGCTGAATGTGTAGGCATTTCAAAAAGTGCTGTACATCGCATATTGACCGAAACTTCTGAACAAAAACAGCGTCGTAAGGCCATTGCCATTGCAATGGCTAAAATTAATGAATTAAAATTTGAATTGCTACCTCACGCCCCTTATTCGCTAGACTTGGCTCCCTCTGATTATTTCTTATTCTCAAACTTGAAAAAATGGTTCGGGGGGAAAGATTTTTTGGAAAAAGAGGGGGGGTGGGGGTTTTTTTTTTTGGGTTAAAAATATCGAAGCCATTGAACATCGCTGGGAAAAGTTTATCGACCTAAAAGGACCCTAATGGAACTTTGTTTGTAAGAAAATGAGATTAATTTATGTTTAAATTTTATTTTTTTTTTTTTTTTTATGAATCGGAATGTTGTTAAATTAAATCAAATGTATTTTATTCTAATTTAAACAGACTTCTTATTCTAAATCTTAATTGAAATTTACTTATTTTCCGAAACCTATTAATATTTGATTCAGTTTTAGTCCTTAGTTAGATATTTCATTCAGAGACTTGAACGTTTGCATAATTCCCCGCATTATATCGTTGCTTCTTGGTTAGACAAGGAAGCTTGCACGTTTCTTGATTAATGTTTTTCTATATCTTTATCTCTTGGTTGTGCTTCCTTCTTCCTTCCCTTTAGACAATATATGTACATCTCTCTTTCCCTTCTTTTCTCTCTCTCTCTCTCTCTCTCTCTTTCTCTCTTGTGCCTGGCATCTTTCTCCCTGGGTTGGATTTGTTGTTTAATGAAATTTAACTTTTTTTTACTGAATTTTCTTATTTGCCAACTTCACGCTCTGCTAATATTCACCAGACCGAAATAATTTTATGCAATACCAATGCACCAACACACACACACACACACCACACACACATAGGCTTGGAGCCGTCGCGCATGCGCCCGCCCCAATGCATTTTTGTTGTTGTATTTTTTTGCCCAAGTGCCATGTCTAGGCTGAGTCTTTTGTGCCTTTTTTTTCAATTTGGTTGCCGGGCAGCAACAAAAATGCTCGCATCCAGAATTTTTATTGTTGTTGCTAGTTGCACATTTTAATTAAATTCGCATTAATTTTGTGCTGCTCCTCAAGAAGTTGGAAAAACTTTGAAAACTCATTTCTGGCTCCAACTTCACATCGTCATCGTCGTTGTTGTTGTTGATTGTTGCTGTTGTTGTTGTTGTTGTCTGCAATCGACCTTTGCGGTTGGCGGACCCAGCCCTAAGTTGCTGATGTTGATGTTGTTGTTGTAATTATTCTTGCGTTGCGGTTCATGACGTTTTGCGTCTGTAACGCGACTAAGTGCGCCTCTGCTCTCCTCCCCCTCCCCCTCTGCCGGCTGCTTTCCTCCCCCGCCTGGTTGCTTTTCTTCGGTGCTTTGTTTCAACGCGGTCGCAATTAGATTTTTAATTCCATTTTTTTTTCTCATCTGCTTTGGCTTCCGTCATGCCTGTCGCACACACACATAGCCCCCGAGCTTCCACTTCATCTTCAATCTTCAGACCCTTCTTTTGAGATATAAACGAAATCAGCTGCAATCAGCTGTTCTCCCTCGGCGTTGTGTTTATTTACTTTCTGCTGTCCGCTTGCATTTTCGTTTCAGGATATTTACTTTCTGTATCAATTGATTTATTTTGCTTAAGATTTGTGGGTTTTTTTTTGCCTTCTTTGTTGCAAACGCAGCAAATGCTTGGCAACTGATTACTAATCATTACGCCCACTCAGCCAACTCCTTTCACTTGGCCACTAACACAATTTACATATCAATACATCAAACATCCCATAAAACTGGCAGATCGTCAGCAGATCATAAAAAAACTCTATCTTGAGACAATAACTGACTCAGTTTGGGACCGGTTCGGCTCCATAACAATCATACGCTCCGTGTGTCGTGCTCTGCTTAAAACTAATTAAAATGCCTTCGAACTTGACAGAATCGGTATTATCATGTATTCACTGGTCGCCTTTTATATGCCCAATTTGCACCCACGCCTGGCGCCCCCTCGCTCCCCCCTGCCCAACCAAAAAAAAATGTGACTCCAAATATAAAAAAGGCCATGTGAAAAATAAATAAAAATCGTTTTGGTTTTTTGTTCTTTTTGGTATGGGACTACGATTATAGTAGTTTTTTTCTTGCTTCCTCTGTTCGTCGTCTTCATTCTCCCACTGATTGTTGCTGTGGTTGTTGTTGTTGTTGAGGTGTTAAGTAAATTAGCTGCTCATAAAACATCATTTGCTCTTGTGTTTGTCAGCAAAAGCAGAAGCAGCAGCAGCAGCTACGAAATATGGTTGTTTGTTTTGGTTAAAAGCGGAGACAAACTGGCAGTGGCAAAAATATGCTGCCAAGTACCAAATGAGTATACGGATTCGTCATATGAATGCAGCCAACTCAGCTGAGATCTACATATGTAGACGATCAATCAATCTGTACAAGTCATATGAATGAAATGTGGATAATATATGAAAATTTATTGAGGGAATCTATTTAAATCACTTAATTTCTGTATAAATTTTTGAAAATGTTTAAGAAACTTTTAAGTGCAACTATAAATAAATTCTCAAATTTTTGCTAAATTTTACAAAGAAAAATTTTGATTTGATCACAGTCTTCAGGTTGAAGTTTCAGATACTACGCGTACTTAATTGTTCCTAAAAATCATTGTTGGTACTTGAGAATCGAACTACTTTTACTCTAATCAATCCTTCAGCTCCTATTACACTCCCAAGCTTCATTACCTTTTTGTATTTTCTTACGTCTGTATACTTTCTTAACATACATTGGGTACACATGCAGAGCTTTTCATAAGCTTCCTGTAGATCAGAACATCAAGGAAATATGGAATTCCAAAGAAGTTTCGGTTAGAACCTGTAAAGCTTAGGTTTCGGTTATTGAAAGAAAAAAATTTAGTATGCCACGACTTTTCCCCAAAAAATTTGGAGTGCTATTCCATCCTAAGGCGATAAATGGATTGTTTAATTTCAGTTGATTACCAACTTTGAATCCATAACAGTCTTACCAAAAATCCAGATTTTCAATTGTACAGATTTCCAATGAATTGGTTGAGTAATATCTTGTCGTTATTACCAGACATCTTTTACTTAAGCCTTAGTTCTCACCAAGTTTTGGAGAAGGAAATAGAGTGGATGATCCCATGAAGTTGGCGCACAACATGCAAGTTAATCTCGAAAGACTAAAGAAGAGTTAGCACTGATAAACTGAGCCACGTTTCGGCTAACAAATGAATACAACCGACCAAAGTTTTCACAAATTTACTTAACTAGCTTCCTCACATTAATGAAAACCTCAATCTAAAGCAGGGGCCGGCAGCTTTCTATCTGGCGTGCATACGAAAATTCTCAAAGCAGCGCTGCTCAAACACACATAGTATAAGCTGTACAAGCGCCGCTGAGTTGCTTGCTTTCCTACGCCGCGACGCAGTCGTTGCTACTGAAATTGAGAGCAATTTTTGAGCTGCTCTCACACACACCAATGCAAAAATCTAAAGAGGGCAGCCCACTTCCATTTTGTAGCAACGACTGCGTCGCAGAGCAGCAAATCACGCAAATCTACTTGGGATTTCCTTGCAGCCATCTTGTCATTTCGGAATGCGCAGACTTATCCTCTGATCACATCCATTTACTAGTATTTTTATGTAGTGCTTTTACGGTGGCTAGCAAACACAGGCTTCTACGAAGGGGCTCAGATATAAGACGACTTAGGACAAGGTTGACGTCGTTAATTGCTGATGACGTTCACTATTGTATTGACTCCCCTGATACGATTGAAACCTTAGCAAGTAGCTTTGTTGACAAAATCCATATTGCTGCTGGTCCTATTGTTACGACCTTTCGTGTGCCTCCATCCTCCTGGTCCAGTTTAGAGCCTGTAATTGTTGCTTTGGCGAGACGCAAGCGCTCATTGCGGCGCATCTGGATGGGGACGCAACACCCTCTTGATCTTCCTAGATGGAAGACTACCACTGCGGAACTAAGGAGTGTCCTGCGCACTGCCAAGTCAGAATTTTTTGGGGTAAAGCTTAGCACCATTGACCCAGACCAAAACCATGGCTTTGCATTATGGAAATGTACCCGAAACCTAAAACGCCAGCCTCTGCGCAGAAACCCCCTCCGTTGCAACGACGGCACTTGGGTTCATTCTGATGACGCTATTGCGGATGCTTTTGCTCGTGATCTGGAGAATAGATTCACGCCCTTTGATTTTGCTACCCGCCACGAAGAGCAGATCACCATATCGCGATTTGGTCTCGCATTTGGTCCATCATGTACTATCCGTCCAATTAATGAGGAAGAGATCAAAGAACAGAAAAAGCGATTAAAGCCTTGCAAAGCCCCTGGATTGGATGCTGTTGACGGAAAGGTAGTCAAATCTCTCCCAAATGAGGCAATTTCCTTATTATGTTGGCTGTTGATCGCTGCTTGAGATTACCTAACCGATCAGTCCTATGGCAGCCATAGAACATAGTCATCCGATTTTGACGAAATTTCGCCAATCTCTTTGAAAGCATATAAAATAAATAATAGTGGAGCTTAGAACCGCGAACACTAAATATGCGATATAGTCATCCGATCCGGTCGGTTATATTAGCAGAGTGCCAATTTCAGTTTGATAACAAACAAGCGAACTCAACTCAGCTTGTCACTCTGATCAAAAAAATATATACAGGCCTGTTACCATTTTCAATTTCAATCAGTTAATGAAATGAAAAAGTAAATGACAATTTTCTTGGCACCGGTAATATTTTTGAATGCCAAATATGCTGGAGATGTTGACTTATCTATAGATATGTCGAGCAAATAATACAATTTGACTTAAAATCATTTTGTTCAAACTTGTTTCGCGGAAATTGCATGAAAGCGAAAGCCAAAATGATCTAAATGAAACCAAACTGTTTGCAATTCCTCAACAGCAAATGCGCAGTGTTATTCAAATAAGTACCATTCAGTTGAATTCTTCTATGAAAAATCGAAAATCGGGATTCTGTTGTTTCGCGCAAAGCTATTTTCTCGCGTAAAGGACACACACGCATGATGAAATTGCAGCAACAACTTCGTATGTGTCTCTCTTCTTTTTCTCTCCTAAGCTCTAGCGAAATTGAAGGCAACCACAATACGTATGCGCTGCTGATTTTGTTTTTGTCGTGTGCTTCAGACAGCGACAAGCACACACACACAGCAATAAGCAAAAAACCGGGTTTTGCAAGGGTATAAAAAAATTGTCTGAAAATCTTGGAAGTGGACTCTTGGAAGTGCCCTCTGCACCACCGGTCTCTTTCATTCTGAGTGAGTGCTTTATCTTAAAGGGTTGATTTTTGATTAAATTTGAGAATATAATCTTGGGTTGCGATTCTGCTAAGTTTTAAGTCTTGGTTTTAGATTGATTTTATTCTGAATGCAAACAAAACATTTTGATTAGCCAATTCAGGGACAATTTGCGACAGTTTTTTAGATTTGCTAGGACTACACTTAGCTCACCAGTTGAAGATTTTCGTTGACCTATTAGAGACTTATCTCCTCCAGCTTCAAAACAATGGCGAACAGTGTTAAGAAATTCTGATTTTACTTTAAATGCACTTCACTAAAAATTTGTACTGGCTTGAGCCTCTGAAAGAAGAAAAGAAAAGGCGTATTGTATATTTAACTGCCTATTTTGGCATACTTTCTGCTTCAAATTTATCGATCTTTCTTAGAGAAAACTTCTTAAGGAGCTTAGAAGGTTCTCTAAAAGTTCATGGTAAAAAAATTTCTAATGCATTTTGTAGTAGACAGCGTCAAAATGGCTTGAATTTATAATAAATAATAATTATATTTCTCTTGTAAATTGTTGTTAAATTAAATCGTTCGTAGTATAAAATCAATTTTTCAATTCACACATACAAAAACATTTTATATAATAGATTTCCCACCTGGGTTGCACCATTCAGCATTGAAAATCAATTTGCGGTTATTTTGTCACAGTGCCAAAGCAATAATATCCAAAGTATCTATTGTATCTACATTGAGAAAAGTCATATCTGGTGGCTTGCCTTGACTGCGAGTTTAGATTTACAGATGACTTTTGTTTCATCTTTTTCTTCTACTTAACTGCTGATCCCTTCTCTGATTGCACTTGTTGCCACCGAGAACGGTGGTGGTGTTTGGCAAGCATGGCGATTACACAATGGAAAAGCGGAAAATGTTTGCATATTTAGGTCAACGCCTACGAAAGAAGAGACAAACTTACTCAACGGCACCCACAATTCATCATCTCTTCTGGGGTGTCTGTCTACCTGGTCATAAGATTTTAGTATTTTTTAGCTTTTTAAGGGGTGGGGGGAGGGGGGGGTCTACTCATTTAGCGTCACGCCAGAGAAGAGCCACCGACGACGACGACGGCGACTTTTCGTTTTTGGTAATTAAGTATGAATGGCGGCGCTAGACGAAGAACTGAACGAACTGTAACTTGGTTCACTCTTGGGGAGTAAGGGTACCACGGGGTGGTCGTCTCTCGGCTCGGTTCTCGGCGCTGTTCTCCTCTCTCTCTTCGGTAGGGGCCCCTTGGGATGATGCTTTTGCCTGGCGGGCCGTTTGGCATGCGGGAAATAGAAAATTATAACGAAATGAAATGAAATTTTCAAATGGCATGCCATGTTGCTGCCTTGCCTTGCCTCGTTTATGAGTTTTATGCTATTTCTGGCCGCCGACAGCAGCAACAACAGCAGCAGCAACAACAAGCAGCTGAAAGTCATTTCGAGAGTCGGAAGATGTGTCTTGGTCGCCATCGCCTTTGCCAAAATACGAAATACAAACAAAATATGCTGCTGCTTGTTAGCCCTGCTGCCGGACGGCCTGCCTGCCTGCCTGCAATTCGCATTTGGAAATCAGAGACCCAAAAAGAAGATGCAACCGAAACAACACCTACATACAGCAGATCGCTTCGAGTGGCGCTAATGGAGCAATCTTACCAGTCATCAATGACATGGCTCTGTTCTTCAAAACACACTCGAGCGAGCTTTAATGGCCTGCACTCAGCGCTCTTGACTTGGTCGCGGAATCGGTAACGGTATCGGTCCCTCGAGCGGATGTGACATAATCTGCTTGCCAGGCCTACAAAATGCATAAAACGCATGGCCATTCATAAGGTCTCATCACTATATATCTAGATCTATGTCGGCGATATCAAACGCTTAAAACGAATGCCCCACAGGTGGCGCTTCCTTAAGAAAAACAGCTTATGAAGTAGTTTTTATGAGAAAATAGGGCAAGGCGAATGTGAAATACCCTTTGATGTTTAATCGGAGGGGCAAGACCTTGTACTGAATTCAAATTTCTATTAAGCAACATAATCCAAATTGTTGGCCTATAGCATTAGCCAGAGCTGCAAACTACAATTATAATTAAGATTACCTTTAGAATTATTCAGATAATTGAAATTAATTACTGATTACAATTATTAAGTGAATAGTACAAAATGTAATTACTTTTACATTACCAAAATAATTGTACCTGTAAAGGGTAATTACTGAGTAATTGTGCAAGAAATTTTGAATAATTCACGTATTTGTAGACGTAAACTTTAATTATTTACTACCGTCTTGAGTCGTTTATGATATTTGCGAGCTAAAACATTCTTTCAACTGGGCTGACGATGTCAGTGGCGTGATGCATTTGATCGCTATCTCATTTAACAAAGGATATTTTCTTGTATATCGGAATTTGGCAATGGATCCAAAGTATATCTTCCCAACTGTTCTTCAATATTGAGTGAAATAACTGATAAGGTGCGTTAGTATCATTTTCTATTGGTTGGGCTCCATCTAAAACTTAATTGCATAGAAACAGAGCAATGGATTATGTGTTCTCTTAAGTCTATTGTATCTCATGTGTCGTGGCATATTTCCCGATCTTGGGCATGGCAGAATGATCATTACTTATCATCAGTGTGGCGACCATGCTTTAAGCTAAGGATCTCTGTGGAATCTTCAACTTCAACCGGAATAAGACTTCCATAGTATTAATTCTCTTCTTTCTGCAGAAAGTCTAGTCCCTGCAAACATTTTATGAAATTTTTGGTAACATTCGCAGCTTAAAATAGTCATAAATGCGCTTGCTTTGTGATCATAAAAGATACTTACGTCGCAGTATGAACGAAATGACCAAGCTAGCGATAATAAATTCATAGCAAGCGTGAATTTAAAGCGAAATTTTGTCTAGAATAGTATTTTTAATATCTACGCAACATATATAATCTGGGTCAAAATCGTACTACTTTGATAATATAGCTCCCAATAGGAACGATAGCTCGAAGAGCAAGTTTTAGTAAAAAACAACCTTTTTTGTCTTCTATGGAAACGTCTCCAAACTTTGTATTTATTAGTTTTTTATACATTTTTTCATGATTTCACGAAAGTTTGGTCAAAATCGAAAAACAACAAATTGCAGCTGCCATAGAAAAGTTTCGGAAAACTTGTTTGTTTTCAATGGAAACGTCCTTAGTTAAGTCAGGAATCTATTTATCTTTTGTGCTTTCACACAATTCTCCAAATTTGCATCAAAATCGGATGACTAGAGTATAAAGCTTCCGTTGGAGCAAAAGGTCGGTAAACTATAGTTTTAGAGTGGAAAACTTTGCATTAGCAGTTCATATTGGACATTTCACTACCACAAGGACTTGCATTAAGAGAAAAAAAACAACAAGCTAGTTTAAATACAGGTGAATCAAGCTACTTTCATTCTACATTGAACTACTACAGATAACTATATTAGCGTTATTAGAAAACTTTTCTTAGACGTGGTCTTTGCGACAGATTTCTTTGTCTACGCTTTTGACTTTGCAAAGTCAGCAGCTTTAGTCTTCGCAAGACAGCCATAACAGCCAAAACAGTGACCAAAACAGTTACCGAATCAGTGACAGAATCAGTGACCAAAGCCGTAAACAAAACAGTGACCGAAACACACAGAAACAAAACAGTGACGAACACTGTGACCAAAACAGTGACTTTACTGTTCCCGAGTTTTTGAAGGAACGAATTTCGATCACTAAATATCGGTCAAAACTCAATGAAAATGAGCAGGCGTCCCTAAAAGATCGTAGGATCGGAAGTAGTCCCTAACAATTTCCAACACCTTTAAGTGCTTCTGAAGAATGCTATGACTTTGCCACTAATACATTATTGAATTTTGTAATATTTGAGTTTAAAAAATAATCATTGAACCCTTATTTTAAAGCTAATAAATAGTTTGATTTTTTGATTTCACTGTAGTTCAAAAATCAACGCTGATTTCCTAATAAAATGTCAATTAATGGTCTAATTGGGAAGTTTCTTTGGTTCAAATGGAAAATTTTAAAAATGTCAACAACATCGATTTTCGATGGGGCAAAACAAAATTACTTTATATTCCTTTGCAAGTATTGTAATTTCAAGTCATCTATCGTAAAGAGCTTCGCTCGTACAGGGAGTTCCACGATGCCCACTCTTTTGTAATAGTTACGTACTATTTACTATAATATACCACAATAAGCTTTTTAAATAACGTGATTTATTTTATTTTCTTGGCAAATAAACGCATCCAACAAAACGGAGGGAAGAAATTTCAGTGCTCGTACTAAAGCAATGGTGCTCAAAATGCCAAAACACTATCCCAAGGGATAGGAACTCATAATTCTGCCGGAGTCGCAGCAGACACACGCAAAGTGAGAGAATACTGTGTTCTATAACTGGGTTCCCCAAAAAGAGAGACTCTCTGTCTCTCTTTAACACTCACTGATGCATTACTTCGGCTAGCATTCGGTGTGAATTTCTGTGCCTTCGGTCCCCCGGGGCATGGCTGGGGAACACTGTTCTGAAAGTAGCCCGCTCGGCGGCTTGCTCTGTCACGACGCGTGCTTTCGGCTTTTTGTTATCTCACTAAGCATTTGTTCGATTCCTTGTTGTTGTGACATTTACTTCGTGCAAAGCCTGATTGTGTGAGTCTGGGCACCACTGCTCTAAGTCCATACGTGATCTTTGGAAGGACTGAGCTGTTGAATGAATTTTGGCGCAATCTTAATGCTTAAATTGTGAATTAATTACCGCTAGCCTGGCCATTTCGCCCGTAGTGAGTCGGTGGGAAAGTAGAGTCGTGTTTAGCCAGTTCTTCTGATTAATTTCGACTCATTTTCGAGTCATTTGATTAATTTTCTTGTCTTCTTTAAATCGAACTTGATGGTAATATTTTTTTTAGTCAAAATCAAAAAGGCTCGGAAATAAATCTCAAGATGATTTTTGTAAAAATTATCTTCCAAATGTCTTTTTGGGAGAATTTTGCCCAACTTGTCACACAGCGCTGCCAAAACTTGATTGGTGATCTCAGATGACTTAGACCAGTTTCACTTTCGCCCTTTCAAGGCTTTAAAAATTTATTGCACGCTTTGTAAATAGAAGAAAGGGTCATGATGCATTGTTATTATTAGTTTGATTCCATTAAATTTGTTGTTTTCCAATTTTGATTAGTAAATATATATTGTTTGTACCTACATATCAGGGATGCAAGCCGATTGGAAAAAGGGACTGGTTTGGTTAGATGATTCACATAGTTTTTGAACCACCGGTTCGGTTTATTACATGGTTTTTGAAGCCAACAAAACCGCGGTTTTGGATCGGTTCAGTGGCTCAGTCTTTTTTTTATTATAAATTTAATAAAATCCAGTTTCTGTTTTTGCAAATTACCCCGATCTTCCCTAAAATCTGCGCGGAAAGGAATTCGCATCGCACTTTAAGTTCTTGAATGCCGAAAATCAGTAAAATCTCAATCCTTAAAGTCCATCCTTAAGTTTTACGACCATATATTTTCGTTTTTATATTTTAAAAAAATGGCAAAAACTTATTTCTAGAATCGACCTAATTCTCGCCGAACATAAGCCCTTAAGGATAACGTCCCAAATTTAGTTCAAATCTGTTCGAAAATCTAATTCTTTCTAGACTTTCGATGGTAAGGCAGTCCAAAAGTGGTAAAAAACGCATTTCTGTTGAAGGATCGTTTTTAATTTTGCCGAGTCTCAAGCCCTAAGCCATTTCTTAAGTACAAGGTGGGCCAAAAGAAGTCACCCGGGCCAAAAGAAGTCACCCTATTGGAAGATGCTCTTATTTTTACAAATAGCCGCCAAAGTCAGATCTGTTTTGACATTTGTGGACTAGACAGATGTAGAATGTATATAATATTTACCTCTTTATATTTTGGCGGCTATTCGTAAAAATAAGAGCATCTTCCAATAGAGTGACTTCTTTTGGCCCGGTGACTTCTTTTGGCCCACCTTGTATAAAGTCCCAGTTTGATCTAAAGTCTGCGCGGAAAGATATTTCTTCCAAGTATTGAACATTTGTAAATAAATGGGGTTTAGACACCTATTTTGATTTAAGTTTAAGTAGTTGTTAGCCATCTCCAGGTCAAGGATTGATTATAATTCAATAATCAACAGAAATTAACAAAGATTTTGTTCATATGGCACAGCAGATTGGTTACTCAGACAGACTGTTTCGACGTACTCCCGGCAACATTTCAGCAGTGAACTTGAACTGCTGACACACCATCAAGCCGCTTGCAAATACCTATTTATTTAAGCTGAGCGGAGAACTAAAACTTGAGAATTGTAAGATCCCATCAGTTCTATTATCAGCTCTACTTTTTGGTTATTGAACATTTTGGTGTATTTCTTATGTTCGGCCAAGAAAACGCTTCGACTTACGTTATGAATTTAAGTTGTACTTGAAAGTGTTGTTGTTACGTGGTCCCCTTTGTGAACCGATTTTAATTTCAAATATTTCAAATGAAAATATAATAATAAACAGCATATCTCATACCTCTTAGCCAACATACCCTTCCTCGTTTATGGAAAAAAACATAAGCAACTCCTCTTTTAAAAACTGCTTCCACAAATCACAATTAGCTAGTCGAAAATTTTGCGTTAATTTTCGCGGCACTTGCGGCACATTCCAAACAAAGGCAATACTAAACCAAAATCCAAAACCCCAGCTAGAAGCTGATGATAAATGATAAGATACACTCGTATCGCTTTGGAGTCGCAGTCAACACTAATTGTTCTGCCCGCATAATCGCATTGCCCTGGGCCACCTTGTGCTCCACTAAAAGCACCGAAAAATGCTTCAACAGTTGCGCACGCGGCCAAGATTAATGAATTACCAAAAAAAAAAAAAACCGAAAAACGTATTGAAATTGATTGATATTTGAAAAATCATTTGGCCAAGACAACGACTCATTATTAGTTTCCCATGGAACATTTTCACAGCTAATGGTTCAAGATCAGAGCACGAGCTTCCCAGCTGAACTTAATTTTGCGTTGGCGGCTTCAGCGCTTTGAACTTGTCGTTTTTGGCCAAAAAGTTTCTCCTTCACACACATACACATACATACAAACACACACACACACAGAAGGGCAATTAAGAACTTTTCAAAATGGCAATGGAAACTAGACTCTCACCCTTAGTGCATTCCCGGGCTATCTTAATTACGCATTAATTACATCAAACATTAATAATTCCACATGCCACTGCAGCGGCTGCTCATCTATCTACTTCAGAGGCAGGCAACACCTCCTCGATCTTTGGTCTGCATGGTTGGGTCTGTGTATGCGCCGAAGCACTGGCAAGTTGAAAAATTTGCCTTTGATATAGCCTGGACGGTGGGGCTGGTTGTGTGTTTGCCTGGGCTGTGGCCTGGCCCCCGCTGCTGCTGGGCAATATTTTCTTTTTAGCTGACGATTTAGTCGATTTCTCGATCATAATCGCTTTGGTGCTGTAGAATACGAAGAGAATATGCAGATTGCAGAATGAAGTTGTTGCCAGTTGTGTTGGTCTTGCTTTTGGCATTAAATGACTTAATCTGAAAGATGGGATTATTTCGATTTCTGGATTAGAAAAAGTGTTGAAAATGCTAATGAATTTGGGTATAGATTAGTTTTTAGAATGCGGAATTGTGACACGCTTATTAGTTTGGGAAATTAATCACATATATTTATTCTTATCGCAAGTATTCTAGGGAAACGAATGAATGAAACTATAGACTATAAGCTGATAAAGTAAAAACGTAGCGATATATATTTGCTGGGATCGGGAATACTTGCTCTGAGCCTAGAGCTGAAGATAAGCGACCAGTTATTTCCCTCAAAACCCAAGTAAATGCAATGGAGAAGCAACCGAATACAAGCACTGCGACTCTGCGACTTAGATGGCAGTTGAGAGGAGTTGCTATAGGACCATCGACTTTTCAGTCTCCCCTCCTATCTCGAAATATATAGAATCATTATTGCAATAACTGCCTAATGGGTTTTCTTCTTTTTGAGCTAAACTTTATGATTGTATTGTATCGCTGCCTATTCCACCCCACCAAGGGCGCCTAGCTAGCAGCACCTTACGAACCTTTTCCGATACCTGCGTGGGAAACTCTCTACCATCAAGTGTCAACTTTTGCCTTTGCCCCTTGAACTAATCTCATTTATGTCTCAGTGCTGGGCCAGAGTCGCCGAGTTCCCAGGTAACAACGGGGCAGGACACATATGCCGGAATTTCCCTGCGTCTTTATGATGAATTTGTCACTTGGCGTGAGCATAGCGGGGATTTCCCCGCTTAGCAAACGGAAATTCCGCAGTTCAGGCCAGAAGGCAAAATGCAACATGAAAATTATATAAAATATGTATTATTATAAGGCGGCCGCCGCCGCCGCCTGGCCTGGGCCAAATTGCGTTCAATCATGTGCAGCAGCAGCAGCAGCTTGGCTTCTGTCTCTCTGCCGGCCGGCAAAAAAAAAAAATAATACAGAATTTATATCGAAACTGCCGCTGGCGGCTGGTCAACGCGCGCGCTGGCCACTGGCCACGTTAAGCGCGTGTTTGCCTTTTTGGTTCCCAAGCTTTGTTTGTCCACTCCGCACACACACTCGCACTTAGACGAGTCGGAGTTGCATTTTTAGCAGCATTTTTGTGCGGCATTTTATTCGTCGCCGCTGGCAACAAATTTGCTCTGTTGGCTCTGTTGGACGGCCACCAGCTACTGCCACTGCTTCAGCTTCACCTTGTACCCCAAAAGCTATTTAAATGGTATTTAAATGTGTCTAAAAGTAATTTTTGCGCTTTTAATTCGCATTTTTTTGTTTTGTTTTGTTTTGTGATCATTTGATAAAGCACTTAGCGACATTTATGAGTATATTTTCATTATAAATGAAATTAATAGCAATTAGTTGACTAAATGCGTCAGAATTGTACCAAATTTTTAAGTATTCTTGATGGCTGCGAGTCAGGAATGTTAATGGGTTAGTTACTAGTTCTTGAAATCGGACTCTAAGCATTTTTAGTAGGAGTAAATCACAGTTAAAACCAGGGCTGCAAAACGGTCGGTCGGAGTAGGAGACTCCAGTATTTTTGAAATGTTCGAACCAAAACTGAACTGGAGCAGACACATTTGAATTGGAGCATTTTTCCTAGCAGTTATTAATCTTGCCAACTTAACATACGTATTCTCACGTCTTACGTATCTTACGTACTCTCTCATATAAGTTTAAACTAGGGGCAGGCACTTTGCTATCTCGTGTGCATACGAAAAATCTCAAAGCACCGCTGCTTTCACACACACAGTACAAGCGCCGCTGCGATACGTGTTCACGACGCAGTCGTTGCTACTAAAATTGAGAGCAATTTTTGCGCTGCTCTCACACACACCAATGCACAAATGTGAATGTATTTCTTGCCTGCCTCTGGTTTAAACCATAGAGCGATTGTTAACACTAGTTTCACTGCGACCAGACTCAGTAAAAAACAGAAACAAACGCAGCACACACTGACTCTAATTGAGCGAAACACTTTTGCACTCCTCTTGTGTTGTCTGTTTCGTATATTTGGTTGAGTAAAACAAACGGGTCTGTCTGCAAATAACCACTCACAGGAACACTTTTAAGCGAGCGCCTATCAAAAAACTGTCTGCAAGAAGTGTTTTTTGTTTAGTTTTGTGCTTTTGGCTGACTGATTTAAAAGTTGCAGTGTCAAATTGACCCATTGTTTCTTCCGGTGGACCCTTTTCATCCCACATTAGACCTTACCATTGATTTGTATTCGAGTGTGTGTTCTGTCTTACGACCCAATATTTCACACCGATTGATCCCAGTTGTACACTTGTTCAGATATTGACGTTGCCATACAACTTATCTAAGATACCTTGAACTCTCTTTTTGATGTTTGTGTTCCACTTGAGCGCCCTCGCTGTCCTTATAGTCAGCCTAGGTTCTCAAGGGAACCGACAAACTTAAAGAACAGGAAGTCGTTCTAGCTTTAATGTGCCTAATGCTCAATGCTGTATAGACTATCTTGACCAGGCTTTAATTCTCGCAAAATCCTTAGCAATTTTATTCGTTTGTTAACTATAAACGTAAGTCTTCCACTCTGCCCTCCTCGGCTATGTATGGTAATGCTAAACTCTAATATAACTGCTACTGTTAATAAGGCCAGATGTGTTCTTGGGTTTATTAAGTGGTGGTCGAAGGAATTTGACGATCCCTACACTACCAAGATTCTCTACACTGCTCTAGTCCGTCATTCATTCTCTTGAGTATGGATCATGTGTGTGGTCTTCCCAATATTCGACCCATCAAGATAGAATAGAATCTGTGCAAACGCACTTCTTATTGTTTGCTCTTAGTGGTTTGAGCTGGAATCTTGAAGTCCGTTTACCATCTTACTCTATTACACTAATTTTAATTAATCCTCCTTCCTTTTTTAACCGTAGAGATATGCTTTTTGTAATCTTCATACATAGACTAATTAATGGCGAAATTGACTCATCAGAGTTGGTTAGCCAAATTAATCTCAATGTTCCTTGTAGATTGTCCCGTAACTTTCTCCCCTCATCTCTGAAACGTTGTACTACTAACTATGCCTTGCATGGTCCGTTTCGAATCCTCTGAAAGGTGACAAATTGGCGCAACACTCACAACCACGCATACATACGCAAAAGACACTTTGAAAGTTTGCTCTCGACAAAACGGTCAGAGAAAGGGACGTTGCTCTGAGAGTAACAGAATTGAGAAAAGAACAGAACTGAAACTGTCTTTCGCTCACCCTTTTCGTTGTGTCCGTAACCAAACTGTTTTTTGCCGATACGCTGAAAGTAGTGAGAGTTATTTGCAAGCTCTGTTTAAAACACAATTCTTACATCTGTATTTTCAGATATAAGCAATAAAATATTGTTCACCTTAGAACAAAGAAAGCTTTCCTAGAAACAAATTTGCTAATTGTCTCATCGTATTCTTATTCATGTTTATCTTCTAATGAAGATGATATGAAATCTTAAGCAAAGGAGATGGAAAAATAATGAAAAATGGCAAAGTCGAAGAACTATTCCCTTTGCCCTTAATGACAGAATTCAAAGACTTTCTCAAAATTCTTATGCTTAAAAGCTTTGCGAAGACAATCATTGTAGAGAACTTAAAAATGTCGCATTTGTTGTTTAAGTTGTTCCTGCAACACACGACTTTCTGACCCGCTCCGCAAACGCGAACCCAAACCCAATAAGTATCACGGTTTTAAAACCCCTCCTGATTATTAGGAGGTTTTCAGTGCTGGATAAATCATACAACTCCATCTCAAAAAGATTGAAATCAATTTAAGATCGAAGACAACACAGAGAAAACCAAATAAGTCAAAGCTACAAGAAAATGTACTTACTTACCTTGTTTCGGGAGTTTAGACACAATTACCGGCATCTTAGCCCATATGACTATCAACCACTCGCGCGACGATGCCGCAAATCTCAGTTATAAAGGGAAGCGACAAACGACGATAAGCGACACGTTTCGTGTAGATTTTCTTAATATAGCATTCAGCATTTGAAGTCCTTAACGTTTGTTTAGAAAACCTACATGTCACGTGCGAAGAACAGTTTTCTAAATAAACACAAGAGCGTAAGTGTAAGTCCTGCCCGACTTCGATATACCTGTTACTCAGGGGAATTTATGTTTAATAGTATAACTTTATGTTAATTAACAGAGCATTAACATTAAAGTGAACATATTAACATTATGATAGCAAACAGCGCATGTTGCGCAGAAAATAATGCATCGTTTTTTATAACCTCTATAACTCGGCCATTTATTATCCGATCTTAATGAAAGCTTAAAAGAAAATATATATTGGGTACATAAACTACAGTGCGAAATATGAGCTTGATATCTTTGTAGCAGATATTCCACATTTGCGGGTATAAAACGGTATAAATCGCACCCTTAAAGATAATCACCGATTGGGCGCATCGATTTCATGAAACGCTCTCGCTTCTAAGGATGCGGGACCCGTCTCTTCAGATCGATCTGAACTAGGTTCAATTTATCACAAGGGATCTGACTATCATTGTTACCACCATACTAGAAACCAATAAAAATCTTCTCCTTCTCGAATTTTGCAAGCGAGAGTACTTCGTACGTGGTTTCCCCATCGTTCGCTGCTGATTCGCTGGCTTGGTTGGCAGAAAATTCTCACACTTTAGCAGCTCTAAGCCCTTGATTGAAGTATCTGTGTTTCCTGTGAGTTTATAAACTTTTTCCTTGAACGTGTTCTTTATCCTTTATCCAGAATGCTCCTATTTTCTTTTTTTAGAGCTTCGCACGCATTTTACGAAATTGTTTAGCCTCATCGTTAAAGGTCGACGGAAAACTTGACGATACTCTGATTTACTCACACCACCTACCTTTCCCTTGAACTTTTGAAAGTGTCATTCTAATCTTAGAAATAGTTGCCTTAAGTGGGAACACCAAATAATTTGTGCACAAATATTAGCCAAGTACCTCAGTGCAAATTAGTTTGGCCGTCTAAAGAATAAAGAATTGTTATGACCTTGAGCCAGCTAACAACTATTTGCCCTAACAGAGTTTTTACTAATGCAAATTATTAGCGGAGCGGAAAAGCTTGCGGAAATTTTTGAAGGACGACACCAAATTTGTTTTACGCAATCATTTACAATTCAAGGCTAACTTTGTCGCAGCATCTGTAACCATTTTGTTAGCGTGTTTAGTTTCTAAAATGATTTGTTCACAAAGCACAAAAATTGCGATGTAAAAACTTTTTTTAAGATGGCACTATAAACTATTATTTGACAGTATATCCCACCTAATCCACTTTTAATTGATTCCCCCACAATTATCAGCATATGTTGCCTTGCAACTTGTTGCTCGGGAACATGGCTCTAGCCCATTGCTCTCGCGCGCCCATTTTCAAAATATTTTCACACACAAAATTATTTCAACTTGCCACCAGCAACAATAATAACAGCAGCAACAGCTACAACAACAACAAGTTGCCAGGTAGTTGTTGCATGCCACACACAGCAGCAGCAAACAAACAAACGGCAACTGTTTTTGCTGCTGCTGCTGCTGCAACAAAGAAGGCAACTCGAGCGAGGGAGACGATGACTACTACCAATAGCAACTAGCAATGGCCACCACCAACAAACAACACATGCTTGACCAGCCGACGAGACCAAAGCGAGCGCATAAAGCATAAAAAAAGCGCAAAAGCCACAAGAAGTCGCAAGTCGAAAAAGTCATTATATGCGACGTCGACGCCAGCTGAGACTTTGGCTTTGGCTGCGACACATTTGCTTAAATAGCAACAGCTACAACAGCAACAGTTGCCGCTGCAGCAGCGCCCATTTTTTTATGGTCGCAGTTGGAAAATGCAAGACAGATGGGGTAGGGGGAGGGCTGCGGTGTCTTGGATTTCCAGTTTTCGGTTCCCACAATGCAAAATTAGGTACGAAGCGTCGTCCCCATGACGTAATTAGCATAGAGCAGTTCGCAGTCGTCGTCGTCGTCGTCGTCGGGAGCCCATAAAGCGAATTTACCGCACAGCGCGCCAGACGCACTGCAAACGGGGCAAGAGCAAAGAGAGATGGGGGAGGTACACAGAGAGAGAGTGAGAGGGGGTCCAGGGGCAGGGCAGGGTAGTCAGGTGAACCATTGCCATTGCGCATGTGTGGCGTGCGAACGCGCAGCTGGTGGACGGACAAGGAGGTTGGCCATAACTCATACGTTTTGCTGGCAATTGTCGTGGCTGGGAGTCGGAGTCGCTGCCAGAAAACATTCGTCGCGGGGCAGAAATAAAAACATTTCGTTTAACGATCTTTATCGATGCGATTATTGATTGTGTGTGCATAGCTTGTTGCTGTTGTTGTTGCTGTTGTTGTGGCAAAGAGAACAGCAACATTGCCAGTTACAGCAACATGTTGCCAAGACATTAGATAAAAGACATGGCCACAAGAACTAACTCGACAATTTCAAATAAATCAAAATCATACCATTAAATTCCAACTGACAAGCAAATCAAATTGTTTGATTTAATTGGAAATTATTTGAGTTATTCTTAAGAGTATTGATTTGAATAATTAAGAAACTAAAAATGTTTCTGTATATTCTCCATTCGAAGTCTTCAGATATCTGCACGAGTGCACTGGTTAAGTACTTGATATTTTTCACACCCAAGTGTCCCAAACACTGCAACAAAATGTATGCAGTCTTAATTTTACAAGTGGCATATTTTTGAAACGGTCATGCAGTGCCAACGATACCCGCGCCACTCGTGTTGCTCATTTCTTATACTTATGCAGGCATAGAGCGCAAAAATGTGAGTGTTTAATGTAGTGTTCCCCAGCCATGCCCCGGGGGCCCGAACACACTCGACAATTTACACCAAATGCTTGCCGAAGTAATGCATCAGTGAGTGTTAGAGAGAGACAGAGAGCCTCTCTTCCTCTCTGTTTAAATGGGTTCGTCGCTCTCTTTCTCTTAACATTACAAGAAAAATTCTACGTTTGCCCTATCTTTTTATACTCTGTACCAAAGATACACAGAGTATATTAGGTTTGAGCTTGAGTTTGTAACAGGGAAAAGGAAGCATCTCCTAACCTATAAAGTATATATATTCTTGGTAAGAGATAGAGGTTTGAAATGTATTGGACATTTACTTCTTATACTTGCAGGCAGGTCAAGTTTATTTTTCAATTTTTGCCACGCCCCCTCCCGCCCCCGCAAATTGGAAAAAACGTCATATCTCCCACAGTTTTATAGATAGATGGTTCGTTCCTTTTGGACATATTTAGTAGTCAGGATTATTTATCGATCCGCCAAAGGAATGGTAAAGATCGGATGAACGGTAATCGAGTTATAAGAAAAACAAACAATTATGGGCAGCACTTCACTGGTACGGAGTATATTATTGTCCGGTGTTTACTACTTTGCCCTTCCTTTCCTTCCAATATGACGTTTTCAACTCTATTGAGCTGCTCCGGGGTTACATGACTCTGGTTACATCCAAACTGGGAGAGTGGGATTGCATTTTTTGGTTCTGTCGTCCTGTAGTATTCTGCGCAGAATACATCTTTCAAAAACTTTGGACAATCGGTCTTATCGATCTGCAAGAGCCTAGTTCGGGCCAGTTCGGGACTTTCCTGGCTTGTGGATCATAATGATCTAAGCTTTTTTCCAAGGCTCTGAAAAATGTCAGGAAAATGTTCTCAGTATGGCGTTATATAATAGTACCAAAAACAGCTGCGCCTTGTAGGACAGAATCCTTAAGGTTCTGTTATCTAGCAAGTCCTCACCAGGAGATTTGGAGTTTTTCAGGCCTTTGACGATTTCTTTGACTTCCTGGTAGGGTTGTCGATATTTCTCAAAATATCAATATAGATAATATCAAAAATCAGAAATTTCAGTATCGATATTTGATATATCGAGTCTAAAAGTATCGATATATCGATAATATCGATATTGTGTATAGCTTACAAAAAAACTGAAAAGCTGTTACAGAAAATCTACAATATCAGACTACTAATGAACAATGCCAATGGCCATTCTATCTGATCCTTCCAATAGCAATGGCATAAGATAAAAATGACTTAGTTTTAGTGAAATTAGACTATATTTTCAAAGTAAGTCAGTAGTGAAGTTTTTTTTTCCATTAAACCTTAAAGAGTAACAGACTTAGAGCCGATTTCACATCTTCCATATAGAGCTATCTGTCACATAAACTAACAAATAACAGAGTAAATAGTGAGTTTATCTGACAACTAGCAGATATCTAGAAAATGAGAAATTGGCCCTTAACTTACTAAAATTATAAAGTGACAGATTGATTCTCATATAGATTGTTGATTGCTCTTTACCAATAGTGGTTGGCCAATGACTTTACTAACCCGCTGCTTAATGTGTTCCCCAGTCTTTCTGCTGCGGGTGTCGGAAACCACTAGTTTGGTTGCGGATGCCATCCGTTCAGATGGTACAGAACTTCCAGGCGCAATTAAGTATCGAAATGCGATTTCAGACAGCTTGGGCCATTCATCCATATTAGCTCGCCAATAAGTAATTGGGTTCATGTCGTGGGCTAAGTTGGCTTTCTCTAAGTATTCGCTCATCTCTTTAGAGGATGGTTTATTCGGTGAATTGTGGGTCAGTAAGACATCTTTAGTGCCCTCCCACACTGATACCTCACCAGCATATTTTATAGTCTGAAAAAAACATTTGAATTGAAAGCATCTATTTTCAAGATCTGAAAGAAGCACATACCTTTGACTCATTTGGTTGGTATTGCTTGTGTTCGGGTATAACATTCCCTGTTTCGGAAACTATAGCGCGCATTCCATTTGCAGCAGCGAGTCTTATCGTAAAGTACGTCTTTACCAATAGCGTGGCTTTTGTAAGCATCTGGTTGGATTCACTTAGTGGAAGAGGCCTTTCTGCAGCTTTCTGAAAAAGTTCCTTTGCTGTCTCTCACATACAGACATTCCCAAACTTATGGTGACATATTTCCCCGCTTACATTTTCAGTCGCTTCTTTGAAGTGGAGCAACAGTTTAATTATGTCTCGAGTGATGTTTAGTTCATATCCGGTAAGCGTTTCCGGACATTTCCCAGCTCTGCTCGCAGCGTTGCGCTTTAATAAAACAGCTGACACAAGTTCGGACATCTTTATAAAAGACATCATCATGTCTAATGATGAGTTCCATCTAGTATCAACGTTTTTTAGTAAAGTGCATACGCACCCTTCTGGAATATTAGCTTTTGTTTGAAGCTTTCTTAGCTCGTCCATAGCAAGGACACTGTGCTTAAAAAACGTCACGACTCCCTTGATGTGAGTAACTACGTCCGAATATTGTTTTAAATTTTTTAAAACTTACAGTGTGACCAAAGTATTTTTTTCGATATATCGATTTTAAAAATATCGATAATCAATTATATCGGCACAAATAATATCGTATTGGAATAACCCTTATCGTCTAACTAAAATATCGATATATCGATATAATATCGACAACCCTACTTCCTGGAATGTTACAGGTACAGGCGGGAGCTCCAAGTACTCAGTATTGCGTTGTATTCTACATGCTGTCGCTGTGCTTAAGGGCTTGAATCGTTCAGCCAGATAAGTCCTTTGCTGATCTTGACCATGACCCATCTGGCATAAAAAAAACAAAGCTGGGGCTTAGTTGGCGCTGAGTGTACGCTGAGTACGACAATGAGTGAATGAATGAAACATTTAATATTTACTTTAAGCTTGTTAAACTCTGGGGGTTTTTATGAGAAAATGAAAAATAATGAGTTACTCATTGGACTCAAATAATGAAGATGTTCTTCTTCAGTTGTTCTTTTTTGTTCAGTGACTCATTCTCTGATTTTGTATTCTATTTTGCTTGGCTCAGCTGTTCTTTTGACTAAGACATGCCGCTAGCATTATCTCCAAGTTATATTCGGTCACTCTGATGACGTATTTTGTTAACCAATTCGCACATTCCTACATAAACGTATTTGGTCATGTGCACCTTTATTTAATAGCCATATATTACGCATACCGCCAGCAACCAACAAATCTACGTCATGGGCGTAAAGTTCGGACTGGATTTCTTTCTGGGAAGTTGGCTTATCTTAAGTAATGCACGCCGATAAGAAATGTTAACATTTCACTATCTTTCGAACTCTCTCTCTCTCTCTACTCGGCACCCACACAGCAATTTTGCTCATTTGCAAGCACATCAGGCGTCAGTCATCAGACTTGGGCGAGCGCAATGGCCCCCAGAAACTGTCATAGACGGGCGCAGATTTATAATGGGGTGCCCAAAAAAAGAAACACAAAAACCAGAGCTGCGGCTGCTTCAAAGTTTTTATTTTTTCTGCCATCATTAAAATGTACCGAGCATGGCGTACAATTTTTGGTTTTTTGTTTTGATATTTATTTCATACGCAGCGTGGGAATTGCCCATCAATTGTTTAGCAGGCGCCAAACCGGCCACAAAAAGTTGTTTTACGCATTATAAACGCATTAACTAATACTTGGAATATATAAACAATCAAAAGTGGAATTCACGAAATTCAGTTGACAAAATGCCAAAAAAAAAATATTAGAAAAAGATTTGCTATCAATAAGTTTCCCCCATCTTTCATAAGCAGCGGGTGTCAGCGCCAGTGAGAGCGTGGCAGCGCTTTATGGTCTATGAAACCATAAAAAAAAACAGTTAACAAATGCCGTTATGACGCGCTATCCGCTGGTGTGCAACGAAATTGGCAGGCCATTTAGATTGTGAGCAGAGCAAAACAGTTCCACATTTGTTTATCAAAGAACTTTATCAGCAACATTCAGCCTTAAAGTTTAACTGCAGCCTGCACAGGCAGGCAAATTGAATTGATGTTGCTGCTGCCGCTGCCGCTGCATGCCTCAAATTATAGCTGAGCCAAAGACTCTGAGAGACTCTGGGAACAGGTGCTGGCCCAAGTGCTGCCAAGTTGCCAGTCTGTTGGCAACACGTGCCCAGGGCGATGCTGCCGTGCCTAAATAATTACGTAATAAGTGGTTGGCAGGAGCCGATTGGAGGAAGCCAACAATTGCTTGGCCTGTCAGCCAAAATATGCCAAGAATTTCCAATGAGGCAGAAAAAAGAGAGAAAAAACAGACAGCCAGGCTACAACACACTCACAAGTTGCTAGGTTCAAATAAGTTGAGAAGTGCTGGCAACATGTTGCTAAGCTAATTAAAATGCTCTCTCTATTCAAGCAAGAAAGCTTCTAAAGCAGGCCCGTCCAAATAGAGAGCACAATAAAATATATCTGTCTCTCTCTGACACGCAGTGATAATTGACATCGGCAAGCATTCGGTTTGATTCGGCGAGTGGCTTCGGCAGGGTTCCCCAAGAAGAGAGGTTCTCTGTCTCTCTTACACACACTGATGCATTACTTCGGCAAGCATTCGGTGCGAATTGCCCAGTGTGTTCGGCCCCCCGGGGCATGGCTGGGGAACACTGGACTTCGGGCCCCAGGGGCCACGGCTGGACAGGCCGGTTCTAAAGTAGTTTACATTTACATTCGGGTTTCATTCAATAGTTGTTGGTCCAAAACCAAAATCTTAATTTACAATTCTTTTGAAAGGAAGGTCCCAAGATGGGTTTGGTATATTTCCATAATAATAACTGATAAAAGCAAAAGCTGTTAGAACAAAAAGCAGCGCAGGAGTAAGTCTCTCACACTAACACACTCACAAAGTCTTCTGTCTGTTTCTTTGCTGTCTTTCGATCTTAGCGAGTTTGCAGCTTTGGAATTCCCAAACATTTATAGCATCGCAGACATGGATAGTCTATTGTTGTACGGTTCATAAGGTAGGCAAATGATCGCTGATGATTGAGGGTGGTTCCTTATGAAACAGCTGTACGATCTACCAGCCTTCTTTGTGGTGTTGTGTCTCTGTTTAGAGTTATTCGATAGCATAACATGACCTCGAATATTATCTATTTTATCTTCTTCAAAATAATTCTCCTCGGATGATGCGCGGTTAGGTTAGCAGAGCCCTTGTGTGAGTCGTTTTTGTTTGGTTCAACCCAACCCGATGGGTTTTTGAATAACATAAGGAATAACAATTCAACTAAGGTCATCAGTTTAAAACGCCCTTATTTTTTAGGGTTTTTGTCCCTTCCTAGGCATTACTAATTTATATACTAATCACAACATAATAGTGTGTCGATACTCCCTTGTTAAGAATGCTGTTGGGGATAGATACATACAATGTTCCGATGCAATCGAGAGCAGCGGTGGGCATGAAATTTGAGTTTAGGAGCAGTCTGACAACAAACACAGAAAAAATTCACCCCTATTTGCGAGGCTCAAGTCGACAAGCCTGACACACACTGCATGTATTTGCTAGCGCCGTGCCCCGTTTCGCAATAGGTTGGTTTTTTAAGCTCGCTTTGAAGCAAGGCAATTGCACTTGTCGTTCTGTCTCCTGGCGCGCGGCTGGCGCTAAGAAGAGAGGCAATTTTTAATGCGTCTTCTCGGATAAATGGGAGCAAGGGCTTGCCCGTCGCTGATCTAGGGCAGAGCGCAATCGGCTATTCACACGCACACGAGACGAGCGCATGCCGAAGTCGGGCATATGAGCGTAAGCAGCGCTCTCTTTGCCTTCATTCGCTGCCCTGCCGTCGTTGAGGGCAGTTCAAAGCTGGGCTGTGTCGCTTTAATATCGCACACCCATACACTCTCACTTTTTGGGCTCACTCTTCTTGAACAACGCTGATCTAGGGAAACCACCGACCTACCGCTTTTAATGCACTCTGAAAAAAAACACCGCCGTGTTTCAAGACCAAATGAGATAGAATTTACACCGTTTTGTACTTAACATTTCTAGTATGATTCGTTCTTGGGTTCGAAACATTCTAAAACCGAAAAACGACTGTTAACAACATCAAGGTATACTTAACAAGGTAGCCGCACTTGCTCTCTCACCGCCTCTTATGACATTTATATAAAAAAATTATATATATAAATGAGCGAGAGCGAGAGTGCGCTGTTGTCAAACAAGATTAAGAGGCAGAACACAAAAAATTCGTCCGCGGAGATGCTTCGCTCACGACTGTTGTTCACAGACTGACACTTAAGCGGAGAGCAAAGAGGGCGAGAGAACGTGTGTGGCTACCTTGTTAAGTATACCTTGGTTAACATTATTGAAATGAGACCAAACGTTCTTGAGTTAAGCAAATTTTGTACTAACAGTAGGATGAAAAATCAAGAAAAGCGAGTTCCAAGATCAAGTACAAAATATGTAAGATTGAGTACAAAATTGACTTATAATGCTAGCTTCAAAAAATGTGCAACGGATAGTGCAATTATTTTTAAGCTAGTCTGTTCTTAAAATGCCTGATTTTAACCCTTTTGGTATGGGTGATGTTAAATTTCTGACCCTGATGTTAAATTTCTACCTTGGTCTTTGGTAAATTCATGAACCTTGGATATCTGCAGCCTTCTTTGGTTCACTACAGAGAACAAATTGGGAATAGTTTTAGAATTTTATGGGATCTAACCAAGACATTTTGAACTCGTTTGAAGTACTTACCCTAAGTAATACTCAGAGTATAATAAGTTTGTGCAAAAGTGTCCGTTTGCCCGTCCGTCTGTCTGTCTGTCCGTATGAAAAAACAGATCTCAGAGATGGTAAGAGATAGAGGTTTGATATGTATGAACATATGTTTCTTATACTTGCAGGCAGATCAAGTTTATTTTCAATTTTGGCCACGCCCCCTGCCGCCCCCGCAATATCGAAAAAACCTCATATCTCGGATAGTTTTATATATAGAAGGTTCGATCTTTCTGGACATATTTAGTATTTCAGAAGGAATTTTAAAGATCGGATGAACGATATTCGAGTTATAAGGAAAACAACAATTTATGGGCAGCACCGGTCGCAACGGTGATGGACGGCACTTCACAGGTATAGAGTATGCTATAGTCGGGCTTCACCGACTTTCTTTCTTGTTTTATAATGCTTTTGGGCAGACATCAGACTGGACTTTAAGAAAGAATATTTGGGAATTAATCGGGCTAGACTTAGGACCATTACAACCAAAAAGTATGATCAATAAGATTTTAAAATAGCTCGAAATGTGCTTTATATATCCCGAATCCGACTTAAATAAAGTGTTTCGGGATTGAAAAAGTTGTACTTGAAACTAGAATTAGCATGCACGATTCACTGTTTTGAGGGATATCTACACGTCAAAGTCCCACAGCGCATACGTACTAAAACCTATCCCCCATATGTTAGGTGCGATTTTTATACCTTTGATGGTTGCCAAGGTAGCAGGCGAGCCAAGGTATTTTCGTACCTACCGTACTGTTGTCACCGTTTGTACTTAATTCAAGTTCAAAATCCTTGGTATTTTTCCTGAGTGTGCCTTCAATTAGGTCCCCTGTGCTAGAATATTGTTTACCAGACTCATAAACTTTGCGAACCAGCCATCCTCACACATTTTCAATGATGTTTAAGTCGAGTGAGTAAGCTGGCTTCTGCATAAAGCTTAAATTTTGGGCCTCAGTCCATGATTTTACCACACGAGCATTGTGAATCGGGTTATCTTGTTGAAATTCCCACTGCGAGTTTGTGCGAATTTCAAACGCATTTTCTTTCGGACCAGGTTAAGAGGAGGTTTTTTCTTCAGTTCTAGTCTCTGTAGAAGGACTGCATTCTTTATGACTCTTTGAATTGTGGATAAGTTCGCTATAACTCCTGTATTTGCTGTAGTCCTTCGGATAAGTCATTAAAGTTCGATGCTTTTCTTAAATCTGAGCGCCTATCTTTATCGAAAATCACTATCATTTTCTGCTTTATAATTCTTACCATATCCCGACTTACTTCGCGAAAATGTAGATTTAACTTTACGGCTTCTTCCAATTCTGTTCAATATTTTACTTATTGACAAGTTCAGTTACTTAAAAGCTTCAATTTTCGCTTTCTCTTTAAGAGATAAAGATTTTCGTTACCGATTATATATATCATAAATCGATAGAATGATCTTTTAGGAATGGAAAATCCATTCTCATTAATGGACTAGCGAGAAATTGTAAATTCAATCTTTGAAGGATAAGTCTGTCACTAACACATTGAAACGAGAATAATGATATCTTTAAGGTTGTATTTGAAGCTTGTAAAGCAATTACTAGCTGTAAAATTTCTTGAATTTTATGATATTTGTACCAGTAAAGCATTTTAGAAGATTGCTTGGCAGTTTCATTGAAATTTTTGTCACATATTTGTTGTCTTCAAATACCCCACAAACGATTCTGGTAATCGTGGACATTGCTCAACTCCCTGCCATCTTTAACAATGTGTTGAAAATGTGATTCCCTTCAACAAACAATAAATTAACAACATGGAAATTAAAATTGACTCACATTTACAGTTATGTAGCGCAAATTGGGCTTTACTCGTCGGTTACGCCTCAACAGATTCTGATTTCCCGTTGAAAGCCAAAAGTTTTGTATTGTTTTGGAGCCGCCACCACACCCTTTACCAAATTACACAATCACAACCAATACACTAACTAAATCACCAATCGCAACAATATTTGTTTAAACAACTTTGTGGCATAGTTCGTCAATCAATGCAACAACAACAACAGAAAATATCGTTGCGAAAAGAAATCGCTTGCCATCAATAAGAAATAAGAATGTTTGCCCGTTGAGCGCCCCCTTTGAGCCATAAAAAGCTAAATAAATAAATAAAGTGGCAAACTATTACAACATTTGTGATGTTTATTAATACGAAATTAAGTAGCTGCCGTTAACAACAACAACAAAACAGGCCAGAGATCCCGCCAAGGTGTTTTTTTTTTTTTCTATTTTCTGTTGGGTGGGTGGGCCAGACACACACAAAGGGGGGAATGGGCTGGAGGAGACGGGTGGCCCACAAGCAGCGCTTTCATCTTTTTGTAATTAGGCGAGCGCAAAGACTGATAGATAGATAGATGGATGGAATAGATACAGATACAGATTGGACTTTATCGTGTATTGGGTAAAGCGCTAGAAAGATGAAAATTAAAACAGCAGTCCCAGATATGTTTACTCTTTGTGGGTATATCTCATGTAAAATGCTCTTCCATGAGATGATCTAACCACTTTTCGCTTGAAGTTTGTATAAAAGAGGTATTTCTAATCATTTGTAAAGCTTTCCTCCCGTAGAAAGAATCAAAGAACAATAAAAATTTAAAAATCACCTTATGAAAATACTTAAGATATTTTAGCCACTTGCTCTTCTTGAGTCTATCTCTCGCACTTACAACGCTTGCTCTAAGACAGCAATGGCATTGCCTGGGCTTCAGTGGCCGAACAAATTTCGCTAATTTACACCAATACGAGCCGAGCGCATGCCTGGGCTTGGCCCTAGAGAGCAAACCCCGCGCTGTTTGCTTTCGGTAGCAGACCAGCGGTCGATGAGGGCAGGTCACAGCTAGCTTGAGTCGCTTCATTGTCTCACACCATCTTGACCTTGGCTTCTCACCATCTTGACAAAAAGCTACCCAAAAAGAAAACACTTTTGTTTTTTGTAGCGACCTCTGGCCTGGAGAGTGCTCGCCGTAACAAGATTACAAGGCTGAAAGTTGAGGTTTCAGGATTCATGTATGTAACCGGGCTTAAATCCTCTTAAACATTACATTGTTGTGTTTGAATCTAAGTCTCTCTATTAGTTTTACGAACTCTATTCCTGCTCGGGCGCCACTGGGGAGAGCTCGCCGTGTCCAGGGTTTTAGAAATTTATGATTTCTTGTAGTCGTGGTTGCTGCTAATAGATTTCTTTGACAATAATCCGAGGTTCCAATGTGTTCTTTTTGGGGTTTTATTTCACGATATTCTATGAGGCAATATTAATTCTAGGGGTTATGCTTAATATGATGGGTTATGAAGTCTGCTGGGGTTTCCTGTGTTGGCTCCAATCGTATGGATCCTTCCGTGGGTGTCATTACTTGGTTCTGAGTTTTGCATTCTGGCTGGAAAGCTGGATGTCGGGCTCCTGCCGGGAATTTACACTCTTGATAGGATTGGTTCTCGGATTTATCCAAGAATTAGGTGGAGGCTCGATTGCTCCGTAACGTATTCCAACTCTGGGCACTTGAATAGTACACTTAAGCAAAAAAAAACATTTTAGAGAGCTCAGATTCATGTTAACATAAATATAACTTAAACAACAGGTCGTTGAACCCATTTTCAGATACAATAAAGGAATTGGCTCGCCGTGATGTTTGTTATAAAACCTTAACGGTTCCCTATTAAACAAAATACCTTGGAAGCAAACCCCTTTAAATAAATGCACACAAGAAAATCGTGGCACACTTTAAGCACACTCTGAGACGCATTTCTCAGTAATTAAAAATAGTGGCCACAAACAACATAGATAAATTGAATAACCCTCAACGCCAATGCATATACATACAGCTACCATAAACAACGGAGCTTAAAGACGAGTAGAAATTTTGTGCTATTTGTGCACTTGGAATTCTCAACTCTTTATTCGACGGTCTGGGTGATTTAAATTGGATTTGCAAATGGCTTGTTGGTGTGGCAGCAACTGACGAAGGCTTTGCCATGGCTGCATCCGAAACGGCCGCCTACAAAGCCACAGCTACTGTTCATGTTCTTTACTTAATTTTATATTGATTATTGAATTATAATCGAACCTCGACATTGAGCCATCAGACGTAATTGGTTTAATTTAGAAGAATCAAAATTGGTTTTAATAATGCGTCTAGACACCATGCGTTTTCAAAACTTCAGTCATCCGTTTTAGAAGGGATTGGAACAAGCTGGCCAAGTAATTTAATGAAATCGAGTCTTTAGCTAATTCAATTGCTTTAATTAGTTCAAGTACACTCGAATATTGCTTTTCTGAGCCATATATTTCACCCTAAACAATTGCGACTATATTAAATTCGCGTGAATAGGGCGGCAAACTTAATAGGTCCACATTTTGGCTCCGTATATAGGATTTTACAAAACAAGTTGTTTGTATCGGCGCATTATCATGTTAATATTTCCATGGTAGAGGTCCAAAAGGTTGTGGAAAAGCCTCTTTCAATACTTCATTGTAAAATAATTTTTCGTTGATGACGGAAATTTTAGTTTGCAAGAGCCATTGTAGGGTAAGGACCTCCACACCATAAGACCTCCAAGTCGGCTATGCAGACGGTCCAAATGATGGGGTTTCTTGCGTAGATCGTGGAAATAGTGACTATAACCATCTGAGCCTTCTACTTAATTAAACCTCGCACGTGGCTTGCACCTTGCAGTGGCAAAGCGAATTCCAGGTCACATGCTCTCGACAAAAATTGAGGCATTGCGCTTTTCTTGCCGGGTTAAGGGGTGGCTTCTTCTTTATTTTTAACCTCTTAAAGGTTTTAGCCTTCGAAATAACGCGATGGACAGTGGAAAGACTAGCCCTTACATCGCATTTTTCACGAATTTTCGCCACAGAGTCGTGAGAATTTGAAGCTTTTATTATCTTCATCTTATTTTTCATATTTTTTCCATATCCAGACTCATTACTTAAGTACTCCGATATGATATGTCGTCGCCAGTTGATTTTTTTTTGTATTTGTGCAGTTGATAGGCCATAGTCCTTGTATGCCTTTATTATACACTTGAAAAGTGTACAATAATTTTGCCCAGAAGCTTGGAACGCATAGAAGGAATCATCTCCCACCACATAAAGTATATATATTCTTGATCAGCATGACGAGCTGAGTCGATTGAGCTTTGTCCGTCCGTCTGCCCGTCCGTCTATCTGTTTCTACGCAAACGAGTCTCTCAGTTTTGAAGCTATCGAGCTGAAATTTTGCACAGAGATATCTTTCAGATGCACACTGCACAAATGTCGGAACCGCGAAAATCGGATGGTAGCTGTAATGCGATGTATTTAAACTTCGGCAAAGACGAAGTTCGCTTTGCTTTCTCGTTTTTTCTTTTTCCTAAGGCTTTTCCTCGACCCATTTTAATTTTTAGTTAAAGGCAAAAGTCAAAAATCACAAAAAAGTTCGATCAGCGAAAACTCAGTGAGCACGTTCCAAAGTAGACGATCAAACAAAACGCATGTTCTATTCAAGTGACACTAAATATTCAGCCTAAAACCGGTTTCTAGACTAGATTTGGTCTCGAAATCACAAAAGTTTTTGCGGAAATGGAATTGAAAGAGAGAAATAGTTGCACAAAGAGAACGTGCAAGAATACCGTTATTCTATCACATTCCTCTTGAGCTATTAGAACTGTAAAAAGAGTATACAGGGTGTCCTATTCAAGTGATGAGGAGTGTATATTCTTTGCTTGTTCGTCGAATGTGTTCGGATCGGAAAAATGTTCGTCAAATTTGTTTGGCTCGACGAAATGTTCGTCGTTAGTGGAGGTGTTTGGGGCAGATTTTTCTGTGGAACACCTCCACTAACGACGTACATTTCGTCGAGCCAAACAAATTCGACGAACATTTCGTCGATAATTATCGACTATTAATCGATATCGATCGAAGGCGCCTATAAGTTGCATTTGAAATTTAAACCAGCCGCTATTTCATTTGTGTGCGCTGGTCACAGTTTTTGTGCCGCTTTTTCTTTGGTCTTGAAGATACTGTCTTCGGTAAGCACCCATGAAGGCGAAGCTACAGATAAAGCTTTCCTGAAAACAATTCCTAGAGTATT
Organism: Lordiphosa collinella; assembly: GCA_018904265.1. Classification (NCBI taxonomy): domain Eukaryota; kingdom Metazoa; phylum Arthropoda; class Insecta; order Diptera; family Drosophilidae; genus Lordiphosa; species Lordiphosa collinella. The sequence continues at coordinate 41,141 of JAEIFV010000264.1, forward strand.
CCTGGTTCTTCTGGCTTAAATTACAATTAAATGCTTCAACTTTTCAAACGCCAGACGCTACGTCTTTACCAGCTGTCGATACACTCTCTCACAAACACACACTCGGTAATTTTTTTTTTTGGAAATTCTAAGGCTTTTCGTGGTCGGATTCAGTGTATTCGGTGGCCTGGCGGGGGCGTTTATAATTAATTGTAATTGTCGTTGAAAGATTAATTTGGTTGCGCTTCAATGGCGCTTCATTGTCGGCAGCCATTGTGCGGGTGGGGAAATCAATTTGATATAGTTTTTCGACTTTTTGTTTTTAGTTTTTTGTGGATTTTGTTTTTGGGCTGCACACACACACTCACACAGCCAGGCTGGCTGGCTGACTGGCTGGCACATAAATATATATTTTATGCTGCGAAAAGTGCAATCAAGTGGTTAGCGGAACATAAGGGGGCAGAGGTAGGCATCACAATCTTCAAAGGGGCGACGATGGCGTGCGCTCCCCGTCTACGTTGGGCCATTGAAATGGAGCATAAAACTGTGGCTATAAATAAGAGAAAGACCCTGCTGGTGTGTACGTGAGTTCTTCCCAGCGATAGTTGTGCTTTGTTTTTGTTTTCTCATTTGTTTTTTTCGGGGGGAAGGCCTGCATTTTCAAATCAAATTCAAAGTTGTTGCTGCTGTACATTTCCGCAGATCAAAGTCACAGCTTGACAAATTCTATGGAAAAAAGCCAGCTGGCTGCTAATTGCTTTCATATCAGTCTATACCACCCCCCAAAGATCTTGGGGCTTTTGATAACGAGACACAACTCATGAAGGTAATTTATTTTCCACACCTGATAATTATCATCACTGATTGATATGCAAAAAAAAAAAAAAGAAACAGAAGAGAGTAAGAACAATTGGATTTAGGATTTGTGATTATATTTTTGCGCAATTGAGGCCGACAGGGCGCCAGCACCGCTTTGATCTCGCACTGGCGCCAGGCAACCTAATTAGGCACACTTTTGTATGTGTGCGAGAGTGTCTGAGGGGCAGCTTCCCCCTTTCGACTTGTCAACGCTGTTGTTTAAAAATAAATTGCACATAATTTATGAAACATGACAGATTTCACATAAATATTTCATCATTTCCAAAAAAAAACTAAACTAAACTAAAAATGCAAATGCAGGAAGCCCAACGACTACAATAGCTAATTGCCAGTGACATATAAACAATTGCTGGCAAACAAACACACACACATACTTGCAACAGTAGCAACAAGTTGTTGCCGCCGCCACTGTTGCCTACAACTCGCAACTCCAACTCCAACTTGGCCAGGCAATCATCATCATTAGCCACGGCCATTTTTGGGTAAATAGTGCAACCCTCTTTGCATAATAATGTGGATCGGACGGCGCATTTGGTGAAAAGCGCGAACCATGCAACATTTTTGTGACTAAATAAAGATGCGATGCGTCTGGCAACATCAACAGTGGCAACAATAACAACAATTACTATGAGACAGCCTGTTTGATGGGTAACCCGGTAGTGAGTAGTTAATAGTCGATTGGTGATAGTCAAACCTGTATAAACACTCAACAGTTTGCTAAAAAATAGCTGAAGTATTGAAAATAAAACAAAACTTAAGCTAAGTGGTCGGAATTGGCCATTTTTACAAAATAATAGATATGGCAATAAAATTTATGATAAAAGTTATTTTCAAATAAATTATTTTCTAACTCAAAGCAAGCCGTCCAACTATGAAAAAGTTTTAGTTTTATGCAAACCACTCGAGAACTTGAACTGGTTCAGTGTAAGTCTTTTTCAATATAACCGAATCACTGTTTCCTTCCGGATTAGTGGTTACATTTGAGTACTTATACAGGAGGGTTTGTGTTTTAGAATACTCAACTTGTCGCTTTTAGTTTCAAAATGAAATTCATAGAAATAATTTAAATAAAGTCTAAATTCAAATGCACTTACTATTTGAATTCACACCAGAAGTAGGAAAAACGAGAAAAACAACGACAACTTTGTCTTTACCGAAGTGTTAATAGACTTGAAACAGATCATTCCTTTGGCAATTACAAGAAATAATGCAGTCAAATAAAGGCTCTGTGCACAATTTCAGCTCGATAGCTTCAGGACTGAGGGACTAGAAACAGACAGAAGAACGAACAATGCTCAATCGCTCGTCATGCTGATCAAGAATATATATACTTTATGCGGTCCAAAATGCAGCTCAAGCGGACTCCCTTTTAAACCATTTCGTTCATGATTTTTGTTCACAAAGCAAGTCCGACGTTCACGGCAAAACACCAGCTCTGGTCACACTACATTACAACAAAGGCGCGTCCGTTTAAAAAGCGAACAGTTGTTCGGAAATCATGAACAATTGGTGTCCCGGTGCTAGTTTTGCACTTATTCTGCTTTATAATTCCCAAGCAGTTATAGCAGTGCTCGCATGAGGTACCATCTGCTTCTGCTCTAACGATAGAACCGGGAGGCTCTTCAGTTGACCAGCTTCCTTTATGTTGTTGTGTTTGACTATTAGTTATGCGTGAAAACATAACATGACCTCTAGCCGGCTTAAACTTGCTAGCTTGATTATCATAAATTTCTTAAAATCAGTCACATTTTAAAACCAAGAGGTTCACAAAAAGAGGTAACAAAATTGTTTGAAAAGCGAACCCAATGTGTTAGCAAAATGAGACCGCGATGTTCCCAAAATAAGACCGAGATATTCCAAAATTGTTCCCAAAACTCCTGATACATAATTGAAGTGCTTTAACTGTGGCACAAAAGGTCATACTTCGGACAAATGTGAGAACAAATCTAAGGGTAGAAAATGCTTCAATTTCAATGAATTTGGTCATATCGCAAAAGATTGTATATTTACAAAAAATTATTCCGGTTCCGGTTCCAGTGCAGATCAAAAGTCAATGAACAAAGATGTAAGCATTCAAAACGAAAAATTTTGAAGCATTGATAGATACTGGCAGTAAATATAATATTGTAAATAAGACTTTATACCTTAAAAACTAAACGAACCATATTTAAGTCAGTATTTTTCTCGTTGGTTTCGGCACAAAGAATCAAGAGTTTAAAACTAACTTTCTAGTGGTTTCGGACGAATTTTTAGATGTGGAAGTGGTTTTAGGAGAAGAATTTTGCAAACTGGCAGAAATAAAAATTAATCGTAACGGAATAATCATTAAAAACTCGCCAACGAAGAACCTGAAGTAACCGAAGTTAGTTCGATAATGAAGATTGACATAGAAAACGATAATGATGTCCACGTTGACATTGACGAAAAGGCAAGCAGTAGTGCCAAATGCGATATCTATAATCTTGTAAAGAACTACTAGCCAGGGAATACCAAGTCGTCAAACATGAAAGATGAAACTCCAATTTTTTCACGGCCGCGCTGATTTGCCTACACTGAACGCTGCGTAATAGATGCCCAGGTTGATCAGTGGCTTAAAGATAAAGTTGTGAAATAGTCCGAATCCAAATATACAAGCCTGGTTGTACTGGTAAGGAAACGAGATGGTACACCGAGATTATGCATTGATTATCAACGAATGAACAAGGTAATAGTCAAGGATCATTTTCCCTTGCCATTGATTGAAGATCAGTTCGATCTGAAGAACGGATTTTTCCATGTGGAAGTTGAAGAGCAAAGTCGACAGTACACATCATTTGTCACACATGATGGGCAATACCAATTTTGCAGGGTACCTTTTGGGTTGACAAACTCGCCAGGCGTGTTTCTAAGACATGTCAACGCCATATTTCGTGACAACGCGAAGAGGCATTGCAATTCCTTATGTTGATGACATTATAGCCCCTGCTAGAAATGAAGCTGAAGCATTGGATAACATTAAAGAGGTGTTTAAGCAATGTGAAGATTATGGACTGCAAATTAATTTTAAGAAATGCTCATTTCTTAAAACTAAAATAGAGTTTCTGGGGTACATTATTGAAAACAAGAAGATAAGTATCTCCAAGCAAAGACTAAAGCATTTACTAACTATTGTATACCAGATAACAAAAAACAGCTGCAATGTTTCCTGGGTCTAGTTGGTTATTTCCGTAAATTCATAAGAAATTTTTCACTAATTGCAAGACCTCTGACAGACCTGATGAAGCAAGACGCCAAATTCTACATAAATGAAAAGGAAAAAGAATCCTTTAATATGTTAAAAAAATTAATAATGGAGAAGCCGGTGTTAAAGATTTATCACCCTTAGCATGAGACGGAGCTGCATACGGATACTTCTGCAGACGGTTTTGGAGCAGTCCTCCTTCAAAAATCACCAGATGATGGTTTTGTAAATCCGGTTTACTACATGAGCAAGAAAACAACGGACGCAGAAAAGAAATTCACGAGCTATGAGTTGGAAATCTTAGCGGTTGTAGAAGCGCTTAGTAAGTTTCGAGTCTATTTAATAGGAATACACTTCAAACTAGTCATTATTTTGGTACTCCCCTAAATACTTACTTAATAATTTCTTAGAAAAAAACAGCTTTTCCGTCTTATTTAAAAGATAAGACAACAATTAGCATTATCAAAATAAATTGGTTAATCTATTTCACAGGGCAACAAAATACAATTTTTTCGACCTCCATGAATGTTTCCCCTTTTTTCCATAGTATTTGGGCTGTCTTGATTCCAAGTCTGCTATCTGTTTTTCCACATCACCCTCAGTTTTCAAGATATATGAGCTTAGCTTACCTGGCGACATTTGGAATTATTTGGCACATATAGGCCGCTTGGCATGTGGATGGCATTTGTGGAGGGTTTTTCGTTTTGCCTTGTGTTATTTAACCCTCCTTTAGATCTTTGTGCCTCAATTTTTAGACTACCCATCCGACAATTTCTCGTATGATTCCGGACCTACGAGAATTAGGTAAGTTTCTCTAAAAATCGAAGTACGTTTTTTGTTAGAGATGCGAGTTTCACACGGACATCAGTTATTACGATAGTTTCACTTAAATTCGAATTCCGTTTTTCCTTAGAGATGCGGGTTTCAAACGGAAAAGATTCAGTTTTCGATCTGATTTTGACCCGTTTTCTCTATCGAGAAAGTGTCGAGAATGGACCCGAACACGTGCCTCGAGAACTTACGTTTTGCTGCCACAAACTGAGCGACAGGTAGTAAATACTTTTTCGGATCGATAGTTTAGTAAGAGAAAATTTCTAGAAAATGTTGAAATCGTATCCGTTCTCGAGGTCGATTGTCGGGTGGGTAAACAAACAGCAAAATATTTAAGAAATTCAATATAATTATAAGATCCTAGCTTAGCTTAAATTTGTTAAAAATTCGACTACTTAAGCCGAGATTTCTGTCGGAGGGTTAAATATGCTAGCAAATCTTTTCTAAGAAACTAAAGTTTTGCCGATTACTTTATCTTTTGAATTGGCTGCGTACCAATCAATGCGCTTTTGCAATTTGGTTTCCCAGAATCAAATGTTGAATATTACAAAATAATAATAACAAAAGTGAAACACAAATTGCCATAAATTTGGCTATAAGCAAAACAGAGCAGATCAACAGACAGTAAACAGTAAAGGGCTAAAAGACGGATTTATGAAGAGCAAAATAAATAATTGAAATGCAAGGCAGAAAGATTTCATTCGTCTACGGCTGCAACACATTTGTGTCAATATATATATATTTATACTATATGCGTATATATATCTCTCTCTCTCTCTCTCTCTAGATATAGATTTATTTCTGCACAGAATCGTTTCCAAGAAGCAGGCAAATGTAGCAGGCGTGACACTGATGAGTGAGTGGCTATTTTGTTGGAAAAAGCCAACGAATCATTACGAATCATGGCTAGAAGCATTGCGTCATCGTGCGTTTAATGGGGCGTATGATTAATTCTTTTTGATTCGCAGCAAATGGAAATGGTAGCACACACAGTGTAAAAGTGCAGCCAAGGCAGTTCCCACATGGCAGAATGCTACGGCTTTTGTGGCCTTTTCTCCTAGACATTTTCACATTTTCCACTCGCTCAGTTGTTGTTGTTATTGTTGTTAGTGGAGTTGTTGCCCACTTTTGGACATTTAAGCCGCTTTTGGCATGCGTACAACTTCAAAAGCCAGCAACTTGCACAGCTCCACAGTTGCCCCAGCTCAGCTGATTTATGCGCCGCCGTCTCCTCTGTGTGTGTGAGTGTGTAGGCGCATTTCATGTAATCTGGCGGCGGGTAATCCAAGTGGCCAAAGCGTGAGAATTTTCGCTCGACCGACTTCCGTATCATTTGTGTTCAATCAGCGCAACATGCACCAAATTTAACTGCCAGGTGCTGCAGCTGCCTAACCGCCTTGTGGGTGTGAACATTTAAGCCCGCTCGCTGAAGGTCAGAACAGAATAGCTTCAGCTTCAGCTCCAGCTCCAGCTGCTGCCGCTGCCACGGAAAGAGAGAGTTTCTTGGGCCAAATTGTTCTTTTGTTGTTTCTTAAGCGATTTTTCTCACGCCGATAAACGAAATCACAACAACAACAACAACAAAAGCTGTGGAAAAACTTTAACTTGTCGGCTTTTATTTCTGGCAAAAAGGATTCTACACGCTGACAAATGTCAGTCAGGCTCAAATCCCAGTACGTGTCCAAGATAAGCTCATCTGCAGATGCCAACTTGAAGATGCCTTTAACTAAGCACCGTGGTTGAGGAACTAACAGAAAAATTATGAAATATGTCGGAGATTTTTGGAAAGTTTCACCTGTCTCCCAACTTTTGTTTCCATTGTTTACTCAGCAGCTCTCTGGGATGCGACATGTTAAGCAAATTGCTGGTGTCGATTGCTCGCCTGCTCCTGCATTTCTGTAAATTTTAACCTGGATTGAGATTGTTGCGCAGTATCATCAGCTCTCCAATCAGTTTGCTTGCTTTTTTCTGAGCTTTCTTGTTCTAAACTTTCGATTTCCAGGCATATAGAAAATCACAAAATTACACAAAATATCTAATTCAAAACACCCACAAACCTAACACCTGTAGCCACTGTACAACGCATTTTCTTCCTCTTTCTCTCTCTCACTCTCTTTGAGTTGTTTTCTTGTAATGTGCTCATTTTCCTTTTGCGGCATTTCACTGGAAATTGGGTTAAGTTTGGTTTGGTTTAGACTTTGGTCAAGATTTTGCTCTAGATTAGGCTGAACGCGTCCGTTATTGCCATGATGAGCAGGAGGATGATGATGATGGCTTATTATAAAGTTAGCCTTGTGGCTATTTTTAGAGCCCTGGCAAAAAAGGGCGCGTCCAGAGATCAGTACGATAAGCAAAGAGACAGCAGAGAGCGCTTAGTCATTCCACTTGTAGCCACAACAGCAGCTCACCCACGTAACTCCAGCAATGTCTGACTCAAGAGCACGACTCCTTCCCTCCAACTTGGGGCTGGGCATGCAAAAATAATGTCGTCAGTAGAAGAAATTGATCGATTTAAAAAGAATTAAGATCATCGGCCAGAGGGCAACAGCAGCAGCAGCAGCTGCCTGACTCACTGACTTAGTGAACGACTAAGCCGAGTTGCAGCTCCTTTTCTCGAGTGCAACTTAATTATGGTTTGTTTGCTTTGGCAAGTCGGTCTGGGAGGTGCGCTTTGTCATTGCCAAACAATTGGAGTTGCTGCCGTCGCCTGGCGATGGCTATCAGCAATCAGGCGCTTTGTAAGTCAGCCACAACAACAACAACAACAACCACAACAGGGCTGATGAGCTGCAGCCGCCAACGACCATTTCTCAGTTGCATTTTCGACTTGCATTAATCAAACAAAGTCATAAAAATGCTTTATAAGAACTACAACAAGAACAACGACAGACGATAACAGATAAGACAGAGCCGAGCAGGGCAGAACAGAAAAGTGAGCAAAGAGGGTGACAGGGGCATGTATATCATCTTGGCCTTGGGCAAATCTAAACGCCCACTTTGCCTGCATTCGTAAATTTCACACGCTGTCGCCAGGGGCAACAAAAGCGAATGGAAAGTGTATGAGTGTAACAGTGTTTGTGTGTTCGTTTATGTGATGTTATCAAGGTCTGGGGCAAAACCAGAGGGATGGATCTACTGGGACCCAAAGTAGTATAGGTTTTAGTTGAAATATCGTGGTGGCTGTAGAGAATATTAACTGATTCCTCATTAATCTGCCAAACTTAAAGATAATCTTAATTCAAATAATGAATCAATAACGACCTTTAACCTCTTGGAAGTCATGGATGAGGATAAAACTCATGAGCTTGGTCTAATGAATAAAGATAGAAGTATCAAATTGCATGGTAAACTTCACGTGTCAAAAATAAATCTGAAAATTGGGGAACATTTTATTGAACGTCGTAAGTTGCTATGGACCTAGGTTTGACAAGCTAAGGAACATGTTTGTGAACCAAACCTAAGACTTCACTTCATGATGGTTTCAATCCCGCTGCTGGTTTTGAGAGATTTCCTGAATTGCTTAAAGCTACTAAAATAATAATTAAAATGAATAAAACATGAATATTTCACATCACATATACAAATTGCAAAAGTTTCTTAAATTGACTTTCAAATTATACTACAGGTGCAAATGGAATAAGTCAGCAGTGACTTTGAGAGAGTTCTGTAAGGTTTCTATAAGATTTTGAAAGCCTTTTTTATAGAAAGAGATTGGAAAAACTATTTCAAACAAAAGGTTTTTGAATGAAATTCTTAGTGTAGTTCAAGTGTGTGGGTGGGTGGTTACCAAATCAGTGTCTAACACAGTGACTAAAACTATTACTAAAAAAGTGACTAAAACTATTACTAAAACAGTGACTAAAACGGTCACCAAACACTAACCAAATATTGGCCAAACAGTGACCAAAACAGTGACTTAAACAGAGACGAAAACAGTGACCTAAACAGTGATCAAAACAGTGCCAAAAACTGTGACCAATCAGTGACCAAACATTGACTAAAACAGTGACCAAACGGTGACCAAGACAGTGACTAAAGCAGTAACCGAAACGGTGACCGAATAATGACCAAAACAGTGACCAAAACAGTGACTTAAACAGCGACTAAAACAGTGACAAAAACAGTGACCAAAACTGTGACCAAACAGTAACCAAACAGTGTCCAAAACAGTGACCAAACAATGACCAAAACAGTGTCCAAACAGTGACGAAAACAGTTTCCAAAGACCAAACAGTGACCAAACAGTGACCAAAACAGTGATCAAACATTGACAAAAACAGTGGCCAAACAGTGACGAAAAGATCGACCAAAACAGTGAACAAACCAGGGATGCAAACCAGTTCTAAACCGAACCATTTTTGAACTGAACCGAACCGCTTATTCCAGCGGGTGAACCGAACCGCAAACGGAACCGGCTTCCTTTCAGAAATGCTGAGCCGAACCGGAAACCACAAAGAAAAACAGTTCGGTTCGGTTCAGTTTTCTGAAGAGTTTTAAGACGTGAATCGCTTTCCTCTAGCCAATGATAACTATTACATTGGGGACTTGAATCGTTTCCCTAAGATAATTTTTATACGACATTTCGTTCGACTCTCCACATCTCTAGCGATGCCGGATGGATTGAAACAAATTCTACAAAACGTAATCCTGTAAGTCTTCTGCAATTGCCCGCCAATCTCTTAATATACCTGTCATCTATCTGCATTCTTTTCAGTACTTCTTTACCTTAATTCCAACTTAGCCAGGAGAGTTTTTTCTCATATAATATGATAAATAGGGTGTTTAAGATGCATGGAACTTCCTATAGGAACTTATAGATGAATCCTTTAAATTCGACATTATAAATTTTGAGCATTCTTTTAAGCATTTTAAAGATATTCAAATGGTTTATAGGAATTCAATTTTCAAAGTGTGAGAAAAGTCACATTACGACAGAAATCATAATATTTCAAAATGTGCCCTTATGAACCACTAATAAGAACCGAAACCGCGGTATGCTCCAAAACCATTATTATTTAAGAACATTTAGTTTGATATCAAAAATCACTATCGATGTTGACCAAAACCGATTTTCAAAACTTTCGATGGTGCCCGCTATCGATATTGTGCCAACACTAATGCGTGTGTAACAGTAAACTAATATAATTAAGTATCTCTATTATGTTGTTACTTTTACAACTTAATCCGTAAATACCATTTAAAATTAAATTGATCCGGATGAAACAATACAAAAACAAAATTGCTTTTTATTTTTTGACAAATATAGTAATTTTGAATCTGTTAATCCCTAGTGAAGAGCTTCGCTCGTACAGCACACTATTTTTTTTATTTCTATGCTAAGTTGTAATAGCAATATTTTAAGGGTCTTGGGGTGACTAAGTCTTGAGACGGTAATCCATATAGATTATAGAGCAATTCCTTGCCTTAACTCTAAAATATCCCTATAAGGTTTATTAATTATATTTCGGGATAGGAATATGCATACTTAAAATGGATTCATTTTATTTGGGACAAGTATTTTTTTTAAATTGCCGTACTATCGATTCAAGTACAATATACTGTTTAACTAAATGCACAAACTATGCGAAAAAAAACATTTTTGAAAGAAATTCATTTCACTTAAAAGTCTTTCAGTCGGTTATATTTTGGTAGTTTAGAATACAATAACAATCTTCGATCGATTCTTTATCTCAACTAATTAACTTGGTTCACCACTTCAAAATCACAGCTTAACATATTCGCCATCCCTCGATCCATACTTACGAACCGCTTGAAGACAAACACCAGCACTTTTTCCTATTCTATTCTTATCACTGCCGCATTATTTGAACTCACACGCCCCCCAACAAAAAAAAACCACAACAACTACAATCCAGCGTCACTATCATCTCCCTAGCATCATAGCGGAAAACGGCAAAGTATAAAAATATGTATGTACATTCGTACAAATTTATTTTAAATGACATCAAACACATATTTACCTAACATTTTGACAGTTTCGTGAAAAACATGCCAAGAGGTGGACCCAAACAAAAAACAATAACAAAAGTCGAGTAATATCAGTAGCTACGACTATATTTGGCTACGTCACATCTGTCAACTGGAAGGTGGATGTGTTGTTGTGTCACATCAAATGTAGCAGCATCATCATGGAAAGTTTGTGAGTTGGAGGAAATTTATCAGATATACTTTTGCAGCCAGGCAACAGCAGATTGTAAATGCATTTTTTTGTTTTGTTTATTTTTCGCGGCTGCATCAAAGCAGGCGTCATTAATAAAGACAATTTAAGAATTTAGAATACGAATTTAGTATAGGCACCTTTAAAGCCAATTGCCATTAAATTTATACAGAAACATTGGTACTCGCACTTTTACAGACCTATAGCTTGAGCGGGGATTTTTGGCTAGCAAAAGAATTATTTAATTTTATGAAGCTTAAACAAAAAGTTCTCTTCCTACGAGGCTCAAGAAACCAGCAAACAAGTGGTACTTCATACTTACACCATACACGTTGAAGCAGAACTTCATGAAGTTTTCTCAGTAGCCGAGAGAATCAGGTGAGACTATATACCTATCGTTTATGAGTTCTATTAATTTTTCTTTGAATATCCCGCCTACTAAAAAACTTCATGAAGTTTGCTTCATCGTGAAAATCCCGACTAAAACGAAGAGGTAAGAAGTGTCATAAATTTAAATTAAGCTGTAAACTGCTTTAATCTTAAGCAAGTGTCATTAGCAATTTACTCAAATACCAAGCTAATCAGGAACGCCAACCGCTGTTTCTTTTGACAAGGATTCGGTTCGTGGTTTCCATTGGTAGATTTTTAATGGTGGTCCGAAGCACCAACCCTACTAACCTAATAGGGAGCGTTGCCGCTTACAGTAGCCAGCAGCTTGGCGGTTGGTCTGCGGAGTAGGCATAAGCGGAATATAGACTAGAGTTGTCAATATTTTCCACAATATGACAAATCAAATCGTTCAAAATCTGCACTTCGGCCGCACCGGTGCGGCATTAACGCTAACTTTTGGTAATAAGCACTTGCCACCAGACCAACCACCAGCCAGTATTTCCCTAACGACTAGTTCATGTATTAGACTAGCGCTGTGATGTAAACGACGGATTAACACTCACTGATGCTTCAGGTCGTTAAGCCTGGTAGACAGGGCAATGTTTGATATATCAATTGCACAAAATATCGATAAATAATTATATCCTTAAGCCTTTGAAAGTCCCTGAATGATTTTAGATACCGTTTATGTGAGTAAGGATATAAGAGTAGCGATTGCGGAGAGTCAACGATGCCTCGGGGGGCCGAACACACTCCGCAATTCACACTGAATGTTTGCCGAAGCAATGCATCAGTGAGTGTTTAAGAGAGACAGAGAGCCTCTCTTCTTGGAGAACCCTGCAATTCGCGAAGCAAGAGAAACGATTGAAGAAATGAAGTAGTCGCGAGAGCAGTGTTAAAGCAGAGTCGTGTTGCTGAGTTGTCGGATTTGTCAAGCTATCAAGATCCTTAAATCATACTGTAGCGAGATTTGGGCTATCACAGTTAACTTCGCCTTATTGGGTTAGCTGAGCGAAAATATTTTTAGGTTTTGCTTTCACCTTTGCAAAAAATTTGGATGTTTTACTTACCACAGTATAAAGTATAAGGGCAGATCGATACTTAAGCATGTAAATATGATCCGATTCGATAAAACGAACTAGAACTATTTTTACTGCTTTGAAATTGATCAAATGAGAAAATGCAAATTAACTGTATCGTTAAATGAAATATGGATGATTACCTATATCGCCACATAAAATTTTGTCTTGGAATATTGCATATCATCTAACAAACCGAGAGCTTAAGTTAAAGACGGCCTTACCCGACGTCGATATATGTTTAACAGCCTTTCCTTATGTAAATTTACAGAGTATTAACATTAATGTAAAAATATTACCATTATGTTAGCAAACGCCGGATACCGCTCTAAGAGTAAGCTACGTTATTTATAACCTGTATAAGTATGCCATTTATTATCCGATCTTCATGTGACTTTGAGAGACAATAGATATTGGGCAAATATACTGCTGTGCAGTGGAGATATTCAACTTTTACTCTATTCCGGGGGCGGGAGGGGGCCTGGCCAAGATTTGAAACAAACTTGATCTGCCTGCAGACAATACTAGACTTCATTTCAAATTTGGTTGCTCTTGGTCTTCTAGTCTCTGCTGAGATCAAGGTGTTCATACAGACAGACAGACGGACTTGGCTTTATCAACTCGGCTGTTGATGCTGATCAAGAATATATATACTTTATGATATCGGAAATGCTTTCTTTTGTCTGTTACATACATTTGCACGACCTTAGTACACCCTTTTTACTCTACAACTCCAACAAAAATTGGTATCAATATCAATTTGATACACGTTGTCTCAAATTGAAACTAAAACCCGTATCGTTTTTTAATATCAATATGATCCTAGAGAGTATCAAAATGATATTTTGGTTATTAATTTGATACGCAAAAGTATCAATTGGAAACAATCACATTTTTATGAATTTGCAAAATTCGAAATGTCATGCTCGTATGTGAAATGAAGCCAGCTGTACTGGCAGACCAGTAGGCACTTGAGGATTGACAATAACTGTTTTGATTTTATTGCAGACACATCGGTAATTTGCTTAAAGTAAAAGCTGTGTAAAACAATCCCCCTGACATCGTGTTAAAGACTAAATCAATGTATTACAATACGGTGCAGAAGCTCTATACTTACAACTTTTTAGAGAGGACATACTCCACCAAATTTCTGCGCTATCCAAGATGAGAGAATCAACGTCAGCTCCAGTTGAGGCGTGGTTCACATTCGCTTCGGTTTTAGAACCATCATACTGTTATGTCGATAAGGACTGAAGCACTTTCTTACTGTGACTTCTGTATTTGAATAGCAACCGTGTTGAAATATAATAGTACAATGTTTCCCATACTTACAATATACATTTTGTAAGAATACAGAATAAAATAATTCAGTTTTTTATTGTTTATGATTTAGTTTTATTAGCAGTTTGCTGATAACTGAATTGGTACCTAAACTTGATAGAAAAATTTAAATTAAGAAATGCTAGTATCCAAATGATACCAAAAGTTTAACAATCAAAATATCAAAATGAAATGAAAAAATTAATACAAAATAGGGCGGGCTGATACTAGTTAGTATCAATTTGATTTTTTCGAAATATCATTTTAATACTTTCGAAAATATCAACTTGATACTTGAATTATTAAAGAGAATTTGATACTCAATAGTTTCAAATTGATGACTAGAAAATGTCATTTTGATGACTACTTTTTTTTGGGTGCAGTAACGGGTATATATATAAATCGATTTATCGATACGATATTCCTTCTTTTGTGACTTGATTCATTAATTCCAGTGGGATTCCAGTAATTTAAATTTGATTTCAAATACCTTTGATATCCAGTAATAGTGCGATTTGATATTTGTAATTCGATAATGTGCTAGAAATTCTATTTTCGGAACCAAAACCTATCAATATGATAAAAGATTGTGGTGATCATTTAAACAGGGTTTGGTTCCTAAATTGAATTTGGCAACACATAAGTCTGTACCAAACCGGTTCATTAGGGCTGCTGGCTTGATTTAAAAAGTTTTCTTTAACCTAAATATAAAAAAATAATTATATTTGCAGTTCTTAATCGTTTATAATATCTCATAAACTTTGTGAAGGAGGCGTAAATTCAAATAAACCCTTCAGCAACCTCCTCAATGAATCTTGAGCTAAGCCAGAGCTTTGGCTTATCAGTCTGCCCAGTAGCAACAGCAGCTGCCTGATAAGCTACCGGGCAGGTGCCAAGCCAGCATATCATAGCACTTGTAGGGCATTAGTCAGAGGAACGTGAGAAAGTCTAACCATCCGAGATAAGCGAAAGAGTTTGCAGATGCTAGAAAACCGCACATACTCGTGGAGCGTGCGCTGTTTATGTTTATGATGATGATGTTGCTGCTTCTGTTGCTGCTGATACACACCCAAACAGTTGGAACGGGGACCGAGAAATGTTTGGGGAACAGCTGGGCGGACAGATTTGCAAACTCACAGATGAACGGGCAGCAAAAATAGAGCGGCGGCAAACAAAGAAAGCAAACCAAATAAACAAAACAAATGCGAGCGCTATAAAAGAGGCAGACAGACCAAAACGAACAGAAGGCGAATGCTGCTGATGCTGCTGCTGCTGCTGCTTCTGTTGGCATTTAGGTGGCATGGGGCAGCAGCAGCGATCCTCACTCACTTGACTTAATTAAACGGGGCAGCAGGCAGTGGGTAAAAATAAGTACAACGATATGAAGTTCAAAGCAATGAGCAGACAAGGCATTTGGCTTATCGCTTATCTTTTGCACAGATTAGAAATGCGACTGAAGCTGAATTTGAATTACCATGTTGTTGTTGTTGTTATGTATTTGCTTCAGTTGTCAGCGACAAACGTGCAAAAAGTCATCGCTTCAAAGGAAATCACATTGCGTATACGCAACGAGCAAATAAACAAGCCAAAAAAACATGGAGAAATTGACTTGAGCCAAATGGCGACAGTTGTTGTTGTTGCTGCTGCTGCTAGTTTCTATTTTATTAGTTCTGCTGGCGTCGAGGCATTTTCACTGCGAACATTTTGGCCACACGTGCCAGCCATCCATCCATCTGCCAGGGCACAGAATCAGAACTCACAGCATTTCGACTGCCTGGTTTTTATTTTCAACTTTCTGGTTTATGTGTTTTGGGCATTAGAACAACATTATTTGCTTGTTGTTTTGACTGTTGGGTGTTTGATAAAGTCCGATTTTTGCGAACTGGCAAAGAAATTAGCATCATTTTATCGGCAGCAAACGGACGTTAGCATGCTTACCTTGATGCGCGGAATGCAACAATGGAAATTTGATACCTGCTCTGTTATCTCATGGCATTCCCGTTTCACTCTAAGCTCATTGGCCCCTTAAACGCCATTTTGGGGAATGTGCGTCAACACTTGGCCAGTGCCTACGTCAAAACTCGCAGCTGCCTGTCGCGCCGCGCTTCCGGAAAAGTCTGCTATAACAACTACAACTAACTAACTCGAAAAAAAAACCAAAAGAAATGCGAGAGGAAGCGCTGCCAAAGCAAACGCAGGAAAACTGTCGTCGTTGTCGTCGCTGGGGCTGTCGCCAAGAGGAGGGCGGTTAGACGCAGACAGCCAAGCGACAAGCCGCATTAAAATAACTTTTCATATTTCAATATTATTTTTGCATTTCATTTCGCTTTTTTTTTTTTTTATTTTGCTCTTTGCTTGACGCGCTTTTCTTTTCGAGCGTGACGCTGCTTCAATGATTCATGCAAATCCATCAGAAATAATGAAATAATACAAAATATAAGCGGACGCGGCGCCAACATGTGGTTTTTGCAATGGAGCATGGCCAGGCCGGGCCAGGGGTGTACCGAGTTTGTTGTTTAATAATTATATTATTGAATTAATAAGCAAATTGCATGCGCCGGAGATTCATTCATAGCGCTTTCAAAGCAATTTACATACTCATTAGCTGCACTTAGATCAATTGTGTGCAAAAGTTTTGGGTTTTCCCTACCTACGAAACCACTTTCAGCCCAATGTGAAATACTAAGTATGTAAAATGTTTTTGAGAAAAAAAAATACATACCATTTATTTTGGCAGTGTCGCCGCTGACCCACTTTGCCAGCCAGCGGAAGTTTTTCCTCCAAAAAAACACAAAAATAAGAATTTTTAAATTTCCCCTCTGTGTTTCGTCGCTGGCTTGTTATTTATTTGATTATTTTTGATTCAATTTTATTGTGTCATATCTCTCTCGATGCTTGTAAAAAGCTGAGGGGCTAGTGATTTATGGGCAGCCATAAACGAATATATGTGTATTAGATCCCACAATTGCGGGCCACGCGTCCGTAAAGATAAACTTAAAGAAGTCTTTTCAACTTATCGCTTGGACGCCATAATATTTGCATAAAGATAAGCCAGTGCGACGACTGCCTCTACCTGACTATTCAACAAACGAGCGCAGCTGTCAATATTAACCCAAAGGGTAGGGAAGCATTGAACGTATTGCGCATACGACACGTTGACCCAGGCCAGTGACGGTTTATTGTATTTAATCGAGGAGAGGTGTAGTGTTGTTACGATTGTTATGGTAGACTGTAGATAAACATTTGTTAACACTTAACTTGGTAAAGCTTAAATGGGGTATTCACAGGATTTAAATTTCGAGATTAGAATTTTCTAATGGTGAGTAG
Source organism: Lordiphosa collinella (assembly GCA_018904265.1). Classification (NCBI taxonomy): domain Eukaryota; kingdom Metazoa; phylum Arthropoda; class Insecta; order Diptera; family Drosophilidae; genus Lordiphosa; species Lordiphosa collinella. The sequence goes on from JAEIFV010000264.1 coordinate 58,344, forward strand.
ATCTGCGCAGTGTCGCAGCAGGTGTTCAGGTGTCCCCTACTTCCAAGTGTTACCGTAACTTCAGCATTTGGAGTTGAACTGTAAGCTTAGCTTCACTTTATTTTGTAGTATTTGATGCACAATTAAGCGTTTTTCTAAACAGGAAAATGCGAATTGTTTTAACACGAATCTGTCCCTAAAATTTCCTACTGGCTTTTACATTTTCCTTAAGAAGATTTCTGACCTAAAGTGACACCTTCTTGGAATTATCACGATAAGTGCCCTTTAAAGTATACTATGCTTATGTATATTAATAAAACAAAGCAAAAAAAAAAAACTTTTTCGTATGTTGAAGGGTTGTACTGATTCTAAATGATTTTTGTATACTGAACACAAATCTGTTTTCGAAAATGCTTCATCACGTCTAGGTTGTTGGTAATTTACAGTTGAAAGAGGCTTTAAATTCCTTTTTTGACACTTTACTATTGCCTTAACTCTTTTTGATATTATCCTAAAGTCTTACTCTCAAAAAAAAACTATCCCAAACGTTTCTGCCATTTTTTCAAGCGTAGAAATGTCATTTTGAATGCATGTGCTCCAATCTATTAAAACATCTACTGCCCAAAAACAAGCTACGCAAAATAACTTTAACTTTGCTAGTCTTTTGATAAAAACATCGATGGCATACCTATAGGCGGTACAAAATATGATAATTTTAAAAGCATGTATTCAAAATGGTTTATCTTCGCTTTAAAAAATCTAATAAATATTTGGAATAGTTTATTTTAAAAAGCTAAGAAATCGTACTTTTCGATACTATTAAAGAGAGTTAAGACAATAGTATAGGTTTCCCAAAAAAGTCCCTAAAAATGGTTAAGATTGTTGCAATTATAAATGCAAAAATTTTGATCGACATCCAGATTCTTATTCAGCATACGAAAATCATTTAGAATCACCACACAGAGAAAAAAACTGTCAGGTTCATTTTTATATGCGTTGGTTAAAATTAACTTTTGAGTCATACAATTTTTTTACTATCAATGGGGTACGAAAGAAATTCTTTCTGATCCAAAATAATATCATTTTTTTCGATTTAATATAAAACGTTTCAGAATGATCCAAAAATGTAATAGTGATAGACTTTAAAATCAATTTGATTCGAAGTTCGAAAAACACACAATGCTTTTGGGCAGCACTGCTTTGGGGCAGCACTGCTTTGGGGCACCACTCCTTTGAGACTGCACTGCTTTGGGGCACCACTGCTTTGGGGCTGCAATGCTTTTATTACAACTTCAAGACAAGGCCGATTAAGTTTCACATTTTCACAACAAATGGCGACATCAAATGGCGTTGCTAGCAAGGTGCATATTTCACAGAATGGGTGTTGTGTGTTCGAGTCCTGGTGCTGATAAAAAAATTTTTTTTTATTATTGTTTTTGTGAAAAAATACCTTTTTGATATTTTCAAACATTTCAATTCGAACTTTGTCATATCGTAGAAAAATTAATATAAAAATGTGGAAATGACTGCCATTTCATATCATTTTTTTTTCTCAGTGCACTAATCCAACAATATACTGGACCTTGTTGCCTAGTGTTATTCAGGAAATACTTTGTATATGGAAAATATTTTATTTATACTAACTCGACAATCTGAGTGAATCTACAATCTGCATTATGAACGACGCTGCCTCTCAATTACACCTTTTAACTGATAACGCAGGTCAACAAAAATAAACAATTTATCTGATTCAGAGATCAGACAAGAATATTCCCTTAGGATTTTCATCGCTGAACACGAATCTGGCCTCCAAAAGTGCCCATCACGTCGAGATTTTGAGAAAAACGTACTCTAAGTCTCAAAAACACCGTTTTTGCCCATTTTCAATCACGTGTAGAGAATAAGGCCGAGGTGGTGGAAGTCTCTAATTAGGCTTAAAATAAAGCTTGAATTGTCAACCATATAAATCAAATCAAAAAAACCTTGAATCAATCCTAAATTTTCATTTAGCATCACTTTTTTCATGTGCACAGAAAAAAAAGAATATCCTTTTTATCATCTATTATATCCTATCAATCATTCAACGGAGCTGAAAATCGTTCAAGGGATATAAAAAATGGTCATCCTTTGGATGATTTTAAGCTTCATTGGATGATTGGAAGGATATTTAAGACATTTACATTCCAAATGTATACGAAAATCATCAAATTGATATTTTTTGTATCCTTTTTTTCACTGTGAATCCGAATAGAATAGAATTTAATTGAATTTAAGTGCCCCCTGCTCGTTGATGCATGTGCGGCATCTTATCAGAAAGTTGTTCATTACTTCTTGGAGAGTTGAGACAGGAATAGCCGCAATTGTAGCTCTAAAGGATGGACTTAGTTCATTCAAATTTGTCGGTTTTGTTATGTAGACTTCTTGTTTGCAACAACTCCACAAGAAAAAGTCTGGTGCTGTATGGTCAGGCAACCTGGGAGGCCAACGGAATGTGGAGTTTCTGGATATCAGATTATTGGTACATTTTCGTCGCAATTCTGTCATAACAGGCTGGTCTAAGTGGGGAGTTGATAGGAATTCTCTTTCGGCGTAATTCTGGAAATTTGTGGGGCTAATTTTCAATTTTCGCCCGATTAGCATCATACTCATTTTCAAAGCTACACAAATCGAAGGTATGAAATAAGTGACTTACAAATTTTACAAAATCTACATACACAAGTGCGAGCGGGGCCGCGGGTATAAACTAGTCTATATGGATGGTAGTTTCTAAGCGTGGATACTTCCTTCTGCGGGTTTGTTTGTAATTGGTAAGGCTCTCCACAGGTGGCGCTATGGGCGCACACGAACACAATGAGCTCATCAAACTGTTTACGACTTCGTTGGCATAGATGCCATCCGATGATCACAGCATTGTCATAAAAACGTTCAAACCAGCAGGAACTCGTGAGCGAAAATACAATGCACCTAAAGTTACTGAAATCTCAATTGTTGTTTCTGGTGAAAATTTGGAATCGCGTGACGCGAAATTTACAAGATATTCATATGAGTTTGGATGGTCATAGGTCAAAAAATGCAAAAACGTAGTTCACCAAAAATAGCTAGCGAAAAGGGCAAAATGTTAAGTTGAACACATATTTTTTTTAAGTTATTGGTTAGACGCATTTTTACACAGTTTTTCCAGAAAAAAAAATTATGTGTTTCAAATTCAAAGTAATTTTAAGAATTTTTTTATTAGATCAGAAAAAACAAGTTTAAAGGTGGAAAAACCTTATCAACTGAGACATTGATAGCATGATTTGGTCTTTAAGAAAAGTTCGATTATTAATTCCATTGATCGCGGATATTGCTTTCTACATTGTCATATTTTAAAAGCGACATCGACAAATAGCAATCTCAGCCTTTTCAGCTTGGGTCAGATCAAGGATCTGACAAAAAAAGTCTAAAATGAGCCGTGTTTTTATAACGTTCACTGAGCTTCCTTAAAATATTTTGAATAAAAAACAGACGACAAGTAGATACGTTCTAGAACCCAGTCGGATTTGTCGGAACGTTGTTCCCAAAAGAATGCCTTCTGGCACACTTTTTTTACTAGGAAGAATGCACTACCAACTTTTGATGTATGATATAAGGCATATAATCTGTATGAAAACTGATGCAAGTTCCTTTTTGCAGTAGGTTAGAGGCGAAGAAGTCTGCACAACATGCAAACGTCCCTTCTAACGGCACGCATGCAGCACCCGTGCTATTGGAAACCAATCAGCGAAATGAGAACCGAACGATGGACGACCGTTCGCTTTTTCCAAACATGTTCTTTTTGCTGTATGTTGGAAGGCATAAAATCTGCATAGCATGCAAACGTCCCTTCTTAAGGCGTTTTTATGAAGTTGAACCAACAACAACAACCCATGCAAATGTCGCTTCTAATAGAACAGTTCCTGCTGCGCTTCGCCCCTATACAAAAGCGAAAGGAAGATTGCAGATTTTGGCATCTACTTCTAAGTGGCAAAAGTTGTATACGGGATGTGCTTCTGGTATGCAGTCAAGTCCGACTGGGAAGGTCTAAAATTTTGTTGAACCGAAATGGAAATTTACGTTCTGTTCAGGGTTCAAACTTGTTCGGTCCACTCCTGATTAATAAGTGATTTGATACATTTCATTTCTGTTTATCTTCATTTTAACCAGACTTGCTTAAATGCAGAGCATGAGCCTTAAATTCATTATCCAAAATTCTTGGCTTTGTAGTTGTAGCGTCGCTGAACTTTTCCCCATGAATCAAAAACATTTTCTTGCATTGGATAAGTATTAAATTCTCCTTTTCGGGAAAACACATTTAAGTGTGTTGCTGAAATAAACTATCGGCTTTATCTTAATAATCTTTCTTAAAAGAAAGATATTTCCGGGAATGCTCAGCATCTTTTTCCCTGACAAGGATGAATGCTGGGCCACCCAAACAGTGGATCTTTGTTACAATATGTGTATGGTCATTCCCTCTACTTCAAGCCCAATTCCAATGATCCATATACCCAAAACAAAATTCCTTATACACAATACAAAAAAAGTCCAATGGCCCAAAACGCTTTGAAAATCATTTTTTAAGCGCATAATTAAGTCATAATAATAATAATGAAATGATATGCCAATTTTTGTTCAGTCCCAAACGCACACGCAAATAAAAATGTTCATCTTATTATCATGCCGTTGAATTTCTTTGTAAATCAAAGCAAAAAAAAAAAGAACTTGAAAAGGCTTCGAGCGTGCTCAGGGTGCGGATCGCGGGATGGGGGCGGGGCGGGGCTGTGGGCATGACAATTGTCAACTTGTTTGCGTGCTGCCTTCAATTCTTAATCGCCTTCTGCTTCCACAACTGATACAATATGTATGGCCACTTGTGAGTTGCCGATTTTTGCGCCGACACACACAAACACAGCAACAATTTGGGAGCGTGAGAAAGTCCCGCGCACAATTAAAATGATGCTTTATGGCCCGGCGCGGGGCCGAACATAAATTTGAAACAATAATTTATCTTTTAATATGCTACATTTTATAGAACATATATATCTATATATCTATGGCTAAACAAATCGAAAAACGTATCTTTAGCCACGCGAAATGTGCCATAAATTAACTTTCGCTTGGCCTTAAATCAAATTCCCAGACTTCTCTGGACGCATGGGGAAAGGTTGCATAATGTGAAAGATTAAAAGACATCCTCATGAATCACTTGTGATGTACTAGGGACACGTGATATGCCGGCTAATTAAAGCATTAAACCAATTGGGGGAGTGGCAATCCAAAAGAGAAAGAGAGAGGGAGAGAAGAGACGCACGAGCACCAATCGATCAGGCCAAAATGTTTCATTGCCAACGAGTTGACGAGACATTTCATTGATGACTCAGAGCCCCGTTGCGAAGGAGACTTTTTGGCAGATTGTTTTTGGGCAAGTTTATAAATATATAAACCAAATTCAACTAAAGAAAATCTATTGATAAAGATTACAAAACAAATGGGACACGTGAGATAATCTATTTTGAATCATTTAAATATATTTTAAGTTAAGACTATACTCAAAAACAGCTCGAAATTTTAGCAAAAATTTATCAACTATTGCTTGGCAGCGCTGTGGCATTGATAAGACCAACAGCTGACAGCCAAATTTATAAGTTTTAGATTTTGGAAGTATTTCTGGTTTCAGTTTGGTTAGACAGAAACTTGGCTGAAAAGAATCAGTTGATGACAGCTTGAAAGTCCACTAAGCTGAGTTGCTAAGTAAAGAGTATTTGCTACTTTCCTAATCTTAAGCATTGTACTCAGACAAGGTAAGTCGATTTAGATGGGTGTCAGCTCCATTTAATGAAGGGTAGCTAAACGGTTGCTAAAACTGCCGGGCCAGCTCTCAGACCAACCCTTAGCTGAGCCCCAGCGGAAAAAGGATTCTTCTTAGCTATGTCTAGATTCAGTTTGTCTGAGTAATAGCTTTATTAAAAAGATGAGACTATTAATTTACTGTGAACCGAACCTTGAACCGAACCTCTTTAATAATAAAAGCTGATCCTGATGCGAACCTACAGTTTCGGTTCGGTTCAACCAAAATGATTGACAAAAAAACATTTGTAACCTACTGCCTAGTGACTTCTTCTGTTATCTGGTCGGTTTTGGGCAACTGATTCTTAAAATCGTCAAAAAAGTTTAATAAAAAAATCGTGATAAACGTTCAGAATTACTTATAAAGTCCTCAATAGCCTCTGCCTTTTTAAGATCTTCGACTTTAAAGCTTTTAAATAATTCACAAAAACAAGAGTTTAACATTACATTGGTAATATTTTTCAGATTTCGATGTGAAATTGAACTTAACAGTATATTATGTTTTGAATATTCCCATGTGATCTAAAGGGTGATTTTTTAGCTATTATCTTTTTGGCAACACTGGTTTAAACAGCTCACGCACGTTTCGTGTTTTGTTTCACTGTCAAACATCTTCAGTTTGGTCTATAATTTAACCTTGAATCGTCTTACAAAGGAACAACGCTTGCAAATTATTGAATTTTATTATCAAAATGCGTGCTCTGTTAAGAAAGTTCATCGCGCGCTTCTTCCATTTTATGGTCAGTTTAATCGACCCACTGAAGCGGCTATTCGGGATATTGTGACTAAATTTCGCACCAAATTTACATTGTTGGACATTAAACCACCAACACGCTTACGTAGAGTGCGAACTGAAGAAAATATCGCAGCTGTTTTGTGGGGCTTTGTTAAAGCTCATGTCTATACAGTCAAGCCCGCTTCAATTGACGCATTGGAAGACAACATTGAAGCATTTATTCGTGAGATACCGGCCGAAATGTTGGTCGAGTACTATCGAGCACATAATAATGTGAAAGGCGGAGCCTATCGTACACAACATTTTTCACATCAAGGCCCCGTGTTAGCCCCACACATACATATTTTTTATTAACACTGTGTAAAGCATGAGCTGAACCAAGGTTCGAAAATAATTCGCATTATCCGTTGCTCTTCTTATACCCTGCTCCTATTAAAAATGGGAAAATGGGGATCATGAAGTTGCTATTCTCTCAAATGTGCTAGCTCGCCTCTCCCGGCTTCTTTACCTCACTCTCCTTGCCTGTAGGATAAGAACTCGATTTCCAGAGCGACATTCTTAAAAATTCAAGAACGAATAGATTTTTTAAGAGCGCTCGTGTTTAATTTATTCGTTCAGTTTTTTTCTGGAATATGCTAAATAAAGCATAGAACAATGCAGTTAGGCATGGACTATTTATCGTCTCATGAGCTATTACGAATGCTTAATGGCGAAGAATGGATTCAACTAGTCAACTTTTAAGCCCTACTCTACAGAAAACGAACTATAAATGGTTTGCGATCAACTGCCGGATTCAAACCAAACGTTGAATGTAAAAGAATCTTTGTTCAAATTTTAAATAGTTTGTATTTCTTCTCTTGATTTTATTTATTCTTCTACATTGATCTTTTGTATGAATTTTATTTAAATAAAGATAACAACTAATTCCTTCTACGAGTTCTTACTAAGGTTTAAAAGATTTTCTCTCCTAGAGCAATGTTAAAGAATAGCACAAAGAAGAACATATGTTTTTTTTTGTTTGATTAATTTAATATCGGTCTTGAATATGTTAGATAAGGCACGACAAAAGAGCAAAATATTTTTCAACTAATAATAATTTTTACAACTTTTTGCTACTCCTTTTACCCATGTCTAACGGGTGAAGGTTACAAATACGTGACCTGTCGTGCCTAAACAATTTATGGTCCTACGTGAGTGTGCGTGAGTGGAAATAGGTATGAATGTGGTGACACGAAAACAGTTTGGTTCAGTTAAGGTTTAAAATATCAACCAGTTTTATTACACTAGGCAACAAGGTCCAGTATATTGAAGGGTTGGTAGTGATTCAAGATGATTTTCGTGTGCTAAGCATGACTGCGTTTTCAGAAATCGCCCATCACGTCGAGATTTTTAGTAAAAGTGCCTATTGTGACCCATTTTAGGGTCGTTTTTCGGGGAATCCATTCTATTGCTTGGACTCTCTTTGACTACATCAGAAAGCACCACTTCTTAGCTTTAAAATGATCTTTCCCAAACAATTCTGCGATTTTTTTCAATGGAGATCTACCTCTTTTAGCACTTGCGTAAGAATCCAAAAATATTTTTTTTATTGCTGGTGCCCCAAAGTACGCAATGGGTGGTAGTGACCCTAATATGATTTTGTTTCCTAAAAACAGTAAGGAAGGCTGGTCATTTGTAATGAATCAGCAGCAAAATACTTAAAAAACCTACAAGCTTATTCAGGCTATTCAGTTTCTAAAAATTTGCCCTCTTTGGCCTTCTTGTGTGTAATCTATTTAAAAAATAGTTAAACACTAGTCCAATTAACTATATGACCGACCTCTTATATTGCAACTTGTTTTGGTGTTTACCTGGACTGAAACATATGCTGAAAAATACTGAAAGTCTATGATGTCACGAATTCCTCTTGTTAGATAAAATCAAACAACCTAAGGAATCCAAATCAATGGAAAACTTTCTGTAACAATTAATCACTTAACAGGAATGTTATTGGGTTCCTAGAATATCTAGTCATGTCATAATCTCCATTCTCTAAACAATTTCAGTTCCAACAGACACGCCATAATCATAAAAATCAAAACTAAAGGAATCTGAATAATGTCTAGTGCGATATTTTGTTTATGGCGTGGGAACTAAGAAAATAATAGCACAAAGTTATTTGCATAAACAAAAAAGGAAATTCCCCAAAAATATTTTATACTTTTTTTTTGTTGTTGTTGAAGAAGAAATTCCTAGATCTTAATATTTTTGTTGGTGTTCTTTACAGCACAGAACGCATCGATTACGTCGATAACCACTTCGACGCAGAGCAACAGCACCACCATTGACAATGGCCAGGAGCTGCGCATCATTTGCAAGGTGTCCGGACTGCCGCCGCCCAAGGTGACCTGGTTCAAGGATGATAAGTCGATAAATCGCAAACGCAATGTATATCAATTTAAGCATCACAAGTGAGTGGGAGGGATTCAATTCAAACAATGTTCTTCTTAATTACCCACTCCAAAAACGTTTGCAGAAGACGTTCCGAGCTGATAGTGCGCTCCTTCAATAGTTCCTCCGATGCGGGCAAATACGAGTGTCGTGCCAAGAACAAAGCCAGTAAGATCATTGACAAGCGCCGCATCATGATCAATGCCCGTCTAGGTGAGTGTGAGATGTGAGGGTGACGATACCTTGAGGTGTCTCACTTTGAAGTGTTCTTGTCGCTGGCAAGTTGCCGTGTTACAGATTTTGAATATTTCCAATGCTCCAATTCATTTCTAATTTATGGGCACATTTTGAAGGCGACATCATCAAATGTGTATTTTCATTTCTGTTTTTTTTTATTTTTCGTGTAATCAACCGAAATTTATGAAGGTGTTTTCTTTTTTTCGCTTGCTTTTCAGTTGCCCCACGACCGGATATAGCGCATAACTCGGGCACACCATGTCAGGGTGTAATCACCGATTATTGCTTTCATGGCGGCACCTGCATGCTGATACCCGACCTAGTTGATATATTTTGCATGTGAGTATTATGGGAAAGGAATGAAGATGGGTTAAAGTTCTTAAGTTGTTTCAAGCGAAATGTTTCCCTACAAAGTTAAAGTTTTTCAACTTTAATTTGAAAAATGAAACGAGCTTGTGTAAAATTTGCAATCATAAATGATAAATTTCGACTCCATTGAATGTTAAGCAGTGCTGCCGTTTTCACTTGCGGAAAAATTTGGCGATTTTAAGATCAATTTTGTTCCGAAAACCAGTTTTCAATTGCAAAAGATACGCGAAGGGCAAAATGGGAGCACGGCTAATATATATAAATCAGGACAACAAGGATAACACAACTGACTATACCGATTGTCTGTTTCTACGCAAGCTAGTCTCCCAGTCTTAAAGTTATTAAGCAGAAATTTTGTTCAAAATATTCTTTTTAAAGTCGGAACCACCCAGATCTTATGAAATTAAAAGCCCAACAATCTTTTAATCTTTATCCTAGAACAGGACCTAGTGTAAGAACTATTTAGGGCCTATTTAGTTCGTTCTTACAACATTAATACTTTTTCAAGGCGGCTTAAAAATCAGTTCAATCAGCAATTCTCTAACTCCTTTTTTCAATGAGGAAGCCCATTTGTTGAGTGGATCTTCCTTAATGTTACTCAGATCCAGAAAGATATTTTTCTAATTCAGTTGCCTAGTTTAGCCTCTAAGCTAAATAGTAAAAAAAAGAGGAAAGTTGCATACCCTTGCAGCACGTATAACATGTTTTTATCCAATAATATCGTTTTCACCTTAGACAATGCTAGCTGAGTAATTTCCAAAGCTGACCGACAGATAGTGCCTCTTCTGTGACCAGTATAGAGATTAAGAGTTCGTGCTTAATTCACTATTAAAATTTTTTTATTAACTTAATTAGTTTGACATAAATTGTTGGGAGAAACCAGCTCCGAGCGCTGGCTTCACGTTCGCTTGACTCACACACACACCTTTCTAACTCCTCGAGATAAGAGATAATAAGCTTCGTGATTCTCGTGATAGTGTGGACAGAGCCACAGTAATCGGTAATCGTCGTGACTAGTGTGGGCAGAGCCGCCACAGTACTCCCCCTCCAGTGACCGTGTGGGAGCGAATAGATAAGATGGAAAGAAGCTGCAGAATCCGTAGTACTGAGCATTTGCACCGAGTACAGACTTGCGTAATTGCAAGTTCGTTTGAGTCGGGATCTTGTTGCCTCTTGTTAAGGTTGATGGTTGGGGTTGAAGTCGCCTCTGATCGAGGACTTCGTGTTGCCTCGGTTGAGGACTTCGTTGCCTCGCGTTGAGGGCTTTGCTGCCTCGCGTTGAGGGCTTTGTTGCCTCGCGTTGAGGGCTTTGCTGCCTTGCGTTGAGGGATTTGCTGCCTCGCGTTGAGGGCTTTGCTGTCTCGCTTTGTTTTTCAGGTTCATGGGCGTGCGCGTAGTAGACACGACTGAACCAATCGTTGAGCCTCGTTGAGGACCGGCTTTGGCCCGCGTACTTGGTTTGTTGCCTCGCGTTGAGGTTTTGCCCTCCGTTGAGGACTTTGTGCCGCTTTCAGGTTCACGGACTGAACCAAAATAGATTGTGCCTCGGTTGAGGACTTTGTGTTGCCTCGGTTAAGAACTTTGTTGTCGCTGCCTCGGAAAAGGACTTTGTCGCTGCCTCGGATGAGGACTTTGTCGGTCAGGTTCGCAGACGCGCGCGCTGTATACACGACTGAACCAGAATGGGTTGATGAGCGGATGCGAGGGTCTGTAGCTAGACGTTGCTTATAGGTGACAGCCGTGTTAGTTAGTTGACTGTGGGTGCAGGCACGTTTGTTCGAGAACTTATAAATGGCTCAGGCTGGCAGTAAATTCCAAACAAAAAGCGTTCCGAGGATTAGCTGCTCGTTTGTGGTCATTGGTATTCGATCGGGTGGCCGGTTTCCTGCAGTTTAGATGCGCCAGAGAAGAAGAGAGTTCAAACAATAGAATGGATTCCCCGAAAACGCACCTAAAAAGGGTCGAAATAGTCACGTTTAGCAACTTTAAGCTCAAATTACTAAAATCTAGACGTGATGGGCCATTTCTGAAAGAGCAATCGTGCTTAGGACACGAAAATCATCCAAAATCACCACCAACGCTTCAATATACTGGAAAAGACTAATTTAATACTTTTCTGGTAAGTAAAATTCCATTTTTAGTCTTTGAAAAATTGATAAGGTTCTTGAATTTGTGCAGTATTCAATAAGCTGTAGATTCAAGGAGCCTGTAAACATCTGCTATTATGGGTGGCTATTTTTTTAGTAGATTTTCTTAGATTTTCTAGATTTTCTTATTAAACTTTCCTGCCGCCTAACACCGATCACATAACAGAAGAAGGCGCTAGGCAATAGGTAAAATTTTGTAATGTTCATAATTTTTGTGTGTCCGGGTGGCTCAGCGGCTAGTGTGCGCGACCGCTGTGCAAGAGGTCGTGGGTTCGATCTCGCCTCGGAACATCTAATGAAAAGTTTTTTCTTTGAATAAACTTTACACCCGGTAACCCCTCTCTGCTGTTGGCGCCAGCTTTGTAGTAATTAGCCATGCAAAAACTTCTCAAACTGCCGTTCGGTTTCGGCGTTAAACTGCAGGTCCCTTTCTCTTGTGCGAAAATTAGAAGCGCACAAGCCAAGAGATTGAGAGAGGTTCGGCTTTTGCCCTTTGGGGCTGTGTCAAGCCATTTTACATAGTTTTTGTGGAACCAAACCGAAACTTTAGGTACGGAACAGGTTCAGTTTTAGCTATTATTTCTAGAGGTTCGGTTCACAGCATAAAAAATAGTCTTAATTCCGGGTTCGGACCTGACACAAACTTTTTTCTTCGTAAGTATTGGACATAAGAAGCCCGACTAAGTTTAGCCAAGAAATGAACGCAAGTAAAGATTTCAATTGGATTAAACAAATAAGAAGCCATTGTTAAGCAACCCTCACGACTCTTTCTTCCCGAAAAAGGGATATCCAAATCAATTAGCTGCCTTGTACTTCAACTCCAATGTTTTCTTTGCTAAAATGGATAATTTCTACAGCTGCCTGACATTTCCATTTCCATTATCATCCCCCCGCGCTGCCTCTCAACTGTTTACGATCGACTGCAAACTGATCCCCACTCAAGTGGTTTGACTTTATAATCTTGTGACAGCTGATAAAGTTGAGACAATGTGTATCTTGTTTTAGTAATATTTTGGCATCACATTACACACAGCGAGTAATTAAAACACCACAAATCTAGAACTGTATGAGCAGCCCCCAAAAACGGACTGCACTCATGTGAATAATGTCTGTCATCGCCTCGTTTTATCAGTGTGTGTGCGTGCGTGTACCCAACCAGGCCAGTGGCGGCCCAAAAAAGCGCATTGTACTCTTCATCCTCTGCCTCTGATGATGCTGCTGGTGCTGATGCTGCTGATGCTGATGTAGGTGTTGCTGTGGGGGTGTGGGAGTATGGGAGAAGAAAATTCGTTTTCTTGTGCTGGCTCTGTCCGGTTTGGTCATTGCAAAAATACAAAAAAAAAAACAAAACATGGCACTTTGAGTACATTTTTGTGGTTATTTTGTTTATCGAGTGCAGTTCATGGCCATTCACATATATTTTTTTGCTCCTATAAAATACACTTTTTACTTAAGCTTTTCAATCTTATTTTTTATTCCAGTTGCCCGGATGGATTCTTCGGTAAACAGTGCGAGAACAGCGTTCCAGATCGTAGGTACAGCAAAAATAATAAGGCCGATTGTGGCTATGGAGGTATTACTTGCTAAAATAGGCACTTCTATAGCATCGATTGTTTTAGTTCGAGAAACTATGCGAAATACTTGTAATTGCAATAGCAGACGAAAGAAACGACCAAATCAAACCAAACTCAGTGCCCAATCCAGTTTCCAATGAACAAACGATTTTCTCCTTCCACATAAGTGAAATAAACCAAATATAGTTAATATGGATCAATGAAAGTACAAATACCGAAGTATACTACATCCCTACCGCCCCTCCCTCACTCGCCCTCACCCATGCAGAAGAACAGCCTCCAATTCTTGTTTATTAGAGAAAACACATTCCAAAATGCAACAAAGTAAAGTCTTAAACACTAACTGTGCGTAATTTTTTTATAATTTGTAAACTAATAATGTTAAAAATAAAAAAAAAACAAAAACAAAGGGTGCTATAGAAGGTTTATTTTAAATAGTTTTCTATTCTATACAAAACAAAACAAAATTATTAAGACCTACCAAAAAAAAAACCAGTTTTATATATACTGAGAAACTTGTCGAATGAGCAAATATTCAAAGCATACAAATTGGCGCAGCCTACACACTGACTCACTCATATATATACATACATCCATAACCCTAAAACAGAGGCTCTCTTAAGTTAGATATCAATGCATCACACATACAGATGGCAACCCTGGCGCCACAAGTACAGTCACTACTCCACTCCAACTGAAATTTTGTTTTGTTTTCAATTTTAAGCAATTTTTTTGTAGTTTGCAAAACAACGAAAACATTTAACATTTAATCTTAGTTCTCCCCACATTATTAACACTTTGGCTGTAGATTTGAACAAAAACCAAAATACCAACTCAAACAATTTCATTTGCTCCTTTCTTTATATAATTTTGTATCTGGTGTTTGTTGGACTAATCTTTTGCGTTTTCCCTACCGTAATTTTTCTTTTTTTTATATTTTTGATTGGGTAACTCTGTTTCCCCATTTTGTGCATGGGTTGATTTCGATTTCATGCTTGGGTTGATCCAAAAACAAAAACACTACAACAATTTGAAGAAACGAAAAAAAAAACGATTAATTTTTAATTTTTATTTATGATTTAATCTCTTCACAGATATTTTGTTGCAATCTACGGCCAAATACATACCTTAAATAATGCATAGAATTTGTTTTTGAATTTTTATAATAATAATAATAATACTCCCTGCACTCCAAAACAAACAAAACGAAATCGAGCGTACGACTACGATATACCCGTTACTCAGTGCTAGAAGTTCAAATGATATTAAAGACTGTGAATGTTATGTAACAGTGGTGGTTAGCAGTTCATTATGGTTAACTTTACAGAAAGAGCGTATGTTATTCGAATTATGGCAAACATTTGGATATAATCTTGATATTTTTAAAGACGATCAGAGGTACAATGGAATGGCAACCATTACTCCTCGAAGGACTAAAACTTCATATGGCCTTTTCATACACCGACCTGTCTATGAAACAATCTTCATGATGTTTTCTCAGTAGGCGAGAGAATCAGGGGAGATTCTATATCTTTGCTTTGTATGTTATATTAATTTTCCCCTGAATTTTCCGACTACTAAGAAAACTTCATTAAGAAATCATTAAGAAATTTGAGTTTGGGAGCAGTCCAACTACAGCAAAAACATCCCATATTAGCTACGCTCTAGCAGAAAGAATATAACATAAAGAGCCAGTGGCTCTTTAGGACGCCTTTCCATTTTGAGGGATGTTAACTGCATTCTGACATGTAGTAAAACACGGTGGTTAGAGGGAGACGGACATTGTCAAAAAATAACTCAGAGAGCGAACAGCTGATTAAGGTTTTGAATGAAAAGTTGACGAAGCAGCCAATTAAGCTTCTAAGTAAAATTTTCTCTGCGGTTTTTGGGTTTTTTTACGCGTGCTGGCCCGTCACAATACAATGTACAGATCAAACAGCAAATGAATGAGTTTAGACGATGGAATCAAACCGGAACCAGTACCGGAACTGTATGCTGAAAAGAACCAATTAAGACTCAAAGCCAGAACCGTGACAAGAACCGATATTTTTAATATTTAATTATTCCGAGAATCGATATTTTTGGAACCGAAAAAAACCTGTACAGAGTACCGGTTCAGTTTCAGTTCTGAGTGCAACAACTAGCTCAGCAAACCATATGTGCGATCTCTGACACTTTTCTGACACTTTTTCTGAGCTTTCAGCGTCATAGTGCGCTCAAAAAAGAGCCCGGAATGATCGATTATTTCTATGTGGAAGATTTCTGAATATAATCTGACTCTTTCCTGACACAGATATAAGTGCTTTCTCCCTCATTCAAAAAACCTCATTAAAGACACATAGAATTAACTTTTCGAGGCACTTGAAGCAAAACATTCAACTAAAATAAAATTTTCGATTACCTGCCTGCTTCAACTCCGAAAAATGCAAAGACATAAGTGTTTTTTATGAGATCGTGCTTAGAGAGCACTGAATATGCTCCAAAAACCGCTCTTAAGCTCGGCTCTTTTCAGATACATAATTTGGAGCCCTTCAAACTATGCTTGCTGGGAGATTAAAGAGCGAGCACTTAGTATTGAAGGATTTTCCGAGACAAGTCTTTTTGAAAATTATGTGGCCCCAAAGGGCCAAAGTCGAGCTTCTCTCAATCTCTTATCTTGTGCGCTTCTAATTTTCGCACAAGAAAAAGGGACCTACAGTTTAACTAAGTATATTCAAAGAAAAACTTTCCATTAGATGTTCCGAGGCGGGATCGACCCCACGCCTCTTGCACAGCGGTCGCGCACACTAGCCGCTGAGCTACACCCGGGCTCGGTGGTATTTTTTAGACCCTCATTATAATGCCTTTCTAACCTCTGAACAGAAAAGTTCTAGTGTAACTACTTTGTCCATTTATGATCAAATGCAACTAAAATATAGAAAGCGGCTTTAACACAAATACTTTATCTGATTAGGTTTTCTATCTGAAAGGTTTTCCTGCGCTTTAAACGTTACAAATCTAAGTTGTACTAAAGTGGTGCTCAGAAAAGTCGAACAAGTTTTTAGAATTTCATGAACTATCAATAGTTCTTCTTGCAAGTATGGTGAAAAACTCAATTTTGTTAACTCTCTCATGAACAACCCACCACTATTCTATAATTATGACCTCCCGAAATGGAGGTTTAAAATTATACTTTTTGAAGTTTTATAACATTTTCAATATTTTGTACAGATATTCGATCAGTGAATGGTTTTTACGATGGTATGGAAATCTGAACCGAGTGGAAGGTAGAGAATAACTTTTGTTCGACTGTTTATTAAACAGTCCTTAATCAAAATAAAGAGGAGAAGGTTTTAATATTGAACCGTTTTCTGTATACGAATCAAGATTAGGAAAGGTTAGGTCAGGTTGAGATCTTGGTGAGTGACGCTTAGGCGAGCGATAAGACAGTGACCCAATAAGGTTCCCACCAGAAGCAATATGTGTTCCCTTCTGTTGCGTAAAAGGGTGTTGGACGCTTTAGGTTTACTGTTGGTCACGTGAAAGGAGCTTGATGGTGTTACCTATTCTGGCCAGTTTGTCCGCAGACTCATTTTCTTCTATGTTGCGATGGCCAGGCATCCATATAAGGTGTATACTGAAAGTCTCGTGCGATCTCATTTAGAGATGAGCGGCATTCAGTAAGCGTTTTAAAACTGCTTGTATATGAGTCAAGGGCTTTGAGGGCGGCTTGACTGTCTGAATATACGAGGTGTGATCAAGGGAAAGGATGAATTTGGAGTTTTTTTTGAAAAGTTTATTCATCAATATCCATATTGTCCACTTCAAAGCAATCGCCCTGGAATATAATACACTTGGCCCACGCTTTTTCCAATCCTCGAAGCCCTTCTGAAATGCGCTTTTCGGTATGGCCATCAGCTAGTTCTTCGATTCTGACTTGATCTCATCAATTGTTGCAAAACGCTTTCCTTTCGTTGGTCTCTTCAGTTTTGGGAATAGGAAAAAGTCGCAGAGAGTCAAATCTGGTGAATACGGAGGTTGAGGCATGATTACGGTGTTGTTTTTGGCCAAAAAATCACGAACAAGCATTGATGTGTGAGCTGGAGCATTATCGTGATGCAGAATCAACGATTTGTTTCTGCACAATTCCGATCGTTTGAGCCGTATTGCTTCACGCAAACGTTGCATAACTTCCTTGTGGTATTCCTTATTAACTGTACGACCTCATGGCAGGAACTCATGATGCACTACACCATTGTAATCAAAGAAAACAGTGATTGAACTTGGCGTGCTTTTTTCGGTCTTGGCTCATCTAGCCACTTCCATTGGCATGATTGGGCCTTGGTTTCGATGTCATAACCATATACCCACGTTTCGTCACCAGCAATGACCCGTTTGAGAAATCCCGGATCGTCGTTGACGTCATTCAACAACTCCTGAGCGATACTAATGTGACGTTGCTTTTGCTCAAAACTTAGTCAAAAGTCGAAGAGCACACAAAAACGTGTCTAGCCTTGCACAAAAACAAACTACTAATCGAAATTGGCTGCTAATGCAAACATATGATAAACATATGTGTCCGATTATAACAAAATATCGATAATCGAGTGTACACAGCCCGCGAAAAATTAAAATTTCACCTTTTCCTTTGAACACACTTCGTATGAAGACTTTTCCTTCTCTGATTGGTAGTGTGCTAAGGTGGGTGGCTGCTTCCTGGATGGCCACCACCTCCGCATGGTATTCGTTACAGTGATCAGGAAGGAACGATAAGTTCATATTTAGGTTGGTGGAAAAGACTCCCCCCTACTTTTTCATCAAGCTTAAAGCCATTAGAGTAGATGTTGATGGCATTGGCTTTGCTGTGGGGAAGGTTGTCCCACTTGTGACGGCTTGGAATACAGAAGTCGTATGATTTGACGATCGTCGATTGTGATATACAGTAATCCGTAACCAATACCATAGGCTCGAAGAATTTTGAAAACCAGTCGGCAATCAGTGCTTTATTCAGACTTTGTTCATCTTCTTTACTTCAGATCCCGTGTCTTTTCTTAGACTCGAAAGCATGCTCGATATATTATCGCACAGTAGTTGTTTACATTTCTGACAGTATGCGATAGAAGTTAAATACTGTAGCAGCCAACCTAGAATTAGAATCATTAAAACCAGGCCGACTGAGAAAATCAAAGCAGCAGCTATTGTATTATAGCGATTAAGGTTGTGCTTAATCTGCTATAATATTTATTGTTTCACTTAACTTAATTAATACAAATTGTTGTTTGTTGGTCGTGGCGAGCTTCGAGAGCTGGCCGCTGCAGCCAGAGTCACACACTAGAGATGATCGCTGCGTCATAGTGTGACCATAGTCGATAGTCGCTCGTGACTAGTAATCGATAGTCGCTCGTGTCCAGTGGTGGCAGAGTCGCCACAGTATGATTTCTCAAAAAACAATATTCTCAGTGTGAGCGATGTGCTCTTCCTTTTAAACGCGGTCGTGCCTGTGTTTAAAGAATCGTGCTTGATTCGTGTCAAGTTTAAAAAAATAGACACGCGCACATCAAAAGAATATTCATTCATTTTGCCACATTCTCCTTACGATAAATTGCTACAATCGCAGATCTCTTTTAAAAATGCCCAAAAATAGGCAAATGGTTTTTCTCACTGTAAACTCTGTTATAGATTCCTTGTTTTAGGTTTATGGTATTACAAGCTGAGAACTATCATAAATAATAATGAGTATATCAAAAAGTCCTGACCACGTTTACCTTTGAAAGCAACAGGCAGCCCGTTCTGTACCCAAAAGATCTAGATAGCCCCATACACATATAGACCAACCACTGAAGCCTCCTGTTACTTACATTTGCACGAACTTAATCCTTAATGAAAACCACTGAGCAGCGGGTATACAAACCATCTGACAATTGTAATTTTTTGTCGTATATACAAAAAATTGTTCAAATTGTCTTTGCAACTACAAAAAAAAGAGCACGAAACACGAAACGAATTGAAAACTTTTTTTACTCTGAATTTATATATATTTAAATTGTAAATCCCTTCTGACCACCTTTGACACTCTGACACTGTTGCGCTTTTGTTGTTGTTGTACCATAGACATCTAGCTGAACAAAAAGTTTTACGTTTTAGCTGAGTACTTGTAATAAAATTTATTTTTATAAAAAAAAAAAAAGAAACTGTAAATATTTTGCTAAGTTTTGTGTACATTTCAACTAAGTTATACTTACTACTAAAAACAAATGAACAAAACACAATTGAAACCGCTTAACCTTAATTTATTTATATTTAATGCAACATTACACTTTTACTTAATTTCGAAATACTATTTTATTGGTTTTTTTTCGCCCTCTTCTGCAAAATATTGTATGTAAAAATGCAAATTTAGTTTATTATGTTTATGTACTATTATTATGTTGACATCAGTTTGTAGAGAAGAGATTATTTTTAATTAATTAAGTGGCAAATTTATATATATAAATATTTAATTAATTAATTAATTATTGAACGATTTATACCAAAAATACCATGTAAAGTTTAATTTTAATTAGAGCGAGAAGGAGAGAAGAAATTTCATTAAAAATTTGCAAATACTTCACAATTTTACAAAACAAATCAAACAACAACAAAAAAAAACAGAAATCGTTTGCTTTTTCTTTTCTTATTTATTAATTATTTATAGCAAACAAAATTAATAAAAACATAAAACAAAAACAAAGCCACGTCGTCAGCTGTTTGGTTTTCTTTTCTCTAACTTTTTTTTTGATTTAACCTTTTCGCCTCGCCTCCTCACCCAAGTCCTAGAAAAAGCAACAAAAGCTCAGCCCGGTGTTAGCAGCTTTGGCGTAATTATACGATTTTCGTTTTTACTTAAATTTGGTAAATGGTTTAATTTTAATAAATAAAATAGTTGATCTCTTTGCGATTTCTCAACAGGTACCAACTGCAATAATCGTTGGGCGTGAGCTGAAGCGAGGCCAATGCTAACCCAGAAATGCGAAATTGATTTGATTTGCAATATTCAGAATGGATCTCAACATGCTTAGTTTTAGTTTTTAGAGATGGCTAATAAAAATAATTTGTTGCAACTAAAATAGGGGTGTTTTAATAAGACTTCAGTTTGGGGGAACTATTTGAAAGTTCTTGGGAAACATATGTTGAACTAGAAAAGTGTTGAACAAGGTTACCCACCTCAAGTGACCAAGTGGAGCTAAACAGGTTAGTGTATTTAAACAAGAGCCGAATGCTTAGGATGAATGCACCAAAAGAAAGAAGCTCTTGTCCACAACTACTGTGATACGCGGATTCTTTTTGAAAGGCTTAACAAAGTAGGACTCTTAGCAGAAATAGAATCTAAAGGGTGATTTTTTAGCTATTATCTTTTTGGCCGCACTGGCTTAAACAGCTCACGCACGTTTCGTGTTTTGTTTCACTGTCAAACATCTTCAGTTTTGGTCTGTACTTTAACCATGAATCGTCTTACAAACGAACAACGCTTGCAAATTATTCATTTTTATTACCAAAATGCGTGCTCTGCTAAGAAAGTTCATCGCGCGCTTCTCCCATTTTATGGTCAGTTTAATCGACCCACTGAAGCGGCTATTCGGGCTATTGTGACTAAATTTCGCACCAAATTTACATTGTTGGACATTAAACCACCAACACGCTTACGTAGAGTGCGAACTGAAGAAAATATCGCAGCTGTATCGGCCAGTGTTAATGATGACCATCAATTATCGATTCGTCGCCGTTCGCAGCAATTGGGCCTCTATTACTCAAAAACGTGGAAAATTTTGCGGAAGGATTTAGGTGTGAAGCCTTTCAAAATACAGCTGGTGCAAGAATTGAAGCCGAACGACCTACCGCAACGTAGAATTTTTGGTGAATGGGCTCTTGGAAAGTTGGCCGAAGATCCACTTTTTTACCGAAGAATTGTGTTCAGCGACGAAGCTCATTTTTGGCTCAATGGGTTCGTAAATAAGCAGAATTGTCGATTTTGGAGTGAATATCAGCCAGAAGCATTGCAAGAGCTACCAATGCATCCAGAAAAAGTCACAGTTTGGTGCGGTTTATGGGCTGGTGGCATCATTGGACCGTACTTCTTCAAAGATGATGCGAATCGTAACGTAACTGTGAATGGTGAGCGCTACCGTGAGATGATATCCAACTTTTTTTTGCCCAAAATGCAAGAACTTGACTTGCATGACATGTGGTTTCAACAAGACGGTGCCACATGCCACACAGCACACGCGCAACAATGGACTTATTGCGAGAGCTAGTTCGGTGAACATTTTATTTCACGTTCGGGACCCGTCAATTGGCCGCCTAGACTATTTTTTGCATGTGTAGGGGCTGACTATTCGAGTGCAATCCATTTTATAAGAGTTTCGGTTTACAAAAACACGCTCTGTACTTTAATCATTGGGTCGATATTGCGAAGTTTTTCCTCTATATATTCAGCTTTTATATCAAAGAGGAGTTTCCTAATCTGGCCTCATCATCTCCGACGCATTGCTCTCTTGCGCCTCACAAGGTCAAGAACCTTAGTCAGCGGGCGAGTTAAGGTCCATGTTAAGGTTTATCAAATAATCCAGTAATAGAGTAAGCTGCCGCTAGATATGAGGAAAGTTCCAGCAATCCTTTTATTGCGGGGTTATTTGACCGGGGTAATTGGGGTTAGAGGGGATAGCTAACTTCTCGGCGCTATTTTGACGCACATAATTACAGTTCTTTTTAAAACTTGGCGCCCCAATTCGTTTCGATAAGACAGCTACCGATAACGGCAATACCGTTAACCATGTAGATAATGTGTCATGTAGTTAACTTGTAGATAGAATATCGATAACACTATCGTTATCAGTTGTTGCGTTAGTGTATTTGTCACATTCGACTATTTTTGAGATTAGTGCGACCACATTCGAATATTTTTGATCAAAATACCACTCGCCCCCACAAACAGGGGAACAGGGTCACACTGCTTGAGACTCCTGTAAGAAGGTGGGTTAATATTATTAACAAATGGTGAAGCAATTCCAATTACCAAATATTACTGTGCTTATCGTATTTCACTGTTTACAGCTAAAGCCTTTATAACCGTAAGAAGAGAGAGGTCCATAGAAATGGGAGCCAAGCAAAGTCAAACACGTTCCGTGTCCATGGATAATCCTAGTCCCGCAGGAGTTATTGATATTTCTGATGATGTGGTCAAGCGGCTGAAGCAGGGCATCACACAGCAGGGTGCGTATCATGCCACACCCACTAGTCCTAGTCCAGTCCAATGCTAAAAAACTGCCTAAAGTGTTATGCAACAATTGCTGGGAATTTGTTTAAGCAAATTATGCTAATAAGCCAACATTCTGCCTTATTCCAGCTCGTGAAAAGGCCTCGTCAGCGGAGGAGTCCAAACCGGCGCCCGCCAAGCCCCAGGCTAAGAAAGCTCCTGCCAAGACAACTCCTCCCGCCGCCAAGCCGCCGGCTGCCCCCACAGTTGTGCCCATCTATGTGCCCGGTGTCACTGGTGGCCACACAATCAGTGCGGCCGATGTTCAGCGACAAATGAATCAGGAACTGCAAAAGAATGATGAACTCTGGCGCCAGCGCATGACCCAACTGGAGGAGAACCTAAAGAAAACCAACACTATTCTGGAGTCGGAGTATGCGAATGCCGTGGAGAATGTGCACAAGCGGTTTGTTAGCACTGCGGCCGCACACAAGACGCCACCATGTCAGGATCTTAAAGCCCAGCTCTTGGCCTGTTATCGTTCGCATCCCGGCGAGACATTAAAGTGTATCGATGAAGTGGCTCAGTTTAGACAATGCGTTGACCTACATCGCGTTAAAAAGCTGGACGAGGAGCCTTCAATACCCAAGGCAGCGGCAGCTGGCACCAAGGCGGCCGTTCCAGCCGCCAAGGCTGGCTAGGATTTGTGAACTATTTTCGAGTTGTTCAAGTTTCAGCAGAAATAAGAGAAAGTGTATAATTGTGAACGATAGTAAATTAATATGAAACCAAAATGTCGATTTGAGATCATTTTCAGGAAACTTTCAACTTGGTTTGAGAATGATGCTCAAACTAAAAGTGTTGCCTCCTTTTAACCTTAACTTTCCCGGCAAGTACGGGAAATGTTCGAACATACCTAAAATTAAGACAGAAAATCATAAATTGTTCACTTCAGGCAAACAGGCTTACCAAAGCTTGGATCAATATTTTCATTTGGCTTTTTGCAGCCATGAATTCAAATTAGGTACTAAAAAATAGGAGCGATGCAAAGAGCTTGGAGAACATCTAGCGACACTCCAAATGTAAATTTTGCAAATAGTCTTTATGGCCCTCATTCTGTTCCGAGTTGCGGGATTTTTAACCAGGAGGCTTCATTCTAACAGTAATGCACTTACTGGGTATCACAATTGGCACACAAACACATAAATATGCTATAAAACGCGATGAAATTCGATGCCAGCGTTTGAAAGTCGAAATAACCTGATCATCAGAAGAGGTTCTTTCTGCCCGCAGAGCCGAAAGAGCCGCTGATTACTGTTTTTTTTTTTGAGAGAGAGGAATGTTCTAGAACCCTACATGAGATGAATCAAAGTTCCCCTTGACTTTCTTACTGATTTGATCTATCTTTGTTCACAAAAATCTGCACAAACTTTGAGAGAGCGCGCCCTTAGCTGAGCTTTACATAAAAGCTTTCGGAATGACATTTCTTTCTATTTGTTCTCCTGTCAACACGTTTTCATGCCCCCCTGACAAAAATTTTGGCAAGTAGTCGCCATCATGCCGTCCGAGCAAGAACGTCTTCGTGATCGCGTTGTAAAATTCTACGAAATGCACGCTGACAAAGGTAAAGTGTTTACAGTAAACTATTTTACCCAAGAGGGCAAGTCCAAAGGCACTATTTATAGTATTTTGCAACGAAAAATAATAAAAAGAGAAGTTGGAAGTGGTCGGAAAGCAAACGTTATGACCGGCCAAGCTGTCAGACAGCTAACCCAACTTTTAAACAACAAAGTCAACGAGATGCAGCCAGAAAATTTCATTGCAGCCAGCAACACATCAGTAAAGTACTGAAAAAGAATAATATTGTTGCCAGACGTAAGCAAAGAGCACCAAGACCAAATACAAACCTACCAAATACTTAAACTGTGGAACAACCAATATCGTGGCAAACTCTTTGTTTTAGACGATGAAAGTTACTTTTTTGAGCCGCAGCCATGTACCGGGAAATAGTGTTTTTTACACCTCCGATGTATCGTCAACACCTGCTGATGCGAAATATAAGTTAAAGCAAAAGTTTGAATCCAAAGTTATGCTTAAGTTACATTGCGATCTCTGAGAGGGGCATATCGAAGCCGTGGTTCAAGCGAAGTGGCATTGAAGCCAACAAGGAAGTTTACATAAACGAGTGTTCAAAGAAGGTTTGAATTCCTTCTGTAAGGGAAAATCTTTCAGACAACAATTATGTTTTCTGGCCTGACAAAACTTCTTCTCATTACCTAGCAGTTTTTACTGGCTCGAGGTCTTGCTGTGCTATTGACATAACTTTAAACAGCTTGCGCACAAATTACGCTAAAATGACGACGGGTTTCCTGAGCAGCAAAAACATCCCTTTTGTACCAAAGGAATTGAGCCCAACAAACCCCCAAGGTCGTACAGACCGCCAGCGGAGACATTTTCCGGAAGCTTCGCCTTCGACCAAATCCGTTGATGCAATAAATAAATAAACTGTCAAATTTTCATAAAGATCCGTTGAGAATTGTGGTTATGGCGGCACTTACATTTTGTGCAGATTTTTAGTTGTCACCTGTTTAGCTATATATTCTAAAAGACGATACTTCAATATAACAATTCCAAAAAATGAAAACCATCGGAGTGCTATCATGGGCTGTTTGAGTAGATAAGAAGCGGGAAAATTTATCTCATCTTTGCTATAAGAAACAAGGGCTGCTGGTGAACAAATAATTTGAGTGAAATATGAAAAGTACAGTAAAATGTATGTACTTTGTAAATAATATAAAGCAATTGTATTATACTTTTTAAATAATTAACATTACTTGTTTTGTGATTCGTCCTTAGTCTGTGAAAAACCTTCGAAAAACACCTTTTCCCTGTGGGCCTAAAAGTAACTTTCGCCCACTTTCGGCCAAAATATAACTATTTTAAAGTGTTCTGGGAGGTTTGCTTTTCAACTTGTTATCAACACTTTTTGCCCAATTTTGCCCGTTCTCCGTCTTTTAGGAATGATTAAGCTCAGCTTAGGACGTATGTTCGACGTATGGTTGGTCAATAATCCAAAGAAACCGAGACTTATTAAAGGATTTTTTAACAAATTAACATGCTCAACGTTAGCTCCAAAGCAAACAATAACTAATCTATCGGGTGTGTTCCAGAAACCTCAAGAGATTTTCTTATAAACGATTGGATTTTATACTAAACTGTCAGGACTTTATATGTAAAGTGGCAAGAATAATGTCGCCAACTAGATTATAGGAAAGGAAAACTGCACGTTTGAAATGTACTTGGTGCTAAGCAGTCAGTTTCAAATCTCTCAACTTTAGTCATCTTATCTAGTAGCCTGGCATTTTGGAGACGCTTCACATGTAAAGGCAAGCAGTTGCAGTTCGAAGTGAAACCGTTTATACGAAAATCTATAGAGATTTCTGGAACACCGCCGCTTGTATATAAAACAAAGTGGGGTTAGTTACACCACTTATAACTCAAGAACGGCTGGACGGACTCTCATGATCTTTGATTTCTTGGATTTGTTTCCGCCCCGCCTAACAGAATCACTAATAAAGTATATATAAATGGTCCAAAAGAGCGCGAAATTTTCAAATTTTTCATAAAAGTTTATATTGTTAAGAATATTTGATGGATGGCAATTGTGGACGTGTGGATAGGATGTGAAGGTCAATCAGTCTAAAAAAAATCGCGAGTTAAGAAGATTTAATAGTTGATAGTTTGCGCATCTTTTTGATAGTCAGGTTAGGAATGCCAACGCCGGATAGTGAAATGAATGACTCATTTAATTGAGAACTGGATTTATTCAGCGTTAAAATTGCCGTTAAACTTTGAAACATTAAAGCGCTATGAGATTACTGTCTGGCGATCGACTTCTGTCGATGAAATAATCTCTTGCCCCAAGTCATCCAATCTGTAGCTGTCAGCAAACATGAGTGTTGCATTGTTGAGCGATACATCTGCTCAAGTTTTCTCCCAGCATTTGCTGTCTATCGGTAAACGAATCCTGCAGATTGATTTCATTTCCTTTGAAGTTCTGCGATTTTTTCTCATCGAATCAACAAAATAAATAAAGATGCGGGACTTAAGCTTTGTAATTCAGAATCAAATCGTTGGTACTGTGCAATCAATCAAATCTATTGGCTGTGTAACGAACGAGACCACCAACTATCCCACTGCATTTTTAAAAGCCTTGGATTTGCCTGGCTCATCATCACATTATTCACAACTAATGCTTCTCATGCTTTGAACGAAAATGTCGTATGTTGTTATCAAATTCACCAAGTTTCAATTCTGTGGCTGCATTTGTCGACTTTTTGCCAAAAATTTGGCCATCCAGTCAACTGTGCAAGGGTATAAAAACTAGGCCAATTGCAGGATATACAGAAGGAATATGGACTAGCCATAAGAATATTTGGAGAATGGCTTTAATGCTTCAATGTATTTGTTAGCCGTCTCAAGGTCAAGAATTGATTATAATTCAATAATCATCAAAATCAACAAAGATATTGTGCATATTGAGAATTCATCGAAACAGCTGTCTGAATATCCAAAGCCGCCCAATATAAACCCAAATCCGGCTTATCGTTTTCAATAACCAGTTAAATTTATCTTACGATCAAAACGGTAGTACTTCTCTCTGAGTGGCTCTTTACTTCAACTTTACGTGGGTGATTTATGATCTTCATCTTCAGAACTTAACGTAGCGCTATTCTCTAAGATTCTTCAGATCTACCATTCAAGGATCACCTCAAAACGGTACCCGTGTTGTTTGAATATTAAATTCCACATAATATTTAAATAAACATTTGTTTATGTATGTAATGTATGTACAACAACAACATCAAAGATTTTGATTAATCACTAGTTTTTGGTTTTTGAAAACTTCTTCAACTGCTGCATGAATCCCGCGTTTGGCTGTATGCACGGTCGCCAGGATTTGACCAGATTGTAGGCCTCCTCATAGCTCATATCACGCCGTTGCATTAGATAGCCAATGACCACCGAAGCCGAACGGGACACGCCGGCATTGCAGTGGACCAGCACACAACCACCGGCTGTCCGACGTGCTTCCTCAATGAATTCAATGGACACAGGCAGCACATAATTGAGCAAATCGGTTTCGGGCAAATCCAGACAGGGCAAATACTTGAATTTCAGTGCAACATTGGTTGGTAATTCCAAGGCGGGTGTTTCTATGCCCACACTGAGAATGTGTGTCAATTTGTATTTGAGTATGTTGTCCAGGCAGACGGCATCCTGTGATCCCAGGTAGAGGAAGTCACTTAAAATGCAGGCGGGCAACGTATCGGGCTTGGTGTCCACCACAAAACCAAATTGGCGAGACTCCAGTTGCTCGTCTTCCAGCTGGCCTGAGGATTGACGGCGTTCGATGTATCGTGAACCGGTGGGAGTGGTCACCACGGTGGTGGTGGGCCTCAAATTGGCCAGCCGTTTCTGCAGCTCATACAGCAGTATCATAGTGGTGGTTAATCTTGATTGTAATGCACTCTCCTTAGATAGAGTCCACAGGCAGGCGCCAATAGGATTCGATGATTCCAGGAATGCTTGGAGGGCACTGTCAACATTTGATAAATGCACTTCTCATCGATGCGGCCACAGCCCAAGGCCAGTAGAGTGCCCACTATGCGACGGACTTGTTTGTACAGAAACGATTTCGCTTTGATTTCAATGTCCCAATAGTCGTAGGTCTCGGTGGCCAGCTTGGCGTGGTCAGCTACCGCAAGAGTGTGTCCTGGACGTATGTTTATCTCATCCAATTTGCGTAGCGTAAACATGGGATGATCACGGCTGGAACTCTTCTGGCGACTCACACTCATGAACGTCCGAAAGTCATGCAGACCCAGAAAGAGACGCGAGGCGGCACGCACACGTTCTATGTCAAAGTGGGAGGTTCTGAAAAAAGAGCATGAATTGAGAAACTAAGAGGGAATCATTGCCAACAACTTACTGAAAAAAGTAGCAGCGATCGTGCTCCTCCACGGGTATAAATGCCTCGTAGCCTATATTCTTCAGTTTGCCATCATCCTCGCCAGAATGGCGGGCCACCGCAAAGCGGTAGAGATAGGTTCGTCCGCTGGCGTGATAGCGACAATGGAAAGTGTCCTCCACCAGTTGGGTGCTGAGCACCCTGATGGGTAAACGCTGCTTGTCTAGAGTTCTATTCAATACCCCAGTCAATGTACGGGTATCATAGGGCGCGCCATCGTAGCGCTCCAGATCCACGTGTACTGTGGAGTGTAATGCATGAACTCCCGCGTCTGTGCTGAAAAAGGATTGGTTGGTTTGTGGGACAGTATGATCGGCGACTCCACCTACCGACTGGACAGCACCGTTTGAATCTCGTTGGTGGGACGAAAAACTCTCAATGCCAACTCCAGGCAACCCTGCACTGAATTTGTGTCCAGATACGACTGCTCCAACTTGTTAATCGTCTTTTGTATGCCACTGCATAAATTTAATTATAGATTTTACCTTATTTAAATAGAATGTGCTTACCGAAAACTCGTGCCTATATACGAAATATTCAGTAAATATCTGTGCATTATGGTTAAATAATTGCATACCCAGTTGGAAATGAGGGCTTGAAAAAAGTGATTTTCTTGTCTACAAAGGGAATGTAATGTACTGCTCTCACTACAGCACATTCTTGCATTCTTGTGTCCGTGGCTAGTGGTAGCAATTAGAATGCAGCAGCATCCGTGACTTTTTGAGTAGTGCCTCGACAGAATATATCGATAATTTGCATATCGCTACGGATATCGCTACAACTGCTAAAACTAACAAAAACAAGAAACAGTTGTAAAACTTTAAGCAATATACTCATACAAGCTATATGGATTTATCTGGGGTCGAGGTCATATAAAAAACGGTAGCTTAACGCTTGCTAACACTTTTAGCTGGCCTCTTTGCTTGAGCCGTTCTCAGACAAGCTAAATGCCTTAGCTCATACCCAGCTAAAATCGCGTGGCGCCGCAACCTTGACTGGCTAAAAGCTGAGAGCTTTAGCTATAGGTTTAGTTAGGTGGAATCAAAAAAAAAAAAAGCTGATAGCTTTAGCTATAGGTTTAGTTAGGTAGAATCAAAAAATAAAAAATATGATTTGCAATTATTTAGCAACTTACCCTTACTAAAAATGAATTCATCAATGGCTGCAGCAAAAAACAAATGAAAACACATCTAAGGGTTTGCCCATGACTTCTGCCATTAAAATATCATCCAAATAAATTTGTGTCAGTCCACATTTTTAACTGTGCGCCATACCTAAGCAGTTGTATCATGCTTTGCGCTCTGCTCACTAACATAACCGAAAAACCCACGCACGCTTGCTCTCTCTGAGCAGAACATTTCGTTTCTCTTAGTTTCTGTTTTCAGTTGACTTTTTCAATTAAGCTATTTCGCACAGTAAGAGTCAACAGATGAGCAAAAAAAATGAAAGGCTCAGCGTAAACGGTATTTTTTCTTTATTTGTTTTTTTGTGTGCGTGTGGCTTGTGAACACAAGTCACGTGACTGACAAGCACAAACATGAATGCACTCTCATATACAAACACAATCGGTAAAGACCATTAGTTTCTTCGCTAGCGATAAAACGGTCAGAGAATGAGCAGAGCAAAAGGGAAACAAAACTATTGGTTGTTTGTTGAGCACAGGCCGATGTATTCAAGAGGCTATGTGATCGGTTTGTATCTGACTCTTTGCTCAAAGGGTCCTTAAATAACAGTTATTTTTGGTTAACGAAAAACGGTCAGCAATTTTTTTTAGAATAATAGGGTCATTAAAGTAGTAAAGACGTCATCTGACGCGATTTAAGAACTACGTTCCGAGTTCAAAATCTACGGATCAAAGCTCCAAAACACTACAAAAAATCAAGGCGGCAAACCTCTGAAAGCTCTAAAATACTACAAAATAACAAGGCGGCAAACTTCTGAAATTCTGGAGAAGGTTTTGTCCGGAGGTTCAAACCCATTGGAAGTCTAAAGTTAATTTTTCAGACCAGTAAACTTGTTTCGGTTCACCTCACACACTGAAACGTATAGATTTTTGCTTTTGCAAATTATTCAATAAAATTCAAGGATCAAAACACATAGGCCATTATGGGTGCCGATTGGAACTGTAGCTCTATACATTTATCGCTTTTCAGTAGCAGTTCAGATTACCTAATGTATAATTTTTGTTGAACCGAACCGATATCTTGGGTTCAGATCACGCGTTCGAGTCGGTTAAAAGTTGGTTTTCAGCCTTGTTAAAAAATTCATTTACCCTAGTCTACTAGGATGAAAGTCGGTTGGACAATATGCAAAATCCGCTGTCTATATTCAACCCCTTAAGACTAACCACTTTTTCGCTTCCGAAATCATTACAAAAGAATCAAATTATTCTGATGACCATATTCTGCAAAGTCCTACTGAGTTTTTATCGATAAATCAGCTGTTTCTCCAGTAAACAATGCTGTAAGCTAGAGGTGCGCGCGTGCGTAATCACGCTTCACAAAATGAAAATATCTTGCATTATTTTTGGAGCGGTTTGCGTCATGCACGTATTATCCATTAAATTGAATAAAAAAATACAACGCAGAAAATTATTTAAAAGATGTCTGCATTTCATTTGAGTGTGTCCGTACCATTTTATCCGATAGATTCCATAAAACTCCAAGCCCATTTCATGGTGACGATTTTTATGATTCAACAATAAATTTAAATAATTTCGTGAATATTTCATAACACACACTCTGTGTTTGCTCACGCTCACGTCGTGACAGTTTCAAATTCACGTCACTCGCGCATCTCTACTATAAACAATCGAAACGAAGAATGAAGGCTTCAATAGTTCCAGGACTGCTACTCCTGCTGGTCATACTGTGTCGCCACAGCGTTGTTGCCGACTGTGGCTGCAACCAACTGGACAGGGAGAAGTCCACTGAGCCGGAGCCCGAGTCCAATCAAGTGTGCCAGCAACAGGCAATCAACAAAAACAAACATTACCGAGATTACTATGGAACCGATTTGGAACCCGAGATCCCAGACATGTCGCTTATACCAGGCGGCAGCTTTTTCATAGGCACTGATGAACCTCACTTTCAAGCAGATCGCGAAGCACCCGAACGCCGGGTAGAGCTAAAGGATTTCTATCTGGATAAGTTCGAAGTTTCCAATGCCAAATTTGAGGAGTTCGTACTGGCCACCAATTATACAACCGAAGCGGAGAGCTTTGGCGATAGTTTTCTGTTTAAAACGCAGCTCACAGCTGCTGAGCAGAAGCAGTTGGAAGATTATCGAGTGGCCAGTGCACCCTGGTGGTACAAGGTGAAGGGTGTCAACTGGCGCAAGCCGCAAGGCTTAAAAAGTAGCCTAGAAGGTGGGAGTTGTTCTTACATCACATAGCCTTCGTTCTAATGGGTTTCTTCTTAAAGGTCTGGAACTTCATCCGGTGGTGCATGTGTCCTGGCGCGATGCTGTGGCCTTTTGCACTTGGGCTGGCAAACGTCTGCCCAGCGAGGCAGAATGGGAGGCAGCCTGTCGTGGTGGCAAACAGCGCAAACTTTTCCCTTGGGGCAATAAACTGAAGCCCCGGGATGAGCATTGGCTAAACATCTGGCAGGGTGGCTTTCCTGATGGCAATACAGCCGATGATGGTCATGAGTACACCTGCCCCGTGCAGACATATCGACAGAACAACTTCGATCTGTACAACATGGTGGGCAATGTGTGGGAATGGACGGCGGATCTGTGGCAGGAGAATGACATAAGTGCGAGTCCCAATCGCGTGAAGAAGGGTGGCTCATATTTGTGCCATAAATCCTATTGCTTTCGTTATCGTTGTGCGGCTCGCTCCCAGAATACCGAAGACAGTTCCGCTGGCAATTTGGGTTTTCGATGTGCCAGGGATGCGAAGGCGTGAGCTAAGCTGGGATACTTCAATTTAATTGAGTTGTGTCCATTTTCAATTACTGAGAAACTGTTACAAAAATGTATTAAAATACTAGCTGACCCGGCAAACGTTGTTCTGCCATATAAATTATTTCTTGTAAATGTTTTGGTGAAAAGTTTGGATGGGATCTATGACAGAAAAAAGACGATGACATCCGAGAAACGGACATCATTGTTTGAAAAATTATTACTTAATATGTTCAGAACCTTCTATTTATAAAACTGTCGGAGATATGACAATTTCTTTCAAATTGCGGGTATAAGAAGTTTTTGACCTTACCATCTATGAGATCTGTGCGTTTATACAGACGAAAGGACGGACGGACAAGGCTAAATCAACTCGGCCTTGTGATGCGGAACAAGAACATTGGGACATGTTCTCAGTTCCACCTCCACTGCAACTTTTCGGAAACGGATTTGGTTCAGTTTCTCGCAACATAAAAACGAAAGCGTTTTTAGTTTTAAAAAGTTATGCTGGTCGGTGAAATAAAAAGTAATTGGCAAATTACGCACTCGTACAGCTGCCAAATGTACATTGGGTTAATTTTTCTTAATTCTGTGATCAATTTTGAACTTTTTTATGTAATTTGATTTGCATTTAAGTCTTTAAACAGGGCTGCAAACCGGTCCGAAGCCGAACCGCTCCGGAGTCGTTTTAAAAAGTGTGTTTTTTCTATTTTTCAGGAGAGCAATTCTTAACTTTTCATGAATTTGTGAAAACGTGATTGGTCGTAAGAGGAAATTTTTTTCAGATATGCTAGCTTGAAGTAGACAGGTATTTTTGAGAAAATCAAATTGTCATTTTATTATTTTGACTTACTTAAACTTAGGACTTGAAGATTTGTGTTGTTTTGTTTTCCGGTTAAATATTTGTAACCTTTCATCCGATTGGCGTGAAAATTTGACACAATATAGAATTGAGCCCGAGGAAGCCGTTGGTGTTAATAACTCAAGTCATATTTTGACATAACCGAGCATGCGTTGCCTTATTGCCGAGATATTTATATACACCTAAAGACACTGGATTCGGTTGAAAATTTATATAAGTTGTTCTTCAATTTATAAAAGTTCGTAGAATTTCAAGAGCGCTTGAATAATCTTTAAAAGGAACTAATGAACGAAAGTAGAAATGATTCTTTATTATGTTCATGAAAAAGAAATGGAATGATTTTCTAAGGAGCTAGAAAATAATGACGGATTTCAAAGATTGCCCCAAATTTTGAATGTTTTAAAGACTTGGGGAAAACTATCATTGTAAGAGAAGTTTGTTTTATCCAGCCAAAGAGCCAGTATTGACTGGAAGGCCTATTAATGAATCACTTAAACTAAGCTCAAATCTTCTTTTACTTCTTCTAGTTCCGATCCCTCGTGGAACATAGGGCATCAAACATTAAATTAAAAACATCAAGACTCGAAGCTTCTTTGAATTAAATGTTTAATTTTCCTATAATTTATATATATGCTTTCCAAATAAAAAAAAAACTTGATTACTAGACCCTGGTTCGAACCTGAACCCAGGTTCAGCAACCTTCTGAAGCCGTGAACCCGAACCCAACAAATTTAGTGTGTTTAGAACCCCGGAGTGAACCCCCTCCCAAAATTTTAGTAGGTTTGCAGCCCTAACTAAATTAAAAATAATTTTTTTGTGTCTCGAGAAATTGAGTTCCAGCCAAAACGAAAAGTAAAACGTAAGAGATCCGACAGCATTTCTCGGACATTTCAAAAAAGCGTTATTTCATTAAATTTAATAAAAATTTATCAAATATAACCCGCCCTTTTTTCTTTTTCTTCAATAACATATTAAAAGATAAAACCACTGCTATCTTATGAAAACATATTTTTTGATAAATAAACAAGATTTTCAATTTTATTAAATAAATTTGGGATTAGAATTGTCAGGTTTCGCTTAAATATGTCCTTATATAGATGGGCTCGAAAACCACTTGTTTTTGTCACGTTCGAATCGCTTCTTATTTTGCCAATATTTTTTAAATTGGATTTCACTTGTATTCCCTTTAGCACTTATTAAAGTGCTAGCTTAGAGTTATATAATAAAGTAAAAAAAACTAATTGAAATTGAGTTTTATTTTGACAACGGAAAAATTTGAGTGCGAACGCACCTGACAAAAATGTATTCGTTCTTGAATTTATGGGAATTTCGTTCTTATAATCTAGCTTAATTCGCTCTCATTTGATCGGAAAAAAGCAAGCAAAGTTATATAAAATTAAGTGCAAAACTCTAGAATCAAAAAATTCGATTAAAAAGTAAATTGTTGGATCAAAAAATTCTGACCTTTTTCTAAATCTAAATCAGGCACTTGTTTAGTATTTTGTGCAAAAGCTTCTGTTAAATTCTACTTGTTTGTGGAATGTTATGGCCTTTCGAATGTTATTTCATGCAATCATGGAACGCCTCAGCTTCGTCCTACGACGATTCGTACGTCTCATCCTGGCCAGCATACTCTCATTAGGGCGTGGCGGTGGCTTTGGCTGATAAGGCAAAGGTAAGCCCCGTTCGCGTCTAGAAAAAAGTCAATTAATCATTTATATTATAAACATATTTCGTATACATACGAGCTACGACAGGTTTTACATGTTCCGTTAATTGGATTGCTATGTTTGTCCCAATTGGAGTCCCGGATCAGATAGTTGCACCAGCCCTTCGTATGAATGTATATGAAAAATTTGGGCCTTCTTAAGGCGGGATCTTGTCCACATTTCTGCGCATGGTTTACCCAGCCCAATGTCTTTGTACGTTTTAGTCCACAACGTGGACATTCGTCCCATTTTCGAATTTCCCCGGAAGTAACCCATTTCGAATTATCCAAATGTTTGGGCTTCAGCTTAACATCCGGAGGATCCACATCGGCGCCAGCGACATCAGAAGCCAGCGATATGACATCATCATGATCGTCCACGGAATCATCTGGCAGTTGCTGCAGCACTGGAGATAAGTACTCGGGCGTGGTGGGACGCAATATCTGGGGTCCTGGCTCAACACCTGGAAATGGTGGCCAGGGTGCGGTGTGGACAAATACATGCAGTTTGCCACCCAGGCAAGGTGCATGCTTCACCTGCAGATCCAAGTCACGCCAAACATTGCACTGGATGCACTTTAAACGCGGCGGCGGAGCGCAGCAGAAACAATGAAACTCGTACGCCGATCCGCCATGGCAAAAGGGTAGGCTCTGTGGACGAGCGCCGCACCTGCAGCACACAATTTCACTCATGCTGAAGGCCAACTGGTTCCGAACAGAATAATTAAAATTTGATCCAGCCGATTATGCGGAATTTGCTGCACCTGAAGATTAATGCTTTGAAAAAATTTATGTTAATAGCTATTTGACAACTATCGATATTGTTATCGGAATGCAGCCAGGGATGGAGATAAATTTAGGACCAAAAATTTACAACATCCACAGGTGGCGCTCATTTGAAAAATGTATTAAGTATTAATTGTAAAACACAGATTTGATTTAGATTTGGTTTACATTGGTAGCATATTTTTCGGAGTCCAGTTCTGTAGGGCTTGCATTTCCGGTTTAGTGTTTCCGTCCTGGCTCGAAATATCTTGCCCATTTTTTAGACACCGAGAGTGTCCACAAAGTAGTTGGTTTGCGCCAGGTTATGGGACAAGTTCTTGCAGAATGACTTTCCAGCAGATTGAGCAGCTTTCTGTGTAAACTGTTCCCCATCAGTTTCCAAAGTCATACTAAGTATTTGAACGCTATTGCTATTTTGTGGACTTTAAAGCCGCTTTTGACACTGTCAACAGCTACTACGTTTTTATTTGAAAAAAATGTACAGATTGCCACAAAATACTCAAAATTACGCCTTATTTATTGAAACCGGACTCTCTCCGCTGTACTGCCAAACATTAAGTACACACTTCGCTTATATGAGGAAGATAATTGCATTGCCCGAATCCCGTTTGGTAAAAACCATTACCAAGGACTTACAGTCAAAGGGTTACCGGTGTTTTGAAGTCTGGAGCAGGCTGGCGGAGGTACACGGTGTAGAAATCAGCAGCAGCAACTCTGATTCGTGGGAAGAGGTACACCTTAAAATTGTGGAAAAAGTCAGCAACATCTATAAGCTGACTTTTCTGTATTATCAAATTTACTATATACTAAAGCTGACGGCAAACTGCCAAAGCTAGTTTACATCGATTTTATTTTCAAATTGTTAATTGAAAAAAAAACTTTTTGAATAAAATCCCACTACTACTACTACTAAGTATTTGATCAAACGAGTCACTCCATGAAGCATTGTTTTTTAAATTTTGTACTACGCCACATGGATTGGAGGTAGATTTACAACTCTCAATAAACTGAGACCTTTCATTTAAGAGGTGTTTAACAATTATTTTGGTAAGAAGGGTATAATATAGGTCAACACAAATCCATAACGACCATTTTCATCAACATAGGTCCATAATTGGCAATGTTAAGGGCAGACTTAGGTCATACTGTTGAAATTTGAAGAATTTAATGTTGAGAAGTTTGATGGTGTGGGGATCATTCAATTCGTTCGACCAATGTTTAAACAATTCTAGTACACTAGTGTGATTTGAAAGTAATTTCCATTCGATTTTGATTTGCTTTGGATTTCGTGCCTCAGCTGATCACGACTGCTTCATACAAAATGTGCAGTGTGCCCAGAATATGCAAGGAAAGTAGGGCTATGATAATTGATTTCATGAAATCGACTTCGAGGCATTTTGGTTATCGTTGTTTTTCTTTTGCATTTTAATCACTTTCGTGAATACCAATACTATTCGCCTTGTTAACAATGTTGGCAATTAAAGCATAACGTAATCCTAGTGTACATTTTGTATTATACAAAATTTATACTAGACCTGTGTTATGCTGCTTGGTAAAGTTTTTTTTTTCGATTTTTTTTTCATATTTTTATAGCTTGGATATTTGAGAATATTGTCCTTAAGGGATTTTTTGAAATTCGAAATACTTTAGAAGATATTGCCCTTTAAATGACCCAAGGTGACCCGATTTGCCTAGCAACTGCAAACTTTAAGCGCGTTTATCTCGAAACCACGTTTTTCGAGCTGGCGGCACTGATTGCGCCCATAGTTCTAATCCGATTTTGATGAAACAAAGTGCAATTGAAGCAGAATTGTCACCATTATGGCCCCTTTTCAGACATAGCTTAAAAAATTTTTTTTTTTTGTACTCTAAACTACAAAAAAAATTGCCCAAAATCGATACGAAGGAAAAAATTATTAATTATTTAATTCAATATTTTCTTAATACAAAAATAAAAAAAACAAAACAGAATATAAAAAGCTATTTCCGTTTTCAAATTAAATTAAATTTTTTTTAATAATATCCAAAAACACCCTTCCAAGCAGCAATACCCCCTTAATAGCTACACCGTGCTTGACGGTTTTCCGCACAGTACTTTGTGATTGAATTGTGGGATCTCTAGTCCAATACCAGGATCGTCCGTCTGACCGATTGATTTTTGTTTCATTTGACCATATTACCTTAAAAAAAAATATATTTTGCAATTTTTATTGGTGACTAACAGCATCCCAATCAGCTACAGTCCAATTTTCGTGAGTTGCAGCAAAGTTTTTATGGAAAGTTATGTGTCTTTTTGCTAGGAACGGAAAATGGAGTTGGACCCTTGGAATTGATCGAAGTCATAGAAAATATGGGTCCTGTTGCTGAAAAATGCATTTTTCAGCAAGACAATGACCCGAAGCTCACGTCACATTTGGTGAAAAATTGGATGTTCAAGCAAAAATTCCAGTCCATGAAGTGGCCAACGCAATCTCCAGACATGAACCCAATTGAAAATCTATGGAGCCATGTCAGCTTGCGAAATATGCGGTCCCTCCAAGTGGAATGGTGGAGCTGTGGGAGAGGACTGGTACGCTATTTCTCCTGAAAGGGTGCGACGAAACACCCAAAGTATACCAAATCGCATAGAGGAACTAAAGAAATCAAAGGGGCTGTGGACCCATTATTAAAAATTTTTTTAATAAAAATATTTGTTAAAAAATAATCACTCGTTGCTCGTCAGTGAAACATTTGGTTTTTTTTGTATGGGAAGAAAGCTAACTGTTAGCTATTAACGCATAACGCTCAATTTGGTAGGCAAAATAATTCCCATATCAAAGTCTGGCGATATCTTTGTAAGTTCCCATCTCTACTTACTCTTCTCAGAAGGCTTCCAAAAAGTCACAATAATTGTAAATCATTTCTATTTCCATGCAAAAGTTTTCAAAAGTTAAAATAATCATTATTCATTCATATATAATTTTATTCAGTTTGTATAGTTTACGGATTGGCGATTGCTTGCCAATATTTATGCATACATTATTACATACAATACAGATTTATTGTTAAATATAGTAGTTAATTGCTAATGTGTATATTTTTTTGTTTTTGTTGTTGCTGACTAAATTTGCAAAATGTTGGTTTGTAAATCTTTCAGATTTCTCGTTTGACTATACGAATATGTATGCATGTGTGGTATGAACTACGGCTAGAGTATACTTTATAATAATATTAATTAGTTTTTAATGAAATGCTTCACTGATACAACATTATTTGTGCGCCAAGGCGGGGAGGAAGGGGAAAAGCTAATTTACAAAAGACTATGTACAGAAAACGTAACTAAAACTATTGTAGCATTAGGTAGGACTAAGTAAAACTAGATCGTAAACATATATAGATATATGCATATATGTATATGTATTGTAGCTTGATATAAGTTAGAAGCAGAGTTCGATCTGTGCTTGTGCATTTTTCCGATGTTTTTGCTTAAAAATATCACAATGCAAAATATATATAAAATATATTCATGTAGCGGGGGGTGGGGTGGGGGGATATGCAGGATAAGGAACATCAGCCTGGAAGACTTCTTCAGCCCTAGACTCCGGTTGACAATTGCACGGCCTGTAGCATCACGGTCTTCAGTTCCTTTGCCAGACTATTAATATGCACCACCGAATCCACCATTTCCTGCACCGCACTTCCGCTGGGAAAGTGTGCTGCAGCCTTTTTGGATTTCAAAACGCAGGTTTTCAGAGCCTCCGACAAACCATTGGTGCACTGCAAGATCTTCTCCCGCAAAGCCTCCTTTGAGATATTTCTATACACATTATCCCCTATGGTTACCAGGTTATGGGCACTGACCACCACAAATTTGCCATAGGCTATGAAATACTTGGGCGGCTGATTCTTCTCCACTGTCTCGAGGAACGAGTCGATGGCCTGCAGTAAGTTTCCCATATGCGTGGAAATCTGTAGAGCATAATAGCGCACTAGCTTCTTATCCTTGTCGGTCATTTCGGGTGACTTGTGGGGGGCAACTGTGGTGGGCGTGGAGGGCACTCCTCCACCCATAGCGGAGCTCTCCGCCGTACGTATGACCGTATCGAACTGTGTTTTCATACTGGCCTGGATGGCCTCGCGCAACGACTGATTTCTCTTGGCTGCCGCATCTTTGGACTCAAAGGCCACATAGTCATAGTCCTCCAACCATTCAGCACTGCCACGACTAGTTTCAGTGGCACCGGTGCCACCGTTCTGCTCCGGGTTCAACTGCCGTTTGAACAGCAACGAGGCGTTGCCCTGTATAAAACTGGTGGTGGAACGTACATCTTCCGTAAGAGTTTGGGCGCAGGCCATTAGCTGATCCAGACTATCGGGCGGACGACAGCCATGCTTCTCCTCACTGCGCGCCAGCTGATCCACCGACCAACCGCCCTGAGCGTCCAAAGCCTCGGAAGAGTCGTGTATCAACTTGTTGGCATCTCGCAACGCTCTCACCAAGGGTCTGAGTTTCAGAGCCAAATTACGATCCTCCGAACGACTGGCATTGCCCAAGGCTCCCTCACCAAACTCGGCCAAATCATGCAGAGCCGTACGCAGACGCAGTGCAGCCAGCTTAAGCTCCATTATCGCGGGCTCCAGTTGATTTCGTGAACGCCAATTGGGCACCACAAAGCTAAGCAGTCGTGTTATGGCCATGGTGGTCTGTGTCTGCAATTTGGCCAAAGTCTCCAGCGCAGAATTCAGTTCCAGGGGCAACTCTTTGGTGGTGGTTAGGTTATTTCCATTGGTGGGCTTCTCCTGCTCGGCCAGTGGTGGCAGCGGAAAGTCATAGGTTAAGACATTCTGTGGCAGAACTCTTCTCACGGGCAGAGGATTCCGTCGTGGTATATCATAGTCCGGCATATTGGCCAGTGAGGAACGATTCGAGCTGGAGAAGCTCAGGGATAAACTATCGCTGGTCAGCAGAGAGGAATTGGAACTGCTGGGTGTCAACTGCTGTTGCAGCAGACTGCTATTGGTAAGTAGAGGACGTGGCACATCATAGGATTCCTCTTCTATGGAAGCAGCTACACTCTTCAGAGACTCAAAACGTGCACCCAACCCAGAGGCGGAAGTGGGAGTCCTCACACTCTTGGGACTGTCATAGTTAAGGGGCAC
The DNA here is from genome assembly GCA_018904265.1 of Lordiphosa collinella. Classification (NCBI taxonomy): domain Eukaryota; kingdom Metazoa; phylum Arthropoda; class Insecta; order Diptera; family Drosophilidae; genus Lordiphosa; species Lordiphosa collinella. The sequence continues at coordinate 99,321 of JAEIFV010000264.1, forward strand.
GGGAGTGGCGGGTTTGGGTATGTCATAAGTCTCGAATTCACTGCCAGCCGTACCATTGCCATTTGGAGTGGCAGCCATCATGGAGTGGTTCTGGTAGATGCTTTGGTTACTGTAGATCTGTTGCTGATGCTGTGATGGATGTGAGTCGGTGCAGTTGTAGATGTAGACATCACCGTGTCGTTGAGGTGTAATGACCTAAAAGAGAAAGAGACAGCGAGAAAGAAAGAGAGAGAATTAGATTGAGTAAGTCAGTTACAACTTCCCCTCACCCCCTACCCCATTTTTTTAACATTTTTTACTACACGTCGCTTATTGATTTTCTGGCTGGCTCCGGTTTCTACCTTTTCATGAATGGACTTTGTGATGTTAAGGTGTTAAGGTGTGGTTACATCTCTCACCTGAGTAGCCTTTTTTTCTTTTGTAAATTATCACATTTTGTTGTCGATTAGTGCAAAAATACAAAATGTATTTAAAAAAAACTATACCAAAATTCCAACATAGCAAAAAAGCGTCGTTGTTCAATGGTAAAACTCGACTGCAAAGTTGGTTGCAAGTAGATGGAATAGGGGGAACAATTTGGTTGTAAAACTGCACATGCGCTATGAAAAGTTACGGTATAGGGGGAATTTTTATGACAAAAGCTGCAATTCAATGCTGTTCAGAGTCAAGGTAAAGGATTCCTACACTCAAAGAAATTCGTGACGGTAATAAGTCTTAAGTTTAGAGCAGACCTGAAAGGCGCTCTGGCACCGAACTCCTTTAGCACCAATTCAGTTCAGCGATTTTGAGTTTATTAAGCTCTGTCATGAACCGAAACTCTTAAATAGCGACCTTTCAAACCAGATCTATCATTTTAAGAAATAGGTTCGGTTTAAAAGTGAGAAAAATATTAAGGAAGATGATTCATTCATTCTTTTTCTTTACCAATTTTTAACAGAATGCTTAGAAATGTCGGATGTTATATCGATACATCGACAGTTTTATCTAAAAAGACGATATATCAATATCAAATATTTTCCCGTGGCGATATATCGGATATAGAATCTTTTTTGGTGATATTTTACAGCGATATTTTTGATTAAAGATGCTGAATTCTAAAAGTAAGCACACATTTGCTAAAAAAATTGAGCTCCAATTTATGTAAAGATAGGCTTGAGAGCTACATCTAAATATAGGGGCCCCAAATCATCAAAATCTTCAAAATTTTATTCAAACCGTTTCAAAAGCATAACCAATCTTGGCTTATAGTGACTTTTAAAAGGAAATTAAGCATAAGTCAAGCTGTGAAACGAGAAATGAAAATCATTAAATTATGTAATTTATTTGTAAGCCTTGGTAGAGGTCTGACGAATAATATATATAATGAATGAGGTCCGTTCGGGTATCGATTGTTATTAATAGCTTCCTAAGCTAAACGCATCTTCCCAGTCGGACTTGACTGCATGCTAGAAGCACATCTCGTATACAACTTTTGTCACTCAGAAGTAGTTGCAAAAACCTGCAGTCTTTTGCTGTTGTATAGGAGCGAAACGCAGCAGGAACTGTTCTCTTAGAAGCAACGTTTGCAGGCGTTGTTGTTGTTGGTTCAACTCCATGCTGAATGCGTGCCATTAGAAGGGACGTTTGCATGCTATGCTGATTTTATGCCTTCCAACATACAGCAAAAAGAACATGTTTGCAAAAAAACGAAAGATCGTCAATCGTTCGTATCCTATTTAGTCCAGTCATTATAGTAAGTTCACCTCGGAATTCGAGATACCCAGCTGTAAGTCTGTAAATACTTGTACACTGACAACCTAAAAGTTGTCTCAAAACCTACATATGGTAGTGTGTGCGCAACTATAAAATTTCAAGGTCAAAGGTCACAAAAATCGGTTTTTGCGCTTTTTTGGTAAATATCTCATTTCCTATGGGTTTTTTGCATCTTGTATTTATTATAAATATTGTAGAATACAAAATTCTCTACAAATTTTGTTTAATGAAATTCATTGCCTCCGGTCGAAAACGCGCCATATATAGTTGATAAACTATAGATAAATCAATGATTATAAATATTTGTCAGTTACACGAAAACCGTCTCGGAATTCGGAACAGGTCCGAAAGTCGAGCATTGTTTTACAACAAGGCTAATTTTTGACTAGTTTTGGCAGATGCGTGTTTTGTGAAGGCTATATTTCTGGTGCCTGGTAGTATGTATGTAGTATTCTTGAGGCACGAGGAAAATTAAGTACCGGCTAGTACCACTAATCATATTTCGTTTTCTTTTTTTGTCCAACAAAAATATTTTTTTTACCAATGTTCTCATTAATTTATAGTTTTTCACTTTATATGGAAGAAACATCTAAGCATTGACCGATCTAAATGAAACTCGGGCAGAATGTTAGTCGAAGATTTTGGTACCAACCTTCATTCAGCCCATGTTTTACACAATATTTAAGAAAAAGAATTTTTTGTAATCAATCTAATTCTATGTATTTCACAAAACGTTTTCGACCTAAAAACGACCCAATCGTGTAAATATTGTGTCGTTTTTGGGTCGGTAGCGAATTGTAGAACCCATGGGAGGGAATATTCAACATATTCTGTAAAGCAAAATTTCATTTCGTTGTCTTAAGGGAAATACTACAATGTAATGTTAAGTTCTTGTTTTGTGAATCATTTAATAAGCTTTGGAATCGAGGATCTTTAAAAATCAAGGCTAATATGGGTAGAGATTCCATAAGTTGTTCTCAACTTTTTCTAGATATTTTGTTGAGCTTTCCTGCCGATTATAAGAGTCAAATAACTATTTTTGTTAAACCGAACCCAACTTATAGGTTCGGAACGGGTTTGGGCTCAGCTTTTATTTTTAAAGAGATTTGGTTCAAGGTTCGGTTCACAGCAAAATAAAAGTCGGAATTCCGGACTCAAACCGGTTCGGTTCAAAAACGGCTTGCAGCCCTTCGGTGAGTGAAAACTCATGATCAATTTGAGGTGGTTTCAAGAACATTATGTGCTTGGTTAAAGAACATTTTGAGCTTGTTTCAAGAACATTTTTTGCCCCATACATGTCAAACCTCTAACGCTTAACATTTTTGAGATCTGTGCGTTTAAACAGAAAGACATACAGATGGACGGGCAGAAGGATATGACTATATCGACTCGACTGTTGATGCTGATCAAGAATATATATACTCTATAGGGTCGGAAAAGATTCCTTCTCCCTGTTACATACTTTTGCACAACTTCATGATCCTCTTATCCCATTTTAATGGGTGTAATGGATGATTTACTACAAAAAGTAGGCAGTAGACAAATATCTCCATTGTTTTCAATCTAAAAATTAGTTTGTAGTGACATTTAGGGAAGGGAAAACACAAGAGTACATAATCTCACAAAAAAGAAAACAAATGTTACATATCTTTATATTCACACAACACTTTTTGATTTAACTTATGTACGTACTACGTACTCCTTCAAAAGTATCAGAATAGAGCATGACGTTTTTACATCTCGACAGCAGTTTAAACTAAGCTTACAAGTCAAACTTGACACGACATTTGATGGTACTTGATTTTCGGATTTGTAAATTTGCTCCATATTACAACATTTTTAACACCGTTCGCCTAGACATTCCTTCATAACTTAAACGAGAACGGAAATGTCTTGGGCAGAATTGCGCAATAGTTGGTACTGCCACATCCCACATACTCGTAAATATTTCGCTTGCAGTCTGTGACCAAAAAAAAAAAACCAAAACAAGAAAACTCGCCTCCACCGTTAGCCGAGTGGTGTGTGCTGTGTGACAATTTCAAGTTCCTTGAGCCCACATAAAGTCTTTGGTTTGCTCTGGTCGCCATCGTTGCCATCGTCACGCACTGCTCAGTTCATACAGTCAGGTGGCTGTGTTGTGGTTGCAACTGTTGGCCAAAGCCCATAAAGATTTATGGTCAGCTCCAAAAAGAGTTTTCGACTTGCTGAGCAAAAGATGTCATTTTTTATTTTTATTGACCAAAAAAGGTTAAAAAATTTCATTCCTTATGGATTCAGCAGAAGAGACGAACGTTCGTTCCTGTTTGGTCAAAACAATGCGGACTTTGCGCTTAGAGAAAACATTTGTGTAACTCTGCAGCAAGGTCGTTTCTCCTTAATTATCCACAACTTGGAAAAATATTTGTTAAGCCTGATTGAGGACAACTCTTCATGACTTGACAAAACTAAATTTGAGAGTCCCCCCACGCGTTGCCTTCTCATTTCTTTTGAAAACAATTACCATTTTCATACAAATGTTTTGGTACGTGAGAAAATGCGGAAATTTTGTTTCTTTTTTTTTTTTGGTTCTTCCCGGGGGCAGGTGTGAGCCAGGGACATTGAAATGCATCAAATGAACAGAAGATTTTTATCTTTACATGGCTACCGATTCTGAGTTTGGAATTTAAACGAGAACATGACAATTTTGAAGTGAAAGAAAGACGAAATCGTGTTCTGAATTTGAAACTTTCAACTATCAAAATTTGCAATTAAAAATTGACCAGCAAAAAGAAAGCCACATAAAAAAGTCCCCCCTGGGGGAGGGACTAGTAGATGTAGATTAATGGCCTGACCGAATGGCCCAACCCAAATGCCCCAGATGTGTCATAAAATAGACAATTTTCAAAAAGATTTTCATACGAATTATTGAGGTCAGACAAACAAAGCTGAAAAGTAAAAGAAATTTGCCGATAAAAGGGACAAAAGTCACGAAAACTCCACCCGCTGTGTTTGAAAACCTAGGAATTTTTTGCGATTTCTGTCAAATTGTGTAACTAATTGACAGTTCTTAGGGCTAGTTGCATCAGGTGGTGGTCACTTCAGCTGTTCCAGCTGCTCTGATTTTTCAAGTAGATAAGTAAATGTTTTGCAACTACCCCCTAGACATTCGACTCCTCAGCTGTTGTATGAGCGAGAAGTATGTATTCCCTTTTTGGCCATTGACTCGTGTTACGCATCAATTGGTACTTGAATAGGTAGGAAATGAGCTGCTGCTTGTTTCCCCTAAACTAACCGCGTAGGTCCACTTCAGGTAGCCCTTTCCTTTTTTTTTTTCGTAAGGGAGGTTCTTGCGTAACGGTGTATTTAATTAGGAATCGATTCATTTTGCTGGGCGTGGACGTTCCTTTTTATTGAAGCGTGCCTATTGTGAATAATGATGAATTTTTGGCATATGTCGAAACTATAAAATTTCATTTGACTATGCCAACATATGGTCAGGATCGTGTTTGTTTTTTTGGGGGTAGATGGTACAACAAACACGTACATAATAGTTAAGCTCAGGCCTTGCTCGACACCTCGACACTTTGAAAGCCGCTTGTTCGTTAACCCAGACAACCTTGTCGACATTAACTGGTGCCTTCCTTTAAATCAGCGTTAAGCAGGGCCTTGCTCTTTTTTTGAAGAGTTACGTATCGGAGCTTGGAACCGGCCGTGTGCGCGGCTGAGACGACTGCAATATCAAATACAAGGAGTGTGTGTCTGGGCTTATCAAGCTTCGCTAATAAGGGTTTTCTTTTTCTGTTGCTGTTGTTGGACTGCTCCCGAAATCAAATTTCGTAAGCACCGCTGCTTTAAATCAAGAGGAGGAGGTCGATGGCATTGCCATGCAGATAACCGACATGAGCTACGCTCGATAGACGAAATGCCATGCAGAGAAACGAAATAAGCCTCAATCGTTGTCGTCACGACGCATCACCGTACAAGAGCAACGCTGAATTGACGAAAATATAGTGACTGACCCCAGTCGTACTAGAGGTTAGTTACGAAAATTTGATTCACTTTTAAAAAATTTGCTATTCCCCCAGGCAGTATCGGTTTTTATTTCACTATAAAATTAGATTTTCCATCGAAATGTTAGCGAACAGCAAAACGTCAGCATTAGGAACAGCTGATTATCCCAACATTCGTCAATAGAATACGAAAACATTAACATTAAAGAATGTTGTTAAATGTTTGTCAGTGGAACAAGGCTAGTATCTAAGTACAATGATATGCAAAAAACTCCGAAATTATAAATGAAATTTTATAAACTTTGACTTCCTAATGCGCCACTATAAACTCGAAGTTTATCAATAATGAATCGTATGCCCCTGTTTTAGTTTCAAAGCGCTTAGAATTTTACAAAAATAGGCTCAAAATTCTTTTCTTACATGTATAGTTTAACGTTTTTAAGACAAGTTTTTATACTAAAAACATTTTAGTAACTTTAAACTAGCAACTTAAAGTAAATTGCTGATTCTCCTTATAAGAAGGGAAATCACTTATCGATTTTGAAGTTTACTGATGATAGAACCGAAGGTTCTTAAAATAAAAGGTTCTTTTACCTAAGTAAGCTAAACACTATTAACATGATCTCGATCCTGCTAGAAAAAGTTGCATAGATAAGTCCTTCTCTAATTTCTGTATTAATTCAACCTGAACTTTGGCCTCTTCCATTTTCGACAGATGCGAATTGATCTCCGATCTATACCCCAGCCCATCCCTCTTACCTTTCGATTGTTTCTAGTTTTTTTTTTATGTTTAATAAAGACCATTGCATAACAATTCAACTTAATTGACCATTATCATTATTAACGCCACATGCAAACTACCTAAATTTTTTTAGTTTTGTTGAACTTTGGCATCAGTCCGTAAAATACGCCCACTTTCGCTTTCCATCTCTTCACAACAGACAAAAAAAACAACAACAAAACGCAAATCAAATAAAATGAAGTCCAAATTACAGAGTCGTAAACATTTCCTCGCATTATCGGCAGCTATCAATCTTCACTTGAGGCAAGTGAAACCATAAATTCAAATTCAAAAATAAACGTGTTGGGGTCTGCAACTGCAAATTGCATTTTGAAGATAGAGAGAAACCTATTTCTTTGCTTTGGGTCATAAAAACTAAATGCTAAGCTTTTAGTTTCAAAAAAGATTGAAAAAAACTGTCATTGGAAAGCATCAGAAAACTCGGGAACTTCTTTCTTTCCCTCGCCGCTGCGTTTGGCAAATTGTTCGTTTCCTTTAATTATCGGCATTGAATTTCCAACTCAAAAATAAAACGCATGTCCAGCTGACAAATTGGCCGCATATGCAAAAGAGCAAACCCGTTGCAGTATCACTTGGCCAGCTGCAGTGCCTCCAACTTTTTCATCTTCTTTGCATTCGATTAATTGCACAATTACGACACGCAGTTGACGTGCCGAATGAACGATGTGGCCCCCGAACATAATGATGGCAAACCGTGCAGGCAGGAGTCCAAGAAATTACTTTCTTTCACTTTCCAGACGGATATCATAATTCACGAAAATGCATAAAAAGACCCCAGAAAAATGCAGTAGCCCAGGTGGAGACCAAAAAGAAGCCCAGACATTGCGAAATGAAATCAATTAAAAATGCCAGACCAAGCGTAAAATTAAGAAATTGAGTGGAGGGGAAATGGGCATCATCTTACCTTGTTCGGCGACACATGCCAAGATCTTCTAGTGCCGCGGCTCTGGCCGGATGATGATGAGTCCCCACTGGATCCTCCTCCTGTTGAGGCGCTGATGATGGAACCATTCTCATATATCTCTGCCGAGCAAATGGAACTGTTCAATGTGGCTGTACTGGCCGCCAACGAGGGTATGGGCGAACTGGCCGGCGATGGTGAGAAACAACCCGAATCGTATGAGTTTAAAATGCGTAACCGGTTGCCGGGGCATAGACCCTGGAAATTGTTAAAGAAAAAAATAAACAGAAATTGAGAGAGTGAGCATTTAAAGCTGGGCTAATAAAAAAAATATATTAAAAATAATAATTAGGAAAAGTTCATTAAGGCTTCCAAAGATTTTCAAAACATTTGAAAGATTTATGTTAATCTATTAAAGTGCATTTTTTGTACGGAACGGCATTGCCTTTGCAGGATTCATTTTTTTTTAATTACTCATACCATGTATTTTTAATAGCCTACATTAGTGCTTACTGGTTAATAATTCGAATTTTGTGCACAAGTTTTGTGAGTAAAATGGGAATGTACTTATGAAGAATGTCCATTTAGGTTCCTCAATTTACCTCTGCTTGCTAAAGTAAGCGTTACGTTAAAGTCAACCCCGGACATCGCTTAGACCAGCGATGTTCCTCCATAGCCCCCAGGGGACGAGCGCAATCGGCTATTTACACGCACACGAGCCGAGTGCATGCCGAAGTCGGGCATGTGAGCGTAAGCAGCGCTCTCTATGCTTGCATTCGATGCCCAAACGTCGAGCAGGGCAGTTCAAAGCTGGGCTGTGCCACCATTAGAAGCCATTTAAATGATGCAAGAATTCTATAAGTTTCTCTCAAACATCTATTGATAAAGATTTTGAGAAGTTTCTGGAACTTTGTAAATGTTTTTTTTTTGTAATTTTAGTTTACACAGAAGGAAAAAACCCGGAAACATTGGACTCAAGGTGAGTAAAAACGATACCAAAAACAGGCCATGAACGGTTTTTCTCACTGGTGGTACAATGTTCTCAATTCAAGATCAGTTTTTTGAGTACGCAAAAACTTGATTTGAGTTGATATAGTTCAGTTTTACAGAACATTTTAAACATTGAAAGGTAATAAATGGATCCCACATTCTGTCGTTTGAATAGGGGACATATCTCATTTGATCGGATCGGGAAGTCAATATTATTTACAAGCGCTGGGGATGATTTGAGTTGGTATAGTTCAGTTTTACAGAACATTTTAAGCATTGAAACGCTATAAATGGATCCCACATTCTGTCGTTTGAATAGGCGACATATCTCATTTGATCAGATCGGGAAGTCAATATTATTTACAAGCGCTGGGGATGTGATGCTGCTATGCCCGCCCAAATTCCTATCTTATAGCCACAGATATCGCTTGAACAGCAGTGGCTGGGTAACCTATCTGCCTTGGTTTATTTTAGTTTTTCAGAAAAACAAAAACAAATTTTTTTGTAAAGTAAAAAGATGACAATAGCCCCAAGGGGCCAAAGCCGAGCCTCTCTCAATCTCTTGGCTTGTGCGCTTTTAATTTTAGCACAAGAGAAAGGGACCTACAGTTTAACGCCGAATCCGAACGGCAGTTTTTGAGAGGCTTTTCATGGCTAATTACTGCAATGCTGGCGCCAACAGCAAAGAGGTGTGGCCGGGTGTAAAGTTTTATTCAAAGAAAAAAAACTTTTCATTAGATGTTCCGAGGCGGGATCGAACCCACGACCTCATGCTCAGCAGTCGCCCACACTAACCGCTGAGCCACTCCGGCCACATCGAGTACTGAGTATTAAGTACTGAGTATCGAGTAGAATATCTGGTACTTAGTATCACGTACTTAACACCGAGTATTTAGTATCAAGTTCTTTGTATCGAGAACTTAGTATAGAGTATTTAGAATCGAGTACTGAGAATCGAGTTCATAGTTTCGAGTACTTTGTATCGAGTACTACGTACCGACTACTAAGTATCGAGAACAGAGTATCGTGTAGTTAGTAACGACTACTTAGCTGTGAGTTCTAAGTATGGAGTACTAAGTAAGGAGGATGGTGTAATAAGTAAAAGGTAACTCCGTCATGAGAGCAGCTCTCTTGATTAGTCCCTTATTGTCAGTTTTTGGCAGGCTGTCAACAGAGTAGCCTCGTAACGGACGAAATTTTTTCGGATTTTTTTTGTTCGATGCAATAACCATTACGTGAGGAGAAAAAAAATTATCTCTTTCAATTATTGTCGTACGAGTATTAAAACTGAGGGAGTAAATTTTATTCATGTACCAAAGATGCAATACCAGAGCCGGAGCCTGAACCGGCGCGTGAACCGAAAACCATTCGACATATGGCATAGGTTGCTACAGTAGGCTGCAAATGTACCCCACTGCCATTCTAAGGGTTAAACACAGAAAATGTTGCCGTTTCACTCACTCGCATTAAATTAGTAGGCTCAAACTCATTTGTTAAAATACAATAAGGAAGAGATTTTACGGACGGGACCACCTTATACTAATTTCATCATGGTATGGTGTCTTTAGTATCGAGTACTTAGCATAAAGTATTGAGTATCTAGTTTTAAGTATCGAGTATATTGTAACACACAAACAAGTATGTGCAAGGTCTCGTGAGGGTTACACTTATAACTTTTTTTATTTTTCTTAAAATTTGGAGAAAACTTTTTATGTGTAGGCCAATTTCTTTGAATTTCTGTTTCAATTTCTGAAACTTTTTGTTCTTACTATATTTTAAATTGATGTCAACTTATTACCTGAACAGGTTTTTTCCCTCTGTGTAGTTGACATTTTCATATCTTGTTCGATGGATCAGCTGGTACTGCCGTATTTTTTTCAAATGGTATTAATTTACACTGACCTTTCTTAGATCGATTCTCGGATCGCTTCGCATATCACCTATTTCATATTGCAATTGTTCTCCCTGGTCTTCATTGCTTAAAGTATGTTGTCACATACAAAATAACTTTAGTTGCTGATCCAACGTGACAGACTGGATGATGTTGATGTCTGCGGTTTCTATGTTATCTCCTCCCACATATGTATGTAGGAGCCAGCCAGATCCTACCAGTAGATCCAGTGTTCATATTAGCGGTGGGCACCAGATTTTTTAATTCAAAGGCGAAGAGGGCGCAAAGGGGCCACTATAAACCCATCGCTGCTCTATATAAGATAACTTCTAAACTACAGGACCAATCAAACTGAAGTTATTTCTTTTACTACGGAATGAGGAAGTCATTTTCCTCACGTTTTCGTTGATGTTAACTTAACTAAATTATAAATTCAATTGTTATGCTCAAGAACCGGAAACTACGGAAGGCCTGAAGTTAGCTTTCGCCACGTACTTCCCTAATGGATCAGAAATCAATATATTATACACTCTAAAGGAAATTCATGGCTGTTTGCTTATTGAGCTCAATTGATTTTGATTGTCTTTTAATTAACTCAATGCTGAATGCATTATTCAACACAAAAAAAAATGTTGAAAAATATTTATAACAATGCAGTTTTTAATGGCCTGCCATTCTTTTTCTTAAACAATTTTTTTTATTTGACATCTGTGCGATTCTCCAAAAATAATGTTCCCACTGCCACGTCAAAAGTGGAAAAACAAACAAAACAGAGCTTGTCAACATGTGTTTTTGGTTTGTGTCATAAAAACTGCCTGCACAAGCTGCGCAAATTTATGCCAAAGTTTTTTTTTTTTTTTGTAATATTTATTTTTAAGACTAGTTCGTTGGACGCCATCTCAATTGTCCGTTTTTGGGTTAATTGTTTCCATTAAAAAGTGCGGCTACTTTTTAATTAACAACAATTGGCCGGCATAGTAGTATACAAGTAGCTAAAGTGTCCAATGTATCTATATCGATGGCAATTTTGATTTCCATTTTTGATATATGTTTTGACACCACGAGCGGCGCCAATTGAGTTGTTAATTAAAAATTGTTGCAATTTTGTATAGCGACGTGCAGAAATTTATAAGTATTAGCTTTTAATTTGAAAGGTTGTTTTCTAGAGCTCAGGAGAGGGGTTAATTTAGAGCAGAGCAGAGCAGAGTCAAGGTTAGAAGTTTGAGAGCGTGTGATCATTAACAAGACTTAAAGATTGGGGGCAAGACACAGAAGTGGAAGTGTGTGAGATGGGAAAGAGTTGAAAATACAATGTTGATTAATGGTCATCAAAAGTTGAAAGTATTTACAATGCCAAGACCCTAATTGTGGCTTACTTTTTTTTAGGATTCCAAATTATATGCAAAAAAAAATAGTCATAAAATTTTTAACGACTATTCTAACGTTTAACAGCCGGCACTAGGTTATGAAAGTTATGTTTTCCCATAACAAGGCTCCAACAATATTCCAAGTGGAATTTCTGAAATTTTTGAAGCCACATCTTTAAGTACACTTCTCTCCGTCATGTAAATGCCCACTTCTCCATTTGTTTATCTCAATCATTTCCCATTTGAACAAGCTGTTGGAACATTTCTTTCCACTTTGTAATGCAATCAAACCGAAACAAACAACTTCGACCTCTTTTTTTCTTCCTCCTACTAAGTAAGTATTTCACACCCCCAATCAGCTCTGGCATGTTGGAAAATAATGTTAAATGCACTGTGGCAAATCTGCTGGCATTATGGAGTACATATTATTATTACAGCTGCAGACACAATTAAAGTGCCAAAAACTGAAACGGCAACCCGCATGGCCCTATCCCCCCGCCGCGAGTGGGCCACGTGCCAATGATGATGAGATGATGATGATAAACATCAGAGCCGGGCAATTACACAAAATTAAATTATAAATTCAAATGGGTTTCTTCATTTCTTTTCCAAAAAAAATATGTAAATAGGAAATGAAGTGGACACAGCGAGAGAGATGAGAAAATTGCTTAATTACAAAATGCAGACACAGAACAGAACATGGGAGATTAACAAACGTTGCTTTATTAGCTAACTCACCTGCCGGCTCCTTAGGGCACACAGCCACCAGCCCTCAATGCCCTCCGTGTCCTGCTCGATGACTGTTAGAACATCTCCCTTCTTGAAGGGCAATTCATCTGGCGTGTCCGCATAATTATCGTAAATGGCCTTTGCATAAAGTTTCTGCAAATAAATCAACGTACAAAAAGAAATTAAAATACAAGTTCTTTATCAAAAGTGAAGCAAGGTTTGGGCACTTCTAAAAAAATGCCGCCATGCCAATTTCATTGGAATTTCAAAGACGTGAATCTTTCCCCTGACCAAAGCCACTGACCGACCCCGACTTCTGACTTCCAACTCTGACTTCAACTTTCAGTCGAGACATCTAAAATAAAAAAAAACATCATTCATAAGAACTTGTCTGCTTACTTTTTTAGGTAGCCAGCGAAATTGAGCAAAAAAAAAAAAAAACTGCACAAACTGCAAAAGCATCAACAAATCTCCAAAAACAATGCAAAACTTTTTGTTGTTGTTGTTGTGATTTTAAGGTAAGCTCATGCCGCGTTCGCTTCATTAGTTTACCTGGAATTTCAGGTCAACTTTTGGGTTTGTATTTTTCTTTCTTTTGTTTTCTTGTTTGTTGTTAGAGATTTTTGCAAATTAATAGACGAGGATAGTTGGATAGAAACGACAAAGAGATCACGTGGGGGCTAGGGTTCAAATACAAAGGGTTCTAAAAAGGTTTGTAAAATTAGGTAGCGACATGTTTTGATTTTAGTCAAAAGTGGTTGTTAGCCGTCTCAAGGTCAAGAATTGATTATAATTCAATAATCAACCGAAATCAACAGAGATTTTGTACATATGTTCAAGGCCAGCATGGTTACTCAGACAGACTGTTTCGAAGGCCTCCCGGCACATCTCATCAGTGAGCTTCAACGCTGACACACCATCAATACAATGCAAATACCTATTTATTTGAGCTATGCGGAGAATAAGAGCTTGAGAACTGTAAGAATGCAAGATCCCATTAGGTATTTTTAGCTACGATTTAGCCCAGGCGAAAGGTATGCAATTGTGCTCGAAGGTTTTCCTATGTAACTTATAAATCTTTCAATGTCCAATATCGTAAATAATGTTCATAGTTTCTTCATATGTGGGAAGTTTTTTTAACTTTGTTTCTTAAAATCGAGTTAAAGTCGTTCTCATTTTAGTGTTTTTAGGCGAGGGGAGTGAGGTAAAAAAGCTGAGAGGGGAGAGCACGCACACTTGAGAGTATAGCGGTGAGTCCGCTCTTACAGTTTCATTTTATATGGGAGAAGGGTGTGTCTTCGATTTTTGCACTCATGTTGTTTTGGAATTCCCAAGCAGTTATGGCATTGCTGGCAAGGAGAGGCGGCTGTTGGACTAACAGTTGAAAGGCGTTGCCTTTTTGGTGTTGTGTTTCTTGAGCCGGCTTAAACTTGCTATTTAGTTTGACAATTGAAAAACCAACCGATTTTAAATTCTTGTTTGATTGGAATATGGGCGCCCTTACTTTTGAATCTGAAGAGCTCTTGATTCAAGCTCTTGATTCTTGCTTGTTTGGAATATGGGCGCACTTATTTTTGAATCTGAAGAGCTCTTGATTCCAGAGTAAACGACCATACTCTTAAGCCTGAACCTCTTGATTTAAGAACGAACATTCTTGGTTTTTGACAATCCACAAAGCTATTGAGTCAAGAATGAGCAACCTTGGATTTGAGTACGTTTAGCACTTCATTCAAGAAATTTTCTACTTGATTTAAAAATGTTTCGTACTTGGTTCAAGTATTAATACTCTTGGATCAAAAAAAAATCAAACTTGGATCAAGAATTTCGCTCTTGGATTAAGAATTTCCATTCTTATCGAATTTCTGATGACAAACGTTCTTCATCCAAATATGAAATTCTCTATTTTTTCTCTGAGTGTATTAAGTTTATATTACCAAAGTGTCGCTTAGCTTCTTGGTTTCTGCGCATCATTCCGTAAACTTTGGAATCGAGGATCTTGGTTAGGTTAAGTTAGGTTGAGATGGCTAGGGACAATAAAGAACACTTAGGGCAAGATAGGCCCATTGAATTTTTTTTTTTTTTTTTTTTTTTTTTTTTTTTTTTTTTTTTTTTTTTTTTTTTTTTTTTTTTTTTTTTTTTTTTTTTTTTTTTTTTTTTTTTTTTTTTTTTTTTTTTTTTTTTTTTTTTTTTTTTTTTTTTTTTTGATACTTCTACAAATAGGTCGCTAACGAAAATTTCCCCTCCTACTTTGTTATCGAGCTTAGATGCATCCGTTTAGATGTTAATGGCAGTTCTCCCAGTCGTGTCTACAAGGGATATTGACGTCATAGAGTTTCTGAAATGAAACTCTATGAATCTGTGAAGGCGGGAACCGCGGTTTGATGGTAGAGTATAGTTGAGTGTTCCGAGTTACCCGCGTTCCAGGCTTCAGACTCTCATAATCTTAGGGCAGTGATGCTGTTCCTCCATAGCCCCCAGGGGCCGAGCGCAATCGGCTATTTACACGGACACGAGCCGAGCGCATGCTGAAGTCGGGCATATGAGCGTAAGCAGCGCTCTCTTTGCTTGCATTCGATGTCCAGAAGTTGAGCAGGGCAGTTCACAGCTGGGCTGTGTCACTTTAATTTCGCACACCAATACACTCTCACTTTTTGGCCTCGCTCTTCTTGAACATCGCTGGCTTAGACATTAAGTCTAAAGGAAGAAGATGAAATATAGTGCTAAGCTTCACCGTTGAGGGGGTTCTGAGGGCGCCGCTAATGCATAATTCAGCACTTCTCTGCACTTTGTTTAAAGTGTTCAGGACTGACTGATCGAGGATCTACAAATATAGCCTTTTATGGGTGTCGATTTCAATAATCTAGAATTTTGAATTTTGAATATATCGACCAGATAACAAAATCAGGCGTTCGAAACAGGTGAAGGGTTTGTTTGGACTTGGTTTGGTTAACGGTTCGGTTTACAGGTTGTATCCAGAACTGGTATCGACGGGGTTATTATTCCGACGATCGCTTAAAAAATGACTTGGCATATTACCATTAAGTTGCCTCAGTTTATCCAAATCCAACTTTAATTTGTCCATTCTTAAACGATCGAATTCAATTCCTGGTAGCTATTTTGATGACTTCCCATTTTATATTATTCTCCCCCAATTTCCAGACCTTAATTTACTTTATTGTTCACAATCATCATCAACATTCCCAAAGTTTCAACTTCCCCTGTCTCTAATTCTCTGTACACGAGTGTGCGCCTGGGCAAAGGTTTTTTTATTCAATGAATGAATATCCATGTGTGTGTGTGATTGTGTATCTGTGTCGGTCTCGGGTTAAGCGTGTTGCTTTTAATTTCGCCACCGCATCGAACAAAAATCCAAAACGAACATTTTGAACTCAAACCCAAAGCCGTGACTGCGGCACTTGGAGGTAAACTCCTTCACCTTTTACCAGTGCCCCTCCTCTCCATCCTCCTCGTCATCCACTCGTGGCTCATTTAATATGAGCTGCGCATATCGCATAGAGCAAACGACGATTACAACAATATCGCGGTGTTGAATCGTTGTTGAACTTTCAACTCTGCCAGAAACCCGTTTCTTTTTCGAATTTCGAAAGCTGAAACCGTTCCAAATGTCAAAAAGGAAAATGAGCGCACTTGAAGTTCAACGTCACAATGACACTTGAAATATCGCATTGATCAAACAAACCACAAAGCGCTTCTGCCAGATTTGACAATGCTCATGCTAGGAATTTGGTTTGCTTTCTTCTTATTTTTAACACAGCGCTAATTGAAAAGACAAATATTTAAAGTTGTCGATTGGTTTAAGGGAAAAGAAGAAAAAATGAGTCAATGGTTTGTTTGTTTACACGACCAGCCGCCTTAATTGGTTTGTTTAGGCTTTTTTTTTGAGAATTTCCAGCTTAACCCCATTCTGCTTTTTCAATTGTAAATTGCACTTACAAATTATGCATACAAAAAGAAATGCCTCCTCCATAAATCTGCCAACAAAATTTAATAAAAGTAATTTCTGCCTTTGGGGCAGTTTTTGTACTTGTGTTGCTGTTGTTTCCTTTCAAAGTGAAAGAGCTTTACAACGATTTATTGTTTTTAATGGGCTCACGTATGACTGACTGACCACCGCATAGCCATAAGCAAAAAGCATAAGACAGAAAAACAGCTTCAATTCCACATAACTTGAACATTACGCAGATTTTGCGGCAACAAAAGACAATAAAATGGCAAAACAAAAATACAACTTAATTTTTTTGGTTATTTATTTCTCAAGTGGCTTTGTAGTTTAGAGGTTATTCAACTGGTTGGTATTTTGCAAAAAAAAAAAAATATAAACACATCCTACTTGGGTATTCTACAGACAGCTGCGCGACTTGGATGATTCTTATCTTTCTTTAATTTAGAATAAAGAAACTAAAATAGTTTCAACTTTTTCTATTCATTGTTCTATTTAACCTTATGATCAAATAAAAGATCCACTGGCTCGTTTTAGGAACACAAATCTGCAGTTCCTTACAGTTTGATTTCGGTACGGAGCTGCAAAAGCAGGACACTTGCTGCTGCTCCGACTGACGCCGCTGACCTAAAACCAGACTTGCTCTGCTGAGCGCCAGCAGCGAAAAGCAAAATGACTTAAAAGCGTTATGCGAAGACAGTTGGTGCTGTTAGCTTGTTCTTAGAAATCAGTTTTTGTGCTTGCTTCGACAGCGACTTCTGATTTTTCTCAGAAGCAAAGGCAAAGGCAACAATATGAAAATATTGAAAAGTTGAAGAAAGTAGAAGCTGGAAAAAGTAAAAATATGGCGACTTTTGCTGCTTCGGCTGAAGCAATTACAACACTGGGGAGAACATTGCAAAGTAAATGGTGTTGAAATCGAAAGAAGTTCACCTTTGAAATAAAAATGTCAAAGAACAACTGCATGAAGCTATCTGTCACATAAACTTACAAATACGAGAGGAAATTGTGAGATTATCCATATAATAAGTGAGGTACACCCACCTGCTTGGATTTCTACATGTATTTATAAGGAGCTGCCAGGACATATCGTAACGTATCTACCCATCCTGGCAACTGTGGGCCTGATTCTTCAAACAACCCTAAGCATATACAGAATTATTCTCCCAGGGTCTGAAATACACAGGTTTCAGGACGAGTTGAGTGATTCCCTCAACCTAAACATGGAGATCCAGTCCACTGAAGACGTTGATGATGCCATTGACTCATTCATGAGCAAAATCAGAACTGCTGCAAACTCACTTCCCACACACATAAACTCGTAGAAGTTTGGTACTGACCCTGGCGGCGCTGAAAAAACGCCTGAGAAAGGGAGAAAGCTAGAACCCATGACCCTGCTAATGACAGAGTTGACAGAAGGATTGCGAATCGGGTAAGAAAGATCCTAGCTACAATTAAGAAGGAGGTCACTGACAAGCTTCTTGAGGATGCTACCCCTAATGAAGACTCCAAGTACGCTCTCTGGAAACTCACTAAGGGGTAAAAGAGGCAAGTGCAACCGAAACTTCCCGTCAGGAATCTTGATGGCACATGGGCCAAACACCCACAGGGACCGAGCTGAAGCCTTTGCCAGCAGAATCCTGTTGACACATGGGCCAAACACCCACAGGGCCGAAGGTGAAGCCTTTGCCAGCAACCTTGAGGAAAATGTCCAGCCTTTTAGCTCTGACTCAACTAATTGGTTCAAGACTCACTGGACGTCCCTTTACAAATGGGGCGCATAACGTTTGAGCAGGTCAAGAGTGAGATAGGCGCGCTAAAAAGCAACAAGGCTCCCGGTGAAGACGAATTGGACAAAAGGCCAATCAAGCTACTCCCTTGCAAGGCGGCATTGTTCCTGTTGCTCATATCAATGCAGCTCTGCGCCTCAGCTACTTTCCCATTGCATGGAAAAGTGCCAACATTGTGATGCTTCAAAAACCCGGGAAGTCTCCAGACGAACTGGATACCTACAGCCCCATAAGCCTCCTCCTAGCATTTGGCAAGCTGCTAGAGAGATTTTTATAACGGAAAGTCCTGGAAACTCCAGCAATCAAACGGAGTATCCAAAAGTTCAAAAGTTTGGCTTTCGGCTTGGACATGGCTTAGAGTAGTTAACTTGGTTCTGGAAGGATTCTACGCCAAGGAGTACTTTGTGTCAGCGTACTTAGATATCCAACAGGCATTTGACCGCGTCTGCCACGACGGCCTACTGTCGAATCTCAAGGGAACGCTCTATCCTCAACTCGTCTTAATGGCCAGAAGAAGAGGATTCGAGCAAAAGTTTCTCAAGGTAGTGTTTTGGGAACAAACTTATACAGCTTGTTCACCGCAGACATGCCCAATGCTCTCGACATACCAAAAGAGGAAACGCAGGACATTCTCATTGCAACCTTTGCCAATGACACTGCAATAATGGCACGAGATAAGTGATGTTCCTCCGTAGCTCCCACGGGCCGAGCGCAATCGGCTATTTACACGCACACGAGCCGAGCGCATGCCGAAATCGAATTTGAGCGTAAGCAGAGCTTCTTTGCCTTCATTTGCTGACAAGCTGTCGTTGAGGGCAGATCAAAGCTGGGCTGTGTCGCTTTAATATCGCACACCAATACACTCTCACTTTTTGGCCTCGCTCTTCTTGAACATCGCTGATCTTTATGGCAACAGATGCACTTCGGGAATACCTCAAGAGGTTCGAAAACTGGGCTTGCCTTGGGCACATCGTTTCGGTATTAATGCCTGCTTTGTTGTATTAATTATACTCTGTAGCAGTGGTAAGTATAAGTATTCCTGATCAGGATCAACAGCCGAGTCGATTTAGCCATGTCCGTCTGTCCGTCTGTCCGTATGAACGAGTGTTTCTCAGAGACTATAAGAGCTAGAGCCACAAATTTTTGAATGTAGGTAGGTGTATACCCGATTCAATACGTATACCCGGTTCAATACAATACCTAGTTTGTCTGAGTGCATAGCATTACCATCAAAATCCATTTCCAATACAAGTAGTGACCTACAATTCGAACCTGAGTTTCTCATGTAAAGATCCAAAACAACAGCTCTTAAGTCCACATTAAATCATCTTCACAAGCATATTTATTTTAACTTATTTATAAACCAAAGTTCATCGTTGATTTGCCTAATTGGCAGGGTCTTCAACTCCATTCAGATTTGTTTAACGAGATGCCATTTTTCTAGAGTATGAGAAAAGCTTGGCCCAACTATTTGCTGAGGAATGTAAATTGCAATTGACATGTGTCTCACTTGAGTCTATTTAACATTCTATTGTGGGTGGGCAAATGTACTCATACCTACTTGTATCAATTGCACTTTCAATGAATCGTTCGCAGCTCACTGAGTTTATGGATATGTATGTAAATAGTGACCCCAGATGACATGTGATTTAAAATTTCATGCACTTGTCAATGCAATTTACTCTCAACTTTTGCCCGATTTGGCTTTAGTTGGTCGGAACGTGTTTATCTGCCGCCTGACTTGGCCTGCTTTAAAGATTTTTTATTGTTTCCATTTTTTTGCACACGACTTGACGAAATGTGCCGTAAACATTTTGTTTATTTTGGTTTTTTTTTTCTTAAATAAAAACCAGTTCAATGCGACATATGGCGTTTTATGTACAAAGACATATGATTTAACTTGAAAAGACCCCACGACGAAACCTTTTTTAAAACATATAAAGCAAAGTCCAAAGTTCTTCATAAACCTTGAACGAAAGTGACGCATATTTTGGATTAAAAATAGAGTTAACTACTCACTTTTGCCAAATTGTATTAATTAAAATGAGACCCGAAAAAAGAAACACTCAAAAAGATTATCAGTCACGCAAGCTTTTGCTGAACTTATCAACTGTCAGGGAGCGTTATCAGCAAAAAATAAAAATTGTCTACACTTTAATTGTTGAATTCGAATCTTAACGAGTCCCCACCTTAATTTTTGGCAATTCGCTGTAGTGTTTGCTTTTTTTTCCTCGGGGGGCTAATGCGGTTAATGGCTCTTCAAAATCAAATTGTCATCTTGTGTCAAGTGGTACGAAAACTTTTTAAGCTCAATCAGCAAATTTAACAAATTTCTTTTTGGACTTTTTTGTATACACATTTTGGACTTTTATGTGCCTCATTAAGTTGCAGAGTAGGCGGTTTCTTATGAGTTTTTTTTTTGGCAATTTATGGCTGTTGACTTAATAAATTTTTAGAAATATTTGAGGAATGTTTGGCAAACAACTCTTTTGTTTGTTTAGTTTTTTTAAGTTGTGGCTTTTATGGCCGGATTATGCTTATCGTACTCAGCTAATTAACTACTCTCCACCCTCCAGTGAGACACACATCACCACAAAGGAGGTTGGTAGATCATACAGCTGTTTCATGAGGGACCAACCGCAATCATCAGTGATCAACACCTAGTCTGAACTTGTTAAACGCCTTTGTGTGTTTGTGTGCCACCTATAGTTTCCGTCACATTAGTGCGAATGCCAATGCGTTCTGCTTCTAAAGCAAGGGCTGGTACGTCGGTATCTACTGTGCATAGAGAAACTCTCAAAGGCAGCGCTGCTTCACACAGACAGTATAAGCAAAGAAAATAAGGTTTTGTGCTGCTCTCAACTTCAATCATCACTGAGTGTCAGAGACAGACATACTAATGATGCGCACCAATACCAATGCCAAAATGTGATTGTGTATTTTTTCCGGCCTCTGTTCTAAAGCGATGACCAAAACGCTTGCATGCAAATTGCATAAAGGCGTCTGACTGTTCAGGCTGTCTCCCGTGTTTTTTGCGCGCATGCTGCTTGGGAATTTTCAAGCAGTTTTGGCTTCGCAGGCATGAAGAGGCTACTGTTTCAACAAGTTCAGACTAGGCGTTCATCACTGATTATTGAGGTTGGTCCCTCATGAAACAGCTGTAAGATCTCGTTTGTGGTGTTGTTTGTCCCTGTTTAAAGTTATGCTTAAGCATAACATAACCTCCAGCCGGCTAAGAACTGCAGGTTAACTTAGTTTAAAGGTCGTAAAAACAGTCAAAGAACAGTATTAATGTAGCCCCTGGTTTCTGCCGTGATGTAAATTAGTCCAGAGAGTACTTTGTTTATGTTTCGATCAGCGATGTTCAAGAAGAGCGAGGCAAAAAGTGAGAGTGTATTGGTGTGCGATATCAAAGCGTCACAGCCCAGCTTTGAACTGCCCTGCTCAACGTCTGGGAATCGAATGCAAGCAAAAAGAGCGCTGCTTACGCTCATATGCCCATCTTCGGCATGCGCTCGGCTCGTGTGCGTGTAAATCGCTGATTGCGCTCGGCCCCTGGGGGCTATGGAAAAACATCGCTGCTTTCGATATTATAGCGATGATAGTTTATTATGTGTGGACTAACTTAGACTTAAACAATGTAGGTGTGTGTACTTAAACTTTAAAGAGTTTGTTCTTAACGACTTGCATGTGTAGCTTACGAGATTTCGGCACCGAACTCTCATCGCGAAGTAGCCTCATAGCTCACCGAAGTTTAATAGCGACGGCCACTTCGTGTCGCTCTCTTAGCTTCTTGCTCCTCTGACTCTCTAAGCTCTTTTCAAATTTTGAATTTGAAAATAAATAATCATAGCATCACTTCCTTTGAAAGCAGTAAGCAGATTTTCCAAAGCACATGATTCTTTACTGTAACTGTTCTGCAACTCTGCTTAATATTCCTGCCACCAGTCATCAGTCCTTCTTTGAAAGTTTTAGAAGGAATTAAGTGAGTTTTCTGTTGCGTGCCCAGCTCATTATTCTACAATTGTTCAAATTTTTCCACCTCAACCTAATTTTTCTCATTCGCTATCCAATTTAAACCAAAGACCCTAGAACACCAAAATGAGTAACGGCCATACAAGTGAATATCAGGGAAATTTAATTGATCGAGCCAAACCAAACCGCACGGAACTGCTAACCTCGCATTCCTCGAGCCGGCTAAAAACTGCAGGTTTTCTTAGAATAAAGATCGTAAAACAGTTCTTTGACTACGCTTTTGACTTAGCAAAGTCAGCACATTTGGTCAGCAAGTCATCCATATCAGCAGGTGGGCTGTGTGTGGGTGGTTGTGGAGATGGGTGAACGGTGACAGAGCCAGTGACCAAAACAGTGACTAAAACAGTGACCAAAAGAGTGACCAAAACTGAGACCAAAACCGTGACTAAAACAGTGACCGAAACAATGATCTTAACTGTGTCCAAAACATTGACCAAAACAGTGACCAAAACAGTGACCAAAACAGTGACCAAAACAGTGACCAAAACAGTGACCAATATACCACTTAAGCCGTGACTAAAACAGCGACTAAAGCAGTGACCAAAACAGTGACCAAAACAGTGACTAAAACAGTGACCAAAACAGCGGCTATATTGGTCCGAGTTTTAGAAGGGACGAAAATGTCAATAAGTGGTCAAAATGGGAATTTCAGCAATAATTTCTTTGTTTGAAATGGTAAATATCAAAAAATATGCAGCACTTCTGATGTTGACCAATACTGACTTTATACTGATACCCAGCAAACATTTTTTATAGCGGAAGATAAGAATGCGATTCGCATAGTAGGTATCGCTTTACTACGGGAAGAAATGTAACACTATGCGATAACTTATAGGCGATTGGAAAGCGTTACTTCTGGGAGATAGGAAAAAGTTTCTTCTAAGCGATAACATCTGAGAAAACAGCGTTTTCCCCCTTCCTGTAGTTGGAAGCATGCGTTTCTTTCCTGGAATTAAGAATTCGCTTTTTCTTTACATGAACAGGAAATCCAAATATTATAAATATATATAAATTTTTCACTTACACTGGGATTCGAAACCTGAACCCTCGGAACTGAACACGATTGGAATGACGTTTCATTCGTTGTTTGCTACACGGCTAAAATACTACTTATATTGAATTACCTAAAAGTATTCACCAATTTATTTCGGGCATATTGCAAAGATAACTCGACTTATAGTTCTCAAGTTTTTATTCCGTTGTCTCTTAATATAAAAGGGGCAGCTAAAATTCGGGCCTAATTAGTGATGTATCACCAATTTCCTGATCGCTTTTATTATTCCTTGAATGCTGAAAATGCAATACCTAATGTAATTTGTTTGTGTAAGTCGCCAAACTATCCCCAAATTATCTCCTTAAACTATCGCCAAACTCTCCCTTTGATAAGAGAGATAAGCAACACGACAAAATGTTTGCAGGTTATAAACTGATACATACAGCTTGTGTATCGGTGGATGAAAAAAGTGAAGTTTCTCTTTTATGATCTTAGATTCATCCGGTAGTAACCATACAAAACCAAATCTACTTTATATTCTTTTGCAAGTATTGTAATTTGAAAACGGATTATCCCTCGCTAAGAGGGATATTATTTTTGACTATTTACAGTATGTTTGTTTTAAAATCTTTTCAAATTTACGGTATTTTAGTTCATTTCCCATTATATATTTCAATTTTTACAGCCAATTGGGAAAAGCCCTTTATAAAATGGGCCACCTGCTAATTTACAGGCAAATGACTCACAAACAAAAAAACAGTCACGAAAACCTTAAAAAAAAGTATTGTTTACCCAATAAACAAAACCCCAAAATTTAACAAAGAAATATTACTACAAAAATGAACTGTTGACGGTTCAGATTAAAGAACAAATATTAATAATAATAATAAAAAACGGTTTCGGCTTTGTACAAAAGTATTGTCGACCTTCGCAAAAATTTCAAGTTAAATTACGCAAAAACGTTGCAAAATGACTTCCCTCCGAAACGAAGAGAGGAAACACAACAAAACAACCCATTCAATGGTGCCCCTATGAATCAACCACAGTCATACACAAACTACAAAAAAAAATCAATTTCCAAGCGTGTCTGAAAAGTTTTGTTATTTTGTAGTTTCAAGCGAGTGTTTTGTGTAATGAATTGCATTTGCCACAAAGAACCTATTGCTTTTTCTCTCAAACAGAACAGCCATAAAGATTTTTGAAAGCCCATAAACAAAAGATCAATCATTTGATTAACCGCCAGGGTATATACATATGCATTAACCAAAAACAATAATAATAAAACAAAACCAAAAATTATTATGCTCTAGGGTAAAAAAAAATGTCTCAACGCAAACATGTTTGATGTCAAAATGCGCCCCAAAGGCAAAATGTAAGCCAATTAAAGGAGGAGTATAAAGTCAATCAAATTTTGACTTTGTTAAAGAGAATACGAGTATTAACGTCAATCTCTGAGTTACATTTCTGAATAGTCATTAGCTCTCATTGACTTTCCGTTTAATCTGGTGGAATACCCCGGATGTGACTCATGCAGTTGAAGGAATTTACACACTCAATGAGCGAGAGTGAGGCTTTTTTTCTAACCTGTTTTTGTTCAAAGATCGTCTCGAGGCCCTTTGTGAAGATGCATAAACTGAAGCAAGCCTTGAACTTTGTGTTGACTTTGGCTCTATACAAAAGTATGTTATCATTCGTTAGGCGACTTATGATGGATTACAGTTGCCTATGGGCCCACGCAAATGCCAGTTAAAGTGGATAAGTCTGCTAATGAACGAAGGTGTAAAACGAAAGCAAAAAGAAAACGAAATTCTTTTTGTAGATCAGTAAGAATTTTAAATTCAGATGAAAGAAACTGTTTTTTTTTTTGATAGGAGTTTTACTAGTAGACGTGTTAAAGTGTTACTAAAGTCTTACAAAAATGTCGAGTACAAAGCGCAGTAAAACTCCGGGAACTGAAACTTCTTAAAGCATCTACTTCAGGCCACGTCAGTATCCTACAGGAAGAAGGAATAAATGCAAAGGCAAAGGGAAGCTATTACTGAGTACGAGTTCAGAAATGGAAAGAGTACTTTGGAATATCCCGAAACGAGAATGAACCAAGTCAAGGCCTGACAAGCCATGGCCCCTGGGGCCCGAAGTCACTCGCCGATTCACACCGAATGCTTGCCGAAGTCAATTATCACTGCGTGTCAGAGAGAGATAGACATATTTTTTACTGCTCTCTATTTGGCCGGGCCTGATCTATACAGACGGTTCAAAGTCAGAAGAAGGCACAGGAGCAGGCATCTTCTCCGAAGAACTAGCGACACAGCTCTAATTCTGTCTACCGAACTGGTTTAGCGTTTTCCAAGCAGAGATTTATGCTGTCTGGCAGGCGACTAAATGAATCTGGGTACATATTGGACGAAATTCCAGGGAACATTTCCATTAAGGTTCTATCATCGAACGCCACAAAAAGTAACCAAGTGCGCAACACGGCGACAGTACAGAACCAAATCCAACAGCACGCCATCACACTCGGAAATACAGAGCTAGGACAGTACGACAATGGGACCTCGCACCTGGTTGATACATCACCCGATCACTCTGGCCCTGATACTCACGCAAAAGAACTTCCCAACTCCTAGACTTTAGCAAAAACAAGATTAGAACTATGAAAGGATTCATATCGAGGCATAGGTTATATGGCCATCAGTCCATATTGTGGGAATGAGGAGGAAATAGAAAGCATCCAACACCTTCTTTACGAAAGCCCTGCACTTCTTAGGAAACGCACGTAGCTTCTGGGTAATCTATTCTTTGAAGACCTGGGAAGTCTGGCCCTAGAAGACCTGGCTCTTTTTGTCGATTCCTCAAAATGGTTTAATAGAGAGATTGCGCAGACCTTGAACGTCAATACCCACTAACCTCTTCCCTTCTCCAAACCATTTCCCTCTTATTAGGCACTACAATGAACTAAAAGGCCTCTGGGTGATCTCGGCCTCTGCCAAGCAGCCTAACGTAACCTATTGAATACTGTGTTTCGAGAACTTAGTGGCGAGTACTTTGTATCGAGCACTTCGTATCGAGTACTAAGTGTCGTGTACTGAGTATCGAATAGTGAATATCGAGTAGTAAGTATTTAGTAATGAGTAAGGTAAACTAAGGACGTGTACTGTGTATCGAATACTTAGAACTTAGTGTGTACTGAGTTTCGAATAGTAAGTATCGAGTAGTGAATATACAGTACTGAGTATCAAGAATGTGGACGAGTACTGTGTATCAAGTACTTGGTGTCGAGTACTGAGTATCGAATGAAGAATACTGAGTATCGAGTACGGATTATTGTATGCTGTGTTTGGAGAACTTAGTATCGACTTGTTGGTATCGAGTACTTTGTATTAAATACTGAGTATCGAGTACTAAGTATCGCGTACTGAGTATCGAATAGTGAGTATCGAGTAGTGTTTAGTGTATTTAGTGTCGTGTACTGAGTATCGAGTACAGAATACTGAGTATCGAGTACTGAGTATTGAATACTGTGCTTCGAGAACTTTGTGTCGAGCATTTGGTATCGAGTACCTAGTATTAAGTACTGAGTATCGAGTACAAAGTATCGTGTACTGGGTATCGAATAGTGAGTATCGAGTAGTGAGCATCCAGTACTGAGTATCGAGAACTGCGATCGAGTAATGTGTTTCAAGTACTAGGTGTCGAGTAGTTAGTGTCGAGTACTGAGTATCAAGTACAGAGTACCAAGTACCGAGTATCGAGTACTGAGTATCGAAGCATACAAATATAAATACATTCCGATCCCCTATAAAATATATTAACCTTGTTCTTTATTCCACTTCCACAAAAGTTTCATGTATTTTAGAAAACCGGTTTAAAATCACAAAATTTTTGTGGAACTGGAGTTGAAAACAAGGGTGTATATTCTTGATCAAGACGTTAAGATGAGTCTATTGAGCTTTGTCTGTCTTTTTTTTAGAGCATGCTGGATCGGATGACTAATTTATATAGCTGACATAACAACGTACGGTCGCAAAATGGGGTAGTTTTCAGTGTGACCGTTCTTAAAATAAGACATATGAAATATTATTTGCCTTCAAACAGCAATTAAAACTTACTCCACGTCGTTTTACCTTATGAAATAGCTGGCTTAAGCTCTACATGGAGTTTTGAAGTAACGTCAAAACGAACGGAATAATTTTTTATGCGAAAGTGTGACCTTACTTTTCGTCCCTTCACATCTCTGTTCAAATCACAATGTATGATCGGTCTAAAAATGGATTTTATGAGGCATTTCTTTTTTTTTTCTTATAGACTGTTATGGCTCTGTCTTTTCCTTATTTTTCTATCACCACTCTTTTTCCGGCATATCATATATATGACTTTTCACGCCTTGAGTGAAACTCATCTACCGAAAAATACAACAAAACTCACAAAAAACTTTCGCTTTCCTTAAGTTATTTTTATCTATGTATTTGCGTAGCACTTTTTTTTGCCACTCAGTTGAGTAAGCATACAAACACACGCACTCAGACACACATTGTTGTTATCTAACCATGGCCAGACTTTGGTAGTCAGCAGTCATGTGCACCAATGCGTTTGCCCAAGACTTTTGCTACAGTAATTAAGTTATCATTGAAAGGTTTTTCTTTTTTATTTTTTTGCAAACAAATGTCAAGCAAATGGATTATGGAACGCGTTCAGGTAGCCAACAAAACCCAGCAACCCACCAACCGACTCTGAGAAATTATGCACTTGAGCCACGATAATGAGGAAGGCATACTTGCACAGGTGTTGTGGGGAATGGAAGACTTCTTCATAGCGCCTGCACTTTCTCAACGTGGTGCGACGTGCCCAAGAGAGACCAAGACAAATGCCTCTTGTAGATAAAACCTAAATGATATGTACAAAAAGAAGAAACTCCTCCTGCCCAGCCCCAACAAATTACATGGCATGCGAACTTTGTCTTATCAGGATTTGTGTTGGAGATGTGCAATGCGTGTGTAAATATGAATGTACATATGTTCATGGTGTCACGTCTGTACCCTGAGGGATACTATGCTAATTAGGCAACACCTTAGAGTACTTGGAAAACACTTCATAAGTCGTAGCACCTTGTGGGGCCAGAGAAATGTTTACAATAAATAAACAATTGCAAATTGTGTTATGAACTACGACTGATAGTTTGCACTATATTGGTATCGCGGTATAGGGGAAAATAGCACCGGAAATGTGTTATGACTTGAGAGGGGAGTAAACTCTCTATATTCTTGAGATAAAACACTACAGAAAACAGGTCGTCTCTCTACTAACCTGGGTAATAAAAGTTATATGACTTGTTGTACATAAGTGGGGTAGGCCATCAGTCTGTGATGTGATTTTTTTTTCCATTTTACTTTGGCCCCCAGGTGCTGAGCAGTTGTTAAATGCACTTAATGGTCCATTTTGTTGATGAGGCTACTGGACTTGCTGTAGGAAATGACATGCTAAGTTTTGATTAAAAAATTGTTCTTGATAAATGAACAACGGTGTCAACATTTGGTTCAGTTTTGGTTTGATTTTTCATCCGAAAAGGAAAAGTTTTGAACAATTTTATCATTTTGACGTGTAACATTTTATAGCATAGCATGATGATTAAGCCTTATAAGGTATTTGCCTAGGATAGGACATCTTAGACACTTTAAACATGTTGTGACTGTTTGAATGCTTGAGTTGTATATCTTTTTCCAATGCAAA
Source organism: Lordiphosa collinella (assembly GCA_018904265.1). NCBI lineage: Eukaryota > Metazoa > Arthropoda > Insecta > Diptera > Drosophilidae > Lordiphosa > Lordiphosa collinella. Next base: position 128,249 of record JAEIFV010000264.1, read on the forward strand.
TCTTGGCCCAACTTTAACCCAGTCATTCATCAATATTATGGCCATACATATTTATCAATGATAATGAACAACTGCCAACCAGTTAAACAAATTCAAAAATGTTTGCACAACTTGAGAGCTGAAAATAAATTAGCTTACTTACGAGTTTACAACTAAAGTGCTGACAGTCCTACCGCCCCTCTCTACCACCAAGAACATGCAAAATGCAAATGCAAATGCACTCACGTAGCACTCACAACACTCACTCGTCGGTTCCATGGTTGTTTGGTTATTAAGCTTGAAATTAAATAAACAACAGCTAATTACAAAGAGTCGTGTCTTTGGACATGATCTTGGACATTCGATATGGGATGGGTTGGGTTGGGCTGGGATCCTGGATTCTGGTCTCTCCAATACATGTTCTTGTGTCTAACAGACGCTGACACTAAGTACGCCATAATTAAAGGCAGGGCGGGGGGGCCAACAGAGTCTGCCCAGTCTGCAGCAGCTGCATCCATCAGCGATGAGACGACTATGCAGGTGAGATTAAAATAAATGTGCTCCAAATGCGCAAAAAAGCGAAAAGTAATTGACGCTCAAGCCAAGTCAAAAGCCGGTTCCTGGGGTTAGATTTCAAAATGCAAACAGCGGAAAACATTGAAAGAGTGGCTATCCGTTCTGCTTTGGCCTTGGCAGAGCATATAGAGTTGGAAGTTAAAGATTAAGGGAGGATGGCGTGATGACTGGCTAAATCACGAAACCAAAGGTTAAAGATCTACATATGTGTGAATGTACATATGCAAAAGGAAGTGCATCCCAGAAAGGAAACCTGAGAAACAAACTGATTTAAAGCTACCATCGCTTTGCTTACGTTGGCAAACATTCGTCACGTTTTCTTCCTCTATGACAGTAAGTAAATATTATACAATATTTAAATCTATTATAACAGACTTTGTAATTATTATACAATAAATTAATCTAAGAAAATAAACTTTGTAATGCCTTATCTTTTCTGCACTAAAAGGTTAGGTTTGTTAAGTGTAGAGTGGGATTAGATTAGGTTTGCAATTAAGTTTCTACCTTTCATCGAATTCATCAAAAAAGTTCGATTTAGCTTACAAACCGGGTTTGAAGTCAATTGGATGACAGAAAGTTATTCCCAATCAAAATTTTCCAGTCATTTTCCTTTAGGGGCGGGTTTTCGAAATCGGGAAAATATGAGTACAATTATTTTGTATACAAAAATTGGATGAAAACAAAATTTTGCCCACTCGGGTTGGAAACCTAAAAAAAATTCTCTCTTTATTTAGGTTAAGCGGTCTTCGGCAGTGGTCTAATATATCAGTTAATCTGTCTAATCTTTTTATACCCTTACAGTAGGTTTTATAAAATTGTCCGGATGTTTGTAACGAATAGAAGGAAGCATCTTCCACCACTAAAGTATATATACTCTTGATCAGCATAACGAGCTGAGTTGGCTTAGCCCTGTCCGCCTGTCGGTCCGTCTATTTCTATGCTATCTCCTCCGTCAGTTTGAAAGCTATCTTCACCAAACTTTGCACGATATAGCATCGTAGCTGTCATAGGAACGATAGGTCGAAAAACCAGTTCTAATGAGGAAAATTTTTTTGTTTTAATGGAAACGCCTCTTAGTTTGCTATGCTTTCACGTGATTTTTTGGTCGAAAGTCTGGCATCTATATATAGTATAGCTCCCATAGAAAAGTAAGGTCCATAAAGAAGTCTTAGCTACACTCAGGAAAAAATGGCGTTCTGAAAGGCAGCCCCATTTTTTTACTTTTATATCCAATCCGTTCTTGATTTTTCCGTTCTTAAAACAAGACCACGTTCTTAAAAGTATACCAAACGTTCTAAATAGACGGAGAAATTAAGAAAACTCGTTCTCAGTTTGGGTCTTGAAAAATGACCGACGAGTCCGACATGATGATGATCGCTAACAGCAAAATATATTTAAAGTTTGTGATCAACTATGTTATATTATTACCAAAAACATGGCAAAGGATATAGTTTGAGTATCTAAGTAAAAATATTAATCAGTTAAACTAAACAGAAAACAAAATGTCGTTTTAAAATCGTGAACATTTAGACATGATTTAGTTCTTATTCTCCATTTATAAAAGATAAAGTAAAATGAAATGGAATAATGGATTTTCGTATTTTTAAAAAATATAGACAATGTTTAAAACATCTCAAATAAAAATTAGTAATAAAAAAAAAAAAAATGCCACCACGGCGATTTGAACCCACGACCAAGGCGTTCGAAAATAATATCCTACCCACCAAGCTACAAGGTCTGCAGGCTGCTAGTTGCCAAAATGCTTATTTAGCACTGGTCAATGATTCAGACTGAACTCTTTTATTATTGTTAGGCAGCTATGAAACGCGAGGTGACAGTGGTCGAGTGCGTACGTACGTCTGTTCAATCGCCGTGGTCCCGAGTTCTAGTCCCAGACAAGGTAAAGTGAAACAATAATTTTTTAATGATTTAGTAAAACTGAGCCAATATGCCCCCCCTTCCCCCTTCCTCTCTTCTCCAACACTGGAAATTACTCCTAGAGTAAAATACACACACCAAAAAACCCCCATTAAAAAAATGTGTGTTAAAAACATTATTATTATTAAAAATATATGTTTTTTTCCTGGACTTACGAGAGCGGTCCCCCATCCGTTCTTAAAGCAAGAACGGAGCGTTCTTAAAATGAGAAAACCGGTCTCAAAAAGGCGTTCTATTATTAAGACCGTCGTTCTCAGAACACGAAAAAACGGTATTACCCTCCTTTTGAGAACGAAAAGACGCGATTTCGGCACATTTATCTAGATCGTGTGTTAATACACCTTTGAATTTTTTTCTTTGAGGTTTTGGAAATTCAGAAGTCTTCTTTAATAAGCCAGCTACGATTCAAGACTTGGAAGCTAACATTACTCGCGTAATTTGCGAGATACCGGTAGAAATCCTGGTAAGAGTGATCGTAACAGAACTTCCGCTAAGACCACCTTCAACGTAGTCGCGGCCAAAATTTGAATGAAATTATTTTTAACAAGAAAGTCGCACAAGCCTGACTTTAACAAACTCTGTACCTGTGAAGTGCTGCCCATCACCGTTGCGACCGGTGCTGCCTATAATTGTTTGTTTTCCTTATAACTCGACTATCGTTCATCCGATCTTTATCATGCCTTTGGCGGATCGATAAGGATTCCTCTTTACTAAATATGTCCAAAAGGAACAAACCTTCTATCTATAAGGCGTGGCAAAAATTAATAATAAACTTTATTTGCCTGCAGGTATAAGAAGCATATGTTCCATACATGTCAATCCTCTATCTCTTACCATCTCTGAGATCTCTTTGCTCATAAATATCACTCGGATTGGATCACCCTTTATCTCTTCCCCCAAATGGGTAATGAGGGCTTGATAAAGCCTAAAGATCTGAAGATATCTTTGCCTTTTAGAATAGAGTTTCTTTATCAAAAACACTTTTCTTTATTTGGTTTTAAACCAGGGACAGGCACATTTCTATCTCGTGTGCATACAAAAATTCTATAGGCAGCGCTGCTCTGACACACATAGTATAAGCTGTACCAGCGCTGCTGCATTGCTTGCTTTCCTACGCCGCAACGTAGTCGTTGCTACTGAAATTGAGAGCAATTTATGTAATGCTCTCACCCACACCAATGCAAAAATGTAAATGTATTTTTTTGCCTGCCTCTGTTTTAAACCTTCCTTATCCTGTTTTTTGTACATCTTGATTCTTGCGGTTCTGCGATTCCCCTTATATGGAATTTCTATTTGCCAACTACTTTGTGTTCTACTTATACTCTATTTAGGTTCTTGTTTCTTTTCTCTACTTCTTGTATACCGTTTTTGACTTCTTAACAGATAACAATTTCTTTGAAAAAATGAAAGGAAAGAAGTACCGAAAAGTGAATCCAAAATATATAAAAAAAAAAAATATCCGAAACAAAACAAAACTTAGCCTTAGCAACACAAATCACGCACACGCTCACATCTCTAGCTGGCCAAGGAGCCAGGGTAAAGGGTCTATTAGCATGCCCGCTGACTGTTGGCAATTAATAGTTGCAATTCTCAGTTCTTAGTTCGGGACGTGCGCTTGACTGAAGGTCTGCAATTAATGGAGTAGCATTCCCTTTGGCCAGGCAAATAAAATCAGTTATTAATAGTCCTCGCCAAAGCTAATTTCAATTGATTGAAAGGCAAAAGTAGTGAGTGAGAAGCTATAAATAATCGCCATAAATTTCAAAGACCACGCACGTTGTGCCTGGTTTCCCTTTAACTACACAACTCCTTATCGGGCGTAACCAAAAAGGCATTGATAAGGTACAAGTCCAGGGCTATTCGGCCCAATCTTATCGTCAACAGCAAACAATTTAGGGTCTAAGCAAATCTAATCAGGTTTAATTGACTCAAAAAAACAAAAAAGAATCCCATAAATTTTGAAAAGAAAACGAAACCGAGTAGCTAAAGTCTGAAAGATGTCTTTAATATTAATTACGATTATGGAGAAGAGAAGAATGTCAGGAGTTTATCTACACTTATCCTGACAGGCCCAACCGCAGAGAAAAATCTCCCTTAGGGACATTTTCGTTGCCAGTTTGATTAAGTGGGCGCCCCACAGTTCCCTCGTCTAGACTCGAAAAGAAATTGAGTACGAGACTGTGTGGTTGGTTTTTTTTTCGATTCGGCACTTAATTTTTAGTGCCAAGTGTTTGAGAAATTGATTAGAATTAATGTCCGCGTGCAGCGTCAACGTTTTCAATTTGGAAAAATTAACACGAATCCCACGAAACCAACAAACAAAAATTGAAATTGATTGAACGGGTCCCTGGGCGCGTTGAAAGCGAATGTCGTAGCATATTATTGATCTATAGATGAAAATATATGGCATATGATATGAAATGATTTGTGCGTTTTAACAATTAATCGATATGGTTTAAATTCCATTGTGTAATTAAAGGGAAGTTTGCTTAAATGAACGCAAATTGATATGTAATAATTGCTTAATAACTTAAGATTATGACTTGGTATGGGGTGCAAAGTTGATTTTGAGTGGAACTTGTTAAGCGGTGTAAAAATATATACCCAAAAAGTGGTTTCGTTCAGCAGAACATAGTCATAAGAAACTAAATTTGCAGTTTTACGATATACATAAAACTTTTAAGACCTCTAAAATAGCTATACAGACAACCTGCTAATTTGGAGTGCTGTGTACTTGGTTGTTTAAATGAAAGCCCATTCAAAGCACTTAAAGAATCTTATAATAAAACTTGTCTAATCTTTTTCCAATCCAAAACTAAAACTTTTCTGGGGAATCACTAAAGTTAATCTTTTAACAAAACTAATTCTCAGATCGATGAGCTCATTACATATTTTCACTCAAGTGTTTTACCACTTCCAAGTAAAAATTCTACACTCCAAAAAGCAGTGCGCCGCTGTCAACAACAACAACAAGTTCTAGGCATCGTCTCAACCCCACAAACCTATAAAAGAAACTTATCATGACTTTGTGATATCGCACCTGAGAGCCATAACTGGCACATCAAACGGTCGGTTTCACGAGGTGATAACAAATGCAAAATTGCGGAAAACTTTTTCTAAAGTCCAACTTCAACTGGCAGCTGCCAAGATAGTCTACTGAAATCCGTTACAATTTCCTCAGCCAAACGCGGCAGAACACGAACATCGTCTGTCACAACAAACAGCAAAGTGTGGAAAGATGCCGCTAAAGATATGCGAAATGAGATGAGGCGACGAAGACGACGACGACGACGACGCGTCGTCTGATCCTGGCTAGCCTTCAACTTGTCCAATGGCTTAATCATGGCTTTTAAATCTCCATAAAGTCGAATGGTTTATGATCGTGATATCTACTAACCGATTTGATGTGTATGCGTCGTCGTGAGACGGGCACATCGTAGTCCAAGTCCGTGCTGGTGGCATTCGAGCTGCAGCAGGAGGGCGACACCGAAACGGAGGAGGAGTTCAGTTTGTCCAGCATTTTGGGTGCAGAATATGTCTTCGTTAATTCACGTATCAACTTCTTAGCACCACATGTTGATGATCCACCAAATCGAGATATTTAAATATATTTAATCCAGGACAATATAGATAAAGTATCTCGAAGAGGTTGTTTGCTTGTATCTTTCTCAAGGCACTTCACTGCATAAAATGCTTGTTTTGCCAAATCAGCTTTAAAATTTCAAGTTTAGCCCGCGGGGACAGCCCGAAAATCAAAACAATAGCGTTTGCCCAAAAAAAAACCACAAACGCAGCAAAATAACGATTTTTATTGTCGCGTTTTTAGAAATCGAATGAATGAGAAAACCGGCCTAGCAGAATAACGAACTGCTCTGCAGCGAGCTACACACAAGACTAAACCAAGACCTGATGTGTTTTGTTGTTGATGATGGCAAAGTCTGAAGTGTTTAGTTCGGCTACGTTCGGGCCAAGCGACTCGGCGTCGCGTATGTAACTCGTTTCGTGTGCGTTACGTCTTATCGTAAATTTAATACGATATTCAAAGGCGAGGGCGCTAAAGGTTCGCGGTTATTTGCAAAGATGTTAGAATAATTGGAAAATTTTAAGTTAAATATTGAAACGATGGAGTGACAAAACAACAACTTAGTCAACATTGATAAAAAAAACTTTGGGGAAGTATTTTTTGAAACTAAAATTGATGAAGTTAGACTGTAGCTATAAATGTGACGGCTGCGGAAAATGTGAAATATTTTTTTTATTAGAAAATGGCTGCAAACCTTACCGGAACCGAACTGGGACTTTAAGTCCCATGAACAGAAATTTATTAATTTTTCAGGGGCTCACACCCCCCATTGAGTTTACAAATCGGAGTTCTAGGGGAACTCATTTCGGATCTTACTTTTCTTTGGGAGCTTTACTATATACATAGATGTCCGATGTCGACCAAACTTAGTGAAATCATGAAAAAGCATAACAAACTAATAAAAACGAAATTTAGATTCGATTCTTACTATAATCTTTTTTTCGTCTGATCATTCGTACTGCAGCTATGTATATGCTTCGGTCATCCGATTTTTACGAAATTTTGTAGAGTTGTGCAAAAGCATATACAAAAGTATATGCCAATACTAAGGACGTTTCCATTGAAAACAAAATAATTTTTCTCACTAAGACTTCATTTCAGACCTTCCTTTTCTATGGCAGCTATACTATATAGATGTCCGATTTTGACCAAACATAGACGAATCATGCGAAAGTATAGCAAACTAAGAAATTCGAAGTTTGCAGGCGTTTCCGTTGAAAATAAAAAAGTTTTTCTCGCTAAAACTTGTTTTTTGACCGATCGCTTCTGGGTTAGCTATTTGCTATACACAGTGAAAGAAAGTCTCTACCACCCATTGCATACTTAGTGGCACCAACAATAAAATGGATATTTTTGGATTCTTACACAAGTACTAAAAGAGGTATATCTCCATTGAAAAAAATCGCAGAATTGTTTGGGACAGTTCATTTTAAAGCTAAGGTGTGGTACTTTCCGATGGTCAAAGAGAATTCAAGCAATAGAATAGCTTCCTTGAAAAACGCTCCTAAAAAGTTTGAAAATAGGCGCTTTTAGCAACTTTAAGCTCAAATTATTAATATCTCAACGTGATGGACAATTTCTGAAAACGCAGTCCTGCTTAGCACACGAAAACCATCTGGAATCACTTCCAACCATTCAAGATACTGAATTTTGTTGCCTAGTGTTATTGAACTATAATCAAACCTCGACCTTGAGCCTGCTAACATTCACATTGACTTTTTTTAATTTTCGTTTTTTGTGGTGATTTTGAAAAAAAACCTTGTGTGTTTATAAATAAATGTCATTTTACCGTGACCAGACTCTATATTCCATTTTAAAAACTAAGCGCTACCCAATACTTAGATAATTTGAACACTTGCTTCAAAACGACCTAAAAATATAGTACCCTTTTTAATCTTAAACACCTAAAAATGATTATACCCATTCGAAACTTTTTTTCCATTTCACTATTTTTTAATTCCACAGTATTACACTAAAAAAACCCGGGATGAGACCCTTAAATTCTGATAGAAAAGACATCTGTAAGCATCACCTCAAAACCAGTTTTTCAACTGTACCATAGCTTTGCGTTTGATGGGTACATTTGTACTAGCAACACAAAGCGACAACAACTTTAACTTAATTCTTAATGTTTCAAGATAAAAATCTACAAAATTAAGCAAAAGTAGTATCAAAAAATCGCGTTAATCGTCGAATTGGTACAAAACGCAGTTTGGTCTATTTTTTCGTCTACTTTATGTCCTATATGGAGTAGTTCGTGAGTAAATCTTAAAATGGCACTCCATCTCGCCGTTTTTTGGCTGACAAGTATCATCTCTTAGGGACATGCAATAGCCCATTATGCCATAATAAATTTAGTTTTTAATAAAACGCTACAGTTCGGTTTTAAAGATAATGAAGAATTTAGTTTTTACACCTTCTGGAGGTACCTTAACCATTTGTATGATAAACGCGATTTCTTGATATTACGTTCCCAATTATCCATTAACAATTAAGCTAAAATTGTTGTCGCTTTGTGTTGCTAGTAGTACAAAAGTACTCATAGAACGCAAACCTTAGCTACAATTGAAAAACTGGGTATGAGGTGATGCTTACAGAAGTCCCTTCTATCAGAATTGAAGGATCTCATCGCGGGTTTTATTTTAGTGTCGTACTGTTTAGAGCACCAACAACAATTGAACAAACTCAACAAAACCCCCAATATCAGCTAATCGGAAAAACACAAAATTTTCTTATTTGGCATAACTGTACAAATATTTGGAATATTTCCAATTTATTTTCTCTTTACTGGATAAGCCACAGAACACGGGCAAAGTCGATCAACATTTGCCATCGGTTTTCGAGAAAGCAAGAGTGCTCTCAAACAGCGGACTTTGACTGCGCTCCAAAATTTAATCGATGATTTAAATATTTTTATTAATGTACAACTTAAGACAATGCGATTTTGAGTTATAAAACCATAAAAAAAAGGACTTCGGGGGTGTCCTGGAGTTCTCTAGAGATTTTTGCTTCGGTTGGTTTGCAAATCGCTCTAGAAATCCGTCGGTGTCCCAGAACTTTAAGAAATTACTACAAAACAGACAAAAACAGTGATAAATTTCGTGGGTTCGTGAAGTCGCTATTGGTTGGTTTGTGTAATGGCTGGATTGTGTATTGGTCCTAACTAAATACTAGAGGTTTGAAACCAGCCGAAAGAGATTTCCAGGACTGAAATTCGGTTGGGAGAGATTTCTGGGACACCGCCATTTATGCCAGAATTTTGGGCATTCTGACCAATGCACACTGGGCGAAATGGGCTATCTGGCACGAAAAAGTCAAAATTTCAACTTTCAAATTCATTCAAACAAATTTTTTTTTTCTTTTTGCGTCAATATTCTTACAGTTGTGAGCGTTGAAACCGAACATATGTTCTGCAGTTTCAGAATAAAATTTTTGGCGCATATTAATGGAGCTTGCAAAAGTACAATCCGATGGTGTCTTTTGATTAAAAGGTTTGTAATAGTGTTCTAAAAATGTATTTATAGCCACTGAGTACATGTATTACTTGAAAATCGTCGTATATCTTAACACTTGGGGCTGTGTCATTAAAGTGGCCATATGGCATTTTCTTGGAGGGTGCATCCCCCCAAAAAACAAATATGTAAAAAAGAACACGTACCCCACTTTCACCTAGACCCCAACATTTTTTGATAATTCCTCCCCTCCCCCGACCCCTTTAAACCCCTTCTTCCCAACTCTATTCTGAACAAACATGTATAACGCACTCAGCTCCCTTACTTTTTTTTTATTGTTTAAATCATTGTTCAAGTAAAACGTCCAGTATCAGCTGCCAAGACTTGCCTATTTACTATTTAATTCAATTTTTAGGCGTAACAAAAGTTCCTAGTCGTGCACAAATGTGCAAAACCATAAATTTTTGCAAGTTGAACATTACGTTTGATGTCAAACTTCCGATGAAAATAAGTGCACAGAAGAACAATTGAAAACGATAACAAGAAAAAATAAGATCTTTTGTCGGTAAATTGGTTGCGAAGTGAAACAATTGCAACAGAACTTTACAAGTGTTTGAGCAACGCCTTAAAGAATAGCTAAATCGAGATTGCATTTTATTCTAAATGAAGAAGGAGAAATCGAATACAGTCGGAAATGATTGCAAAATGTTTGTCAAGAAACTTAGTTATAAAGGTTTCATTGATCGTACAGAAATAAATTAATTAGTGCTAATGTAATTTTGAAGGCTATAGCCTATACGCGCAGGCCATAGCCTCCATAGACTTTGATTCGTGAAGTCTGTTTCAAAGCTGCTAAAATTTTCTATGTATATTCCAAGCTGTGTTCATAAAAACTTAGTTCATGGCGCTTAAGCGACTAGTAATAGGCCTTTAGAAATATTAGAGAGCATCATACACGTAAGACTTTAAGAAAATTACAATGGAAGACTTGATAATTGCCCTTCATTCATTATCTGATCCTCCTATATCCATTCCATTCTTCATTAACTTTTTCAAAAAAAAAGCAAACAAACATACATATTAAGTTAGTTAGTTAATGCAGTATGAATAGCACAGATAATGATTAACATTTTTTTTTTTTCAAAAACCTCCGATTTCCACCCGATTAGCCTTGTGGGGTCTATATGATTTAGATCCTGCTCAAGTTTAAAGCGTGGATTCACTAAAACTTATATTCAAAATTTTAAGGCGATACCTCTTCAATTACACTTGTTATTATTTTTTTTCTCGCCAGATTGGCCATTTCGACCACTGTGATATGCACAGTGTACCACTACACCGCTTCTTATCATAACAATCTAATGCGTTAGAAGTCTAGTGATGGGGACATATCAATGGATGTCCGAGGCTTACACCATGCGATTTTTATTTAAAGTTTTTTACCAGAATGTTCCTCTTGCGCTACTCATTTCAAAACCAAGACTTTGTTTTTAAGCATCTAACCTCATCATATATCCAAATACTGAACAAGTTTTTAGACACTTTGCAATTAATTCAAAGCATTAAGAAAGTTCAAGTTTGTTCCGAATTTTAAGTATGTTAAAGGAATCTGAAGCAATATTTCTCTTAATAACTTTCTCACTCATTAAAAGTTCATTCACCTCATTACTTATGAGTTCTATTTATGTTTACCATTTCGATATCAAAAATATTTTGTTAACTGAAACCCTTAATGTATGATACAAGACTATCTAAAATAAATCAACAAAAAGTATCAAATGCAGACAACAAGCTCAATTTGCCTAGAGATGCTCGAATATGACAGAAAAAAAGCTCACATTACTCCGATGACTAAAAGTGTGGAACTATTCGGACTAGTAGGAAGTGCCAGCTGTCCAAATAAATCCAAGGGAATAATTCAATTCACGACACTCCACAAAGGGAATCCTCAACAACAAGTCAGGCTAAAATTGAAGGTCAGGCAACCCGTTCCATCCACGCAAACAACAAACACACACACAAAGGAAGTGGTGGCCCATTGAAGAAAACTCGACTCAACTCGCAGCTGCAGTTGTGGGTAAGTTGAATGTGACATTTGACATGATTTGCATGCCAAGTGCCACGCCCACATCAGTCATGTCAAACTGACAAACCCAAACAGACCAAGGCAACATCAGTTGGAGTGAGCGGAAAATTGGAGAGCCGGACCCCCTAGTCCAAAAAGAAAAACGTATAAAAGTCGACACTCGTTGAGTTTTATTGTCACTTTCGTTTGGCTTTGATTTAATTTGATTTGGTTTTCTAGAGCCAGACAAATAACACTTCAAACTAAATTGGCTATAAGCTTTCTTTCGCTTAGCGTGATGGGTTCTTATCTCAAACGGTTTGAAAGTTTTATTTTATTGCCTTATCTAAAGTTGGTCTATAAAATGGAAAATGTTTAGAATGCAGTCTTTGGCATTATTGTTGTGAACACAAAGACAGCATGTCCTGTGGCTGCTACCCTACTCTTAAAACCGGTTTGTCACAATTAGTTGAAACCACCCGCATTCCACTGTTAAATTCGGCAAATTTTTTGAAACATCAAAGACCGTCTCTAACCCATTTCAAGACACTTGGCATCCACCCACCTTTGACATACCGAGCCTTCGTATTTTCTTTCTTTTTTTTATTTTATATTTTTTTGGAGCAACTTCAACAACAATAATAAATATGCAAATGGAATCTGTCGTTCATAACACCTCATAGCTTGTTTCCATTTGCAATTTAGAAGCTGCATAAATAATATATGTAAATTAGACCACGCACACTCACCTCTACATATACTCGTATATTTCTCCCCCTCTCCCTGCGCTTACGCAAATACCAAAAAAAATATATGGAAACAAATTTGTAGGCGTCATATCGTTTATCTAAATTATGTTGTTTTCCTCTTTGGATTTTCCATATTGTGCTGTTGCCAAGTCACTGGAAATATGGAATTTGGGAACTGTGGCACCTGGTGGTTTGGCCCTCATTCATGCTATTCCCTTGGTCCATATTTCACAAAGGCCAAAAAGTCTTTCGCAAATATTTGTCGCCTGTTAATTGAGCAATACACAAAACATGATGATATTTAATGGAGGGTGCCAGGGTGTTTGCTGAGTAGACAAAAAGGGAAGTCACACTCGCTCCCTTGGGTAAGTGGCACTCGCCATATTGGGTGTCCAACGATATCCGGTATCTAACATTAACTAGCCATTAATTGTTGTGCCAGATGTTCGATTGAAAATGTCATCCCTCTAATAGGAAATTTAATTTACATTTTAAGATCATTACGAACCATCAATAAAACTCAACTTTATTTGTCTTGTTAGACTGTTAGTTTGTTAATCGTTAGGCACTAAAGGGGAGGGAGTCAAGTTCTGGACTGTCCAAATATCTGTCCAAATATCACCAAAAAGAGTGGGATGCCTATACCGTACGGTTTCATTAATATCCAAATTCAATCTTTAGTAGGCGTTCGCTAAATGACAGCCGCTCGTTAACCATCTCTCCATGCAATCACAGCTTTAAGCAGTTGGGAACAGCAAAGAGCAATGAAAGCAAAATCAGAATATCGATACAGCAATTCAACTTTTTGGTGTTTTATGCTTTAGCTTTCTAGCGAGCTTAGAACTGCCCGTTAAATTTGAAGTCAACAACATATGTGTTGTTACAGGAAACTTTTGTTAGTTTCGTTTACAAAACAAGAGAGTGTGTCTTCTCTTATATAGGTTTTAAATTTATCAAGCGACCTTTCTAATGTTTAACAAGAAAGAAAGTTGGTGAAGCCCGATTATAATATACTCAGTACCTTATTGTTTGATTTTCTTATAACTCGACAACCGTTCATCCGATCTTTACCATTCATTTGGCGGATCGATAACTAATCCTGATTACTAAATATGACCAGAGGGAAAGAACCTTTTATCTATAAAACTGTGGGAGATATGACGCAAATGACAATTTGCGGGGGCGTGGCAAAAATTGAAAATAAACTTGATCTGCCTGCAAGTAAAATATTTTTTAGCTCATCTTTTACACTGGTTAAACGCTCAGCACGTTTCTGTTTGTTTCACTTAAACATCTCGTTTGGTAACCGTCAACAACAACCTTGTTTTATTTCAAAATCGTCTCTGTCTCGCTCTTTTGTGTTTCACCCGGCTTTCGGGCTATTGTGACAAATTTCGCACCAGAATACATTTTACTATATACTTCTGTTTTCAAATCATCTCCGTCATTCTCTGTACTCTATTTTTTCCTACCTTTTTTTGATGGGCTTTTGGAAAGTTGGCCGTCCACTTTTTTCCGAAAATTGTTTCAGCGATAGCCATTTTGGCTCAATGGGTACGTAAATGCAAATTGTCATTTTGTGGTACATTCTACTGCCCAGAAATCACAGTTTTCGTTCGGTGCTACAAGCCCTACCGACGCTACTTTTTGGGTTGTTAAAGCTCGTCATACAGCACCCGCTAATTACTTGCCCAACGTATACCGCCGAAATGTTGGAGAGTAGCCAAAATTGGACTACGATGACCATTTGAGGCGCAGTCACGGTCAACATTTGCATGAAATAATCTTCAAACATTAAATTATATGACCGTCTTGTTTAGAGCATATGTCTCATACATGTCAAACCTCTATCTCTTACTATCTCTGAGATCTGATTGTTCATACGGACAGACGAACAGACAAACAGACAGACAGACAGACCGACGGACAGACAGATGGACATGTCTAGATCGACTCGGCTGTTGATGCTGATCAAGAATATATATACTGTATACGGTTGGAGATGCTTCTTTCTGCCTGTTACATACTTTTGCACAAACTTAATATACTCTGTGTACCTCTGGTACAGAGTATAAAAAGCTAAAAGATCAACTGACACATCTTTTGAACATTTGGTTTTATAACGGGTAACGGGTGACAATTAAAAATCTGAACAAACTTTTAAATGCCGCCATAACTACAATTCTCAACGGACCTTTATGAAAATTTGACCGTTTACTTATGACGACAAATACAAAAAAAATTGCATCAATGGACCGTTATCAGCAACTCGACGTAGCTTCCGGAAAATGTCTCCGCAGACGGCCTGTATGACCTTGGGGTCGTATTTCTGAATCCTGTTGGTCAGTTCTTTGATATTTTTGGCCTTCCAGTTGATTTTGTAAACTGCAGCACTCAGACTTCCAAAAAAATCTTCAATTGGACGACACTGCGGCAAGTTTGTTGGGTTCCGTTCCTTTGGTACAAAAGGGATATTGGCAAAAAGGCGATATTGGTTGCACATCCACCGACATTGAGATTTGACAGTTTGTACTTGGTCAGGTGTGTAACTTGGTGCTCTTTGCTTACGTCTGGCAACAATATTATTCTTTTCAGCACTTTACTGATGTGTTATTGGCTGCAATTAAATTTTCTGGCTGCATCTCGTTGACTTATGTTGTCTTTGTTGTTAAAAAGTTGGGTTAGCTTTCTGACAGCTTGGCCGGTCAAATGGTTTGCTTTCCGACCACTTCCAACCTCTCTTTTTTATTATTTTTCGTTGCAAAATACGATAAATTGTGCGTTTACGCTTGGGTAAAATGGTTTACTGTAAGCACTTTACCTTTGTCAGCGTGCATTTCGTAGAATTTTACAACGCGATCACGAAGACGTTCTTGCTCGGACGGCATGATGGCGACTACTTGTCAAAATTTTTGTCAGGGGGGCATGAAAACGTGTTGACAGGAGAACAAAGAGAAAGAAATGTCATCCCGAAAGCTTTTATGTAAAGCTCAGCTAAGGGCGCGCTCTCAAAGTTTGTGCAGATTTTTAGTTGTCACCCGTTATCAGCAACAGAAGTAAGAGTTTACCTAAGTTCACACAGGCAAATAATCTCTAGAGATTTTGCCATTGGTTGGCTTGCAAATCTCTCAAAAAATTCGTCGGTTCTTTTCGAAATTCGAGTTAAAAGGTGTGTGTATAAGATTATGGTCCAACTACAAAAACAGTGCTAAATCGCGAAGGTCCGTGAGGTCGTTTTTGGTTGGTTTGTGTATTGGTTGGCTTGCCAAAATCTCCTAACCAAATGAGAGAGGTTTCTGTGGCACCTAAGAATTGGTTTTCGGTTGGAATGTGCTTGGAAGAGGTTTCTATGTCTTACCCCCGGATGGCTGATTTTGGAGGACTTAAAACAATGAACAATGGTCCAAAACAATGAATATGTCCGTCCAACTTAACTTGGCCCAAACACTTAGCTCCTGCCGGATTTGATCAACATAAAAGTGCATAGAGGCGAAATTTCAGACTCCTAAATTTATTAGCAGTATTCAGTTCGACCGGTCCGGTAGATCAGGAGTTTTTTGTCATAGACCATTGATCTAGCGGGCGGATTCTTAAGATTCCGACACTACTTTTGAGCAAAGTTTGGTCGAAAAAGCTTTATACCCATGTCGTGCTTCTCTTATTCGTTTCGTTCGTTTCAATTCACTGAAAATAGGGAAAGATTCTAGCAACGAACCAACTGTAAGGAACCAAGGATCGCACCAATAGTTCAGGTTTGAAAAGCTTAGACCTTAGAGACTTTATTAAGGGTTCATTAAGGTTCTGCCCGGGGGAATTGTATGCTGCATTGTATATAAATAATAATAAAGATTATTCATGAAAGCTTAAATGACGTAAGATTGTTCGATATTAAAATATATCAGTGAAATTTACTTTTACGTCTATACTTTACGACTCATACTGAGTTTTTTGATGTTGCGTAGTTTGTGACAGCCAATACACTCACTACGCAAGTAGCTCCCGTCAATGACTACGCATTGTAGATTCCTGATTCATTCAACATAAATAGAAAACATATTTCATCAAGCGTCACTGACCTAACCAACCTACACCAGCCCACCAGTTGTACATTTTGACTTTCATTAAGATGCACATCTTAATTGCACCCACATCTCTGTAGGAGACGATCCTTTTTATACAACTTTCCACTAAAACTGGGTATGACCCGCGACTCCATTGCATCTCTATTGTTTTGTTGTACACGAGGAGTGGCAGTGGTAGTCAGACATGTCCCCTGATAATTGATGAATTTATGACCAAACATGAAGTGCTCGTTGCCACACATCACTTTTACTTGATTGCGATTGTTCTTTCGGGCTTATCACGAGCCGCTGAGCTGAGCTAATGAAGTGCCGCCGCCTGTTTTTCTAATTGAACCGGCACGGGTGGGGGACGAGGGTTATATTCTACCACTTGCCCCTGCCGGAGGGTTAATAGTAGATTCTTATTCTTGGAAATGCATTTTTCGGGCTTGCTCCATTTCCAATCTCTCCGCTTTATTGTGTGCGCTTTGTGATTTCCGTTTGTACTACAACACTTGATTTCTTGTCTCGATTTGGGAGGGAATGCTGCGGCAATTCCATTGGGTTTTGGTTTTCAGTTAAAGTCGATTTGTGGTTTTGCATTGGTTTTCTTTGGTGATTGTTTCCATTGTTTTCGAAAGTGGCACGTTCTGGCCATTTATGGAACCAAGTCAGGCAAACAGATGACCAGTTGTCTGGCTGGTTTGGCTTTATAAATAAATAAATGTAAAAATAAAGTGAAAGACCTAATACATAAACTTAAATTAATGGAAAGGAGTATAAAGTTTTTGTGTAGGAGATTTAATAGTTTGGTAAATTAGGAGTCATAAAAAGCAGCAAATGAAAATATAATTTAAAACGAAATTATGCAAAAAAAAAGGGAAAAATCGGCGCGTTTTGAACCGCAGTTTGTTTTCAAAAAGACTTCTTTTCACCTTACTTTTCTAGGGGCTCTCGACCAAGCTTGGTGAAATCATGGAACAGCTATTCACTGTTAATTCATTCATCCTGCAGCTATATGCTATAGTCATCCGATTTTGATAAAACTTTGTAGAAATGTGTTAAATTATATAAAATAAGAATATGCCAATAAAAAGAACGTTTTCATTTAAAACAACAAAGTTTTCCTCACTCGAACTAGTATTTCGACCGATCGTTCCTATGGGAGCTATATGCTATAGTCATCCGATCCGGCCTTCCGACCAAAAGACTTCGTGCAAAGTCTGGTGAGTAGAAACGACGGCGACGACGGACAGGGCTAAATCAACTCGCTCGTCATGCTGATCAGAATAATATACTTTATGTGGTCGGGGATGCTTCCTTCTATGCGTTACAAACATCCGGACAATTTTATAATACCCTCTGCAAGGGTATAAATGACTGGGAATGACTGGGTTAAACTGTAAGCAAAAATTTTAATTAGTGTGCCCATTTTTTTAGAACACAATAACAAGAAGCGGAAGCACGATGCTAAATTTTTGACCGTCTTTTCTTTTATTTCTCCTTCTACTTTCTAAGAAAATTCATTTGAATTGATAGCGAAAAGACTACTCTTCTTTGGCTTTTATAGTTTTCCAAAATTGCTCACATCGTTTGGTTCTACTTTCCAGAAAGTGACAAAACTAATGTGACTGCATATGTCTTCTGCCCTCTCTGTATTTTGTATTCCCTCGTTGTACTCCTTCACTTTAGCAAAATGCCAAACTCAGCAATTGAAATTCAATTCTTTTGCTGCATTTTGCCAAATGTCTGCCTGTAGCTGGAAATGGTTCGTTAGCTTCTCCCACACGGACACAAACACAGACACACACACACACACCAAAACCCAACACAATCATGGGGCCATAACTTATGTTGTCCATATTCGATATTCGAGGACGACTCCATTGCCAAGTCGTTATGCCTTTTGTTTTGTTTGTATCTCAATTTTCAAGATCGCTCGTTTCTTCATCATCATCATCATCTTCTTCTTCTTTTTGTGGCATGTGGGTGCAACTGCAACTGCAAAAATCTCTCATGAATTATGCAAACATTTCCTCTGACAGTTTTCCTGACTGTTTTTGTCTGCAAACAAACAAATTGTTTGTTATTATCGCTGGGTGGCACATTTGGAGCCAAGATACTACGGGATTGGAAGTCAGATTGAGGCGGCAAATTGTCAAAAGATGCCGCCAGCTGCCAACGATTTACTTAGGTCGTCGTAGACATGCATATTTATTTTGCCATATTGCTTTCGGGAAGTTTTCATTTATTTCCATCGCTCTATTTTAACGTCTGCTTGGCACAATGTGTGAAATTGCCGACAGAAGATCGCTAGAAGATTTTGTGTTGTGAGAAATGAAGTGAAAAAAAGATGAGGTTGAAAGTTTCTTTGGAACGACTGCACATTAATATTATTTCTAAATGACTTGGGCATGGTAATTAACCCATTGAAAGGGCCAGGCAACTTGAGAGAGATGATTTAGTGAGTGAGGCAAGTTTAGCTTATTATTTTTATTTACTTTTTAAAATAGAACTGTTCTAGATCAGCGAGTCATTTGGATTATTCAATGATGATCAATGATATTATACTAAATTTATGATTAAAATAACCTTTTTTTCATTTCAATTTTGTATGAATTTTTCAACAGGAGACGGCAATTTGGGCAGAGAAAAAGAAGAAAAGAAAAAATCTTACTCATCAACAGAAATCAGACTGAGAGCTTGCTTTGATTTTTGTTCTCGGCCGCTGCCGACGTAGAAAGTCCAGACAGAGAATCGAGAGCTGTAAACCTTATTTTATGAATGTGCTCAACACATTGGCGTTCCAGATAAACCGTTACTGATTATGATCGATTTTCGTGATCGGATCCGATTAGTAAAATGATTGCCGATTGCGATTGGTATTTGACTATCATATTTGAGTTGAATCACAAAAGGTAGATTGGTGGACCATTAACCGATCGTACGGCCAACTGTTTACCCCATAACTGGAAATGGACAAACTTACAGCGTTAAAAACCCTCAAAAATGTTACCTAAATTTATCATAGTTATAATGTACTAGCTGAATACCCGGAGTCGCCCGGGTTCTTATGATTCTTAAGAGATGCTTAAGAGATGCTATCTCCTCGGTCAGTTTAAGAGCTATCGTCACCAAACTTTGCACGAAGTCTAAAAGACTAAAAGTACATATACGCTTTCGAAACCGGCCGGATCGGATGACTACAGCATACAGCTGTCACAGGAACGTTCGGTTGAAAAACTAGTTTTAGTGAGAAAACACTTTTTTGTTTTCAATGGAAACGTCTTTATTATAGTCATATACTTATTTTATATACTTTTACACAATTCTACAAAGTCTTGTGAAAATTGGTGACTATAGCATTAAGCTGCAGTACGAATGATCGGTCGAAAAAGAATTTCTAGAGAGAAAAACTTTTTTGTTTTATATAGAATCGTTCGTAGTTGTTAGTTTGTTATGCTTTTCCCATGATTCCAATAAGTTTGCTCGAAATCGGACAGTTTTTATAAAAGTATGGTTAGACAGAAATGTCCGAAAAGTAGTCTTAGAGAAAACGTTTTTTTTCAATAAAGGCTGCAAGGATATACAATACTTCGGCCGAGAAGAAGTTAACTTTTTCTTTTTTTCAACTTTAAATCAAAGATTTTTGTTGTAAATGCACTCAGAGAAAAATCAAGGCGATCGTGCTTGATATCAGCAGTTTTGGTAAGACAGAATATGCTTAGATCCAAGCAGAAAATCAAGCATGGATTTTCAAGACGAAAATTTTTGGTTTTAAATTAAGTTGGCTTCTTATCAAGAATAAATCTTCTTAGTAGTAAGCAAAAAATGTTTCGATCCATTCAAAATATCCAAAGTGTTAGTCATTCACATATGTTACAAACCTTTTTTTGAACGAGCTCGGTCACTTCACTTCAAACCTTGTTAACAAAATTTAAGTCCAAATGTTTGGGGGTAGTCCCAAATGGCATCCTTTTCTCTCACCGCTAAAATCAGCGCACCCTTGTCTTCATACGAAAATATTTCCAATCGGCTCTTTCGCTTTGTTTTTTCTGCCATTGTCTTATTTTAGTTAAGTCCAGCTGATGCGATACTTAGAGTCACGCGGAAACTTTCAGAATATTGCACCGCAACGCAAAATAAGCCAATGTTAAGCTCTGTTTAGCGCTGTTAAGCGCAAAAATATTTTTTGACTCCAACGGGGGAAAACGTAATTTGCAAGGAAATCGTTACGCCTGCTTCTTCTTCTCTCAATTTTTGTATCAAACTTCCCGTTACGTCGTCAGTCCGTCTGGGCCTTAAAAATAGATCTTCATATCAGATTTAAATTTGGATTTTTTCCTATTCTTGAACACACTTATATATGAACATATGTATGTGCGCAAATACATGCGTATAATAGAAATAAGGCGAAATATAAAGAAACCTTTTGAAAGGAAATAGAAGTTATATATAAAGGGAGTGAAGTGTGAGAAAAATTCTCAGTTCTGGAAATTGATGACAAGGCCGAAACTTTTGCGTGGCATAGGTGGGTTGTTGCGACACTGCTTTGCACGAATTTTGGTAGTAAAAATACGCTGCACATTTGTCGGATACGGCAGAATCGGATGACCATAGCAAATAGACAATCGATCAAGAAAATAGTTTTAGTGGGAAAAACATTTTGGTTTTCAATAGAACATCTCCAAACTTCGTATGTATTAGTTTTCTGTGTTTTTTCATGATTTAACAAAGTTTGGTCGAAATCGGAGAACAATATACAACAGCTACTTGTTTGTTTTTAATAGAAACGTCCTTACGATTGGCCCTTATTTATTTTATGTGAATTCTTAAAATTGTTATCAAATCCGGATTACTATAGCTGCCATAGGAACGGTGGGTCGAAAAACTAGTTCTAATGAGAAAAACTATTTTGTATTCATCGTATAGCTCTGGTCACAAAAGATACGCCATCTGTTGGTCAGTAACTATGTAAGTCCTCTCAGAATGCCCAATACTGGGAAAGCTTAGATACAAATATTTTGTTTTAAGCGAAATCCCAAGGCACTTTTGCGACAAGTCGCCAACGTTGAAGAAATCTGGATTATTACAAATTGAAATTAATTTATTTATTTGGCAGATGCAATTTGGAAGATGTAATTTGAAAGATGTTTCGGCAGAACAAAAGTTTACTTAGGTGTCATGTCAAAATGTAAATGCCCCGTAAGACGAGTAACTGCGTCGGTAAATATTCTACACTATCTTCATCTCAGTAATTTTCCCCTCACACTGTAAACCATTTTTATCAATTACGCCTTATTTAATCTAGTGCAAGCGGAAGATCTCAAAAGTAATCTCCCTGTAAAAGTCGATGAATCACAGCGTTCCTAAACGTTCCAATCATCTGCCAACGCAGCTTAACTCTTTAATACCAAATATTCAATTTTGCTTTGGCTGCTATTTCCCAGGCAATTAGAACATCCTCCACATGGAGTAGCTCTCTTCTTGCTCTTCCGCTGAGTCACTGCGCATGCACACAGCCTCCTCCGAGTGCTGGGCAAACACAATCACCACACGCAAAGCAGCTGCGCCACAAAAATCTGTGCAATAATTGCAACTGGCAATCTTGGGTCTGTCTCTCACTTGTGAATGGCAGTCCGGAGGAGACAAGACAAAAAGTGCATTGATTGCAATTACGCGCCAAAAAGTGTCAGACGCCACGCACAATTGATAAACACGAATGGAAGCTAAAGAGAAGAAAAAGGGAAGTGAGTTGTTGTATCTGGTATCTGTATCTGTACATAAGTAGTGCGAGTATCTGCATTGTGTTGTTGTCACTTGAAGTGCTTGAGCAAGAGAGCAAGCAACAAGCTTGCAACACTTTCTCAAGAATTTCAATTGCAAACAGCAACACGAAATGAAAAACAACTTTCGATTGTCTGCCTTTTTTTTTTGGTAATGATGAAACCCAATACCTACGATATGATGAAGTTGTCTTCTTCGTGGTGTGTCGCGTAACAGTAGCTCAAGAATGTTTATTCTTTGTATCTCTTGAAGGGCCTCCCGCCGAGTTTCTTGCCTTCCAATTACCGCAAGTATCGTCGTCGTTGTCGTTTTGTAATCGAATCTGCCTCTCAGTCACCAAACCCAAGTCATAAAACTACCATTGATGAAAGAGACTGACCACAGTCCAGGCCCAGCGCCAATCCTATGAATGAAACACATTGCAACCTTATGTGGTCTTCTCTTTTTGTTTGTACTTTCCGCTGAAACTGCATTAAAAATTTAACCCAATTCCCTCTCTACTCTGGCAAAAATAAACAGTTTTTATGACTGAAGAGTTTACCACGGACAATGAGTATTTTTTTTTCTATTTTGGTGGATGCTCGGCACCAAGTCAAGTGTTTCTTGGAATGCCTAGAGTCTGAGATTCTTTCTGCATGCCCAATGAAAATGCATCATATACTCGCATTCCTAAGTTGTACGGTTTGCGGAAGATTTTTCCTGGGGCGTTGATTGCAGTTATAAAACAAAAGAAAAGGAGGAAAGAAAAAATCTTCATGTCATCAGACCAGAAATTGGTTTCAGGCCTTTAAATTGCTAGAGTCATCAAAATCACAAAGTGGAAAAAAAGGCGAAATGCATTTGGTCAGGGTTAGGCATGGAAAAGAATCATAAATGGTGTTATGTTTAGACTGTGAGTCAGCTAGTAAATATCTTTTTTTATCAGCAAAGTCTACTTTCTGCACGATATACTTTTATGCAAATTTCTACGCATATAAGGAGAATATTGAGAGAAATCAGCTCGACTAGCCTTGTTCTTAATTTCGTACAATATTGGTATCCTCAGCTTATTTTGTTGATAGTTGGGAAGTAATTTAATTTAACATCTGAATTTTTGGGCAATATTCTGAAATTTATCTATACAGAGAAATTAAAATAAGCCGCGTGTAGAAACGGCAATCCTAAACGAAACGTAGCTCACATGCTAAATGAAGAAAACAGAAAGTTATGCGTGGCATGTAGAAAAACTACATGCTTATGTAGAAAGAAACGATAAAGCAATGCTAGCTTCATCATTGCCGAAGTTTAAATACAGTGACTGACTTCATTTATAAGCTTTATGACTTGTGTGATTGGATCACAAAAAAAATTTTTTTTTAAAATTTGTTTGGCAGCTATAAGAAGTGTCCATCCGATTTCCGCGGTTCCGACATATATGCAGTGTGCAGCTAAAAGATATCTCTGTGCAACATTTCAGCTTAATAGCTTCAAAACTGAGGGTCTAGTTTGCGTAGAAATAGGCAGACGGACGGACAAAGCTCAATAAGCTCGTCGTCGTAAAAAATATTTTTTTTGTTGGGGTTCCTTCTAAGCGTTCTAAACTTCCAAGCACTTTTCAAGTGTATAAAAATGCAAACGGAACATGTTGAAAAGATAAATGATGCGAGGACAAAGGAAAATGGTACACGACTTGAGAAAACCAGCTTATGTTCAAATAACTGCTGCATTTTTCATACCGCAATATAAATACCACACGAAAATGAAGGTTTTCTTCATTATCGTTTAGATATTGAAAGCCTACATCAGCGTGTTTAAATTTTACACAAAAATTTGTAGCTTAAATTAAGGACATTTAGATAACGAACCTAAAGCTCTGTTTACACGAACTGATCGCTCAGCTGAGTTTTCGTCAGACCTGAGTTTCAGACCTAAGTGTGGCCGGGTGCGCGACCGCTGTGCAAGAGGTCGTGGGTTCGATCCCGCCTCGGAACATCTAATGAAAAGTCTGCTGTTGGCGCCATCTTTGTAGTAATTAGCCATGAAAAGCTTCTCCAACTGCCGTTCGGATTCGGCGTTAAACTGTAGGTCCCTTTCTCTTGTGCGAAAATTAGAAGCGCACAAGCCAAGAGATTGAGAGAAGCTCGGCTTTGGCCCTTTGGGGCTGTGTCAACTTGACAAGTCATTTTACTTTACTGAGTTTCAAAAACTCAACAGAACAACTCAGTTCAACATTTACTCATGCCTAAGAAGCTCAGTCGAGTCAGTTACAGATCCATTGATTCATTCAAAACATCTAGTTTATAGATAGCAACGGCAGCACACTTCAATCAGGCATCCCTATGAGCGATCAGCTGAGCGGTTGATTCTATTTCACCTGATCACTCAGCTGAGATAGTCAGAGCTGTACTCAGATGCCTGTTTACACGGGCTGTTAGAAACTCAGATGAAAACTTAGCTGAGAGATCGGTCGTGGAAATTGGGCTTATTAAAAGATTCAGTAACCACACATACTCTTGTTTGAATGGAAATTCAAATTCAACGGACTGTTCTAAGCTCGCTAGAAAACTTCAAGCTTTCTCACTTTGAAAATGGATTGTCTGTGCTTTTGCAGTTCCCAACTGCTTAAAGCAATGATAGCATGGAGAGCCAGACGAAACCACCAGTCTGCAGCAGAGCCTGCAGACGAGGAAACTGGAAAGTTTCTAAAACAGTACTGTTTAGGCAACCAGCTCATTTTGTGTATCAATGCATGAGTGGTTTACAGTTAGAACAAGCGCAACTTTTTCCGCACCTCGAGCCAGCTAAACTCGTTGACTAATTAATCATTCAGAAAACTTTTCTTGACATGTGACATGTATATTTTCTAAATAAACGTTAAGGATTATCAATGCTAAATGCTACAATTAGAAACTCTACACGAAAAGTGATGTTTGTACCAATCGCTCATCTTCGCTTGTCGCTTCCCTTTATAATTGTGATTTGCGGCTTTGGCGCGAGATTGGTTGATAGTGGTATGGGCTAAGATGCCGGAAATTGTGTCTAAATCCTCGAGACAAGGTAAGTGAAAATGAAATTAAGTTGTTTGCTTTTCAGAAAGACGACCTTTCCCTCATTATGTCCCTTCCTCCTATTCCTCCCCACACTCCCTTGTGTAAAAAGTATAGCGTAAGCATACAGAAAAGAACAAGTAAGAAAGTCGGTCAAGCCCGACTATAATATACTCTGTACCTGTGAAGTGCTGCCCATCACCGTTGCGACCGGTGCTGCCCATAATTGTTTATTTTCCTTATAACTCGACTATCGTTTATACGATCTTTACCATTTCTTTGACGGATCGTTACATAATCCTGATTACTAAAGTTGTCCAGAAGGTACGAACCTTCTATCTATAAAACTGCCGGAAATAAACTTGATCGGACAGACAGTCGGATAGAAGGACATGGTTATATCGTCTCAGCTGTTAATGCTGATCAAGAATATATATACTTTATGAGGTCGAAGATGCTTTCTTCTGCCTGTTACATACTATTGCAAAAACTTTATATACTCTGTGTACCTCTGATACAGAGTATAAAAACGGCAAGACAACATCAAGCTCTCTCTCATTATTTCTATGAGGCTAGATAAGTACACGCACATACGAAAAGGCTTCTATCAATTTAGTATTTCATTTTATGAGTAGATGTTTTCTAATCTGATGCCTTGCAATTCCCAAACAGTCATAGCAATGCTGACTTGAGGAGAAAGCTAAAGTCTATTAAAGATAGAACCGGGGTGTAAACAGCTAATGACTCAAACCGGCAAGAACTTGCCGCTTTGAAAAATCAGAAAGTTTCTTGAATAAGTCGATGGTTCTTGAAGATTTTTTAGTTTGAACAACTAAGGGCACTGTAGTCGAGTGCATATCAAGTACGAATTTCGAGCTTAAGTTACTATCGTGCATTCTTTTTTTTGGTATCAAGTGTGTGGCCGCGTGGTTCAGCGGCTAGTGTGTGCAATAGCTGTGCCAGATGTCGTGGGTTCGATTCCGCCTCGGAACATCTAATGAAAAGTTTTTTCTTTGAATAAACTTTACACCCGGTCACCTCTCTGTGCTGTTGGCGCCAGCTTTGTAGTAACTAGAAATGCAAAAGCTTCTCAAACTGCCGTTCGGATTCGGCGTTAAAGTGTAGGTCCCTTTCTCTTGTGCGCAAAATTAGAAGCGCACAAGCCAAGAGATTGAGAGGAGCTCGGCTTTGGCCCTTTGGGGCTGTGTAAAGCCATTTTACAAGGGATCAAGTCGAGTTTCGGATAACAAGCTAAAATCAATCCCGTATGTGATAAAGTCGGGCTCAAGACAAGTCAATCCTGTTTGATTTTTGATTGACCGACTTCTGACATCGTTTGGGATTGATTTAATCCAAGATATCTCGGATTTTTTTTCTGTGTAGGTTTTTTTTTTGTTTGCTGGGCCCTAAACGTGTCGTATGGAAAAACTACATGCCGCATGTTGAAATGACAAAAGTAGGCGCGGCATGTAGAAAAGCTACATAAAAGGGTGGAAAATCCCTGTCAAACGTGTTGGAAAACTTAATTTTCATGTAGTTTTTACATATATTATTTTGTCTTCTATGTCCAAAGATTAGGCAGGGGCATGTAGTGGCCCTTTTGCGAATTTGCAGCATTCCCAGCTATAGGTTTAGGTGCAAAAAGCATTCTCGCCTTGGAAATCAATCACCAAAACTCAGCTGATGGTTTGGCCAAAAGTTCGAACCCATCGTGAAGTGTAAAGTTCGATTTGTAGAACTTGTTTTCATATCTTTGAAAAACTTTTGCTAAGTATTCATCCATATTGGAAAAACTGGAAACCTCATTACAATTTTTTGATAATAAATCTCAAGATAGTAAATTCAGTTAGTTTTCCGAACCGAACATTTTACAAGCAGGGAAGTATTCTGTCGCTCACCTCTTCAAGTGCCAGGCTTCGAGCTACATAGTAGACACCTCGCATAAAATTTCTGCTACTTAGAATAGGAGTCTGTACGGACCATGAGAAATCACCTCAGAGGGGTTCTTCCATTGAACTTATAAAGGATTTGTTTTTGCATCCATTTATATCTCAATACTTTAAAATAAATAATTGTATAATTCTAATACTACATTGATTTACCATACAAAATTTCTAAGCTCTTATAGCAAATGTTAATAAACACTTGCTCCCATTTCAAGCTATAGATCAACAACCTATGCCAATGATTTGGTTTGGTAATACTTCTCAGATCTTCACTTGCTATGTACATTTGAAATGCCAAATCGATTGACGTCAAGAGTTCTCCCTCTCCCACAACACTGGATGGACGGAAATTCCATGACTAACACAGGTAATGAATGATTTCATACTGTTTAACCTTATCAACTTTTATCAGTCATGTTAAACTTGACTGAGTAAATGTTGTTTGTTATATTTTTTTTCTTTCTTGTAGACTCAACGGTGCCGGTTTACACATTTCATCAGCAGAAAAAATTTCTTCACCTTTTTTTTTGGGGGATGTCAACACTTGAGGAACATTATAAATGAACTCAAGGCTGTTGAGGGCAAAACATCTACAAGATGCAGCCTCATCATTATCAAACACATCAGTCAGCTGGGTCTCTCTTGCACATACGTCAGAGATTTCCCCCAAATTTATGATTGATTTGTTTATATTGTATTTTTTGGATATTAGTCAAAAAAATAGACATAAATATTTATATACGCATTTGATAAACATGGAATTTTATTTATATACTCTTTGGCGTTAAAGGACAAGCTATTTTTACCTGATTGCACAACTCACTGTGCGAAAACCTTCCAAAGAACTCATATGCTATCTGAAATGGTTGGATTGTTTATATTTTGAGGTTTATCTTATCACGTGGCTAACTGTTGACAATACTTTATATTTTTTGTCTTTTTTTTTGCAATTGGCTTGGCAACGTAATCAAGGCGAGAAGTCTCGTACAAATAAATACACAAAAATGTTCAAAATGGGTCTAATAAGCTCTAGTTTCTGATAAGATTAGATTATTTTATCGTTTTGCCAATTCTCTAGAGTTATAAATCCACAAATGTCCCCAGTGCATTTCCACAAGTTCACTTGAACAAATAAAAGTAACATATTCAAAAGAATGCTTTAAGATAATTCCAAGGAATTTTTATTTCTATATTTAATTAGATTAAGTTTTATAGATGTTTGTGTAATATGGAATTAAGTAGATGAGGCGGACTTAACGACTTTTTCATGAGAATATTATGCGAAGGAGATATGTGTTTCCGAGAAGATCAAAGCAACGTACAATTTACAACCCATTTCTGCCGGAGTTTGGCAAAGCAGAGTCGGAGAATTTCTTAACTAAGCTAAACTATCTTTGAAGTACCAGGTGTACAGCACTCAAACAAGCTGTGGCATACTTTTAGGCCCTTAGTAGAGTGAATGTGAGTATTTTCTTGTATGAATTTAGTTTCAGTGTCTTAGCTAAATCCGACCCGGCACGCTGGGACTGAATAAAAACTGAAAGGCAGAAATTCAACCAAATTGACGTTAATATTTGGGTGAATTAAGTGGCTTAAACAGTGACCAATTATATAAAGCTAGCTGAATACCCGGCGTCGCCCGGGGCCTTTGCGCTATGAATTTCCAAATCAATAATATTAACCTAATGACCGAGTCTTAAGTTTATAGCTTAAGAAACTTTTGAGATATAAATGTGGCTAAACCATTTTTGAACCGGGTCAAAACCGCATCTGAACCTGTAAATATTTGTATTTGTATTTTGTATTTATTTAAAAAGAGTTGACAAATTAGCTGTCAAAATACTAAAGAATATTAAACCTAATACAGCCTCCGACCGAATTGGGAGAACATTTTAACGATGTTCTCCGACTCGCATCAAGTGGGCGGAGGCAAAGATTTACATTTGTTAAGACGATAAGTATGACAAAATATTAGAAACATTAACAAACAAGGAACCCTCAGAACTTAACAAATGGTATAAATCATTATAAAGCATACATATGATACGAAACGGGTCGTGAGGTTCAAAATTAGATCTACTTATATGTAAGAAAATTGGCCGGAACTGTCGTGTCGGTCTAGAAGGGATCGAAAATTTAATTTGACTTATAAGAAAACTAGATTCAATGTGATCATGTATTAGTTTATGAAGGAACATAACTCCATGGCAGGTTCTACGATCCTGTAGAGACGGTAGGCTTATATGGCGGAGCCTATCCACATACGATGGCAAACGACGGTGGGGTTCCCAGTTTAATCCACGTAAGGCAAACAGGAGAAATTGCTTCTGCAAATACTCAATGAGGTCCTGGTAAATTGCATACTGCGGAGACACTACGCATGAACAATACTCGAGTATTGGTCGAACAAGTGAGACGAAAAGAAGCTTTGTGTAACTTCTTTGATATGGCTCTAAGCTATTTTTGAACCGGTTCGAAGCCGGGTATAAGCTGGTAAAATATCCCTCTCCATTTTACGAACCTACTTACCAAATTTCAAGTTCATTGCTGAAAAAAGTTCTGAGACAGTACTCTGAATCACTCTTGAACCGGTTCCACATTCTTTCCGGTTCTGAGCCCAAAATATCCAACTCCATATTACAAACCTCCCAACCAAATGCCAAGTTCGTTCCCTAAATTTCTAAGATATAACTCTGAAACATTTTTTAACCGTTTTTACAGCTTTAGAACTGGTTCACAGACAGAACACGAACATACTTTAAAAATTTCGCGAAGATCGGTTTAGCGGCTTAGACGCCTTTAAGGAACAAACATACAAATATACAACAATCCATTCACTTTTATATATATGTTTACTAGCAAACACTAAGAAAAAAACTGCGGTTTTAAAACCATTTCGTTCATGAGTTTTTGTTCACAAAGCAAGTCCGACGTTCACTGCAAAAAATCAGCTCTGGTCACACTACATTACAACAAATAAGCGCGTCCGTTCAAAAAGCGAACAGTTGTTCGGAATTCATGAACACTTGGTGTTTTGGTGTTGGTCTTGCACTTACGCTGCTTTGAAATTCTCAAGCAGTTATAGCAATGCTGGCATGAGGAACCCTCTGCTTCTGCTCTAATGATAGAACCGGGAGGTTCTGAAACCTCCTGTTCAGTAAAACAGCTTCCTTTGTGGTGTTGTGTTTGACTATTAATGTTATGTTAAAACATAACATACGTTGCGTAACCTCTAGCCGGCTTGAACTTGCTAGTTTAAATATAATAAATGTCTTACAACCAGTCACATTGTATAACCAAAAGGTTTACAAAAATGTACCAAAATTGTTCGAAAATTGAACCCAATGAGTTACCAAAATGAGACTGCTATGTTCCCAAAATAAGACCGAGATGTTCCAAAATTGTTCCCAAAATGTTGCCAAAAAGAGCACCAAGTGGTCTTAAAACGTTACCAAAATGTTTCTAAAAGAAGACCGTAAGTTTATCAAATGACCCCAATATGTTCCCAAGTTGAGCCCAAAATAGTATTAACGCAACACCTAAATGTTAATTGAGATCGAACAACGGGTCTTTAAAATGCGATCATGAAATGACACCGCCGTTCACAGTTCACGAAAAAGCGGGATGACTCTACTTTTGTCAACGAATGGTCTTGATTTCGGTAGATTTTGAACGAATTTTTTTCTAAGTGAAAGTATGTAACAGCCAGAAGGAAGCATTTCCGACAATAAAAGTATATATATTCTTGATCAGCATCAACAGGCGAGTCGATCTAGCCATGTCCGTTTGTCCGTCCGTCTGTGTGTCTGTCTGTCCGTCTGTCCGTAAAAACAAACAGATATTAGAGATGGCAAGAGATGGAGGTTCGACGCGTATGTGACAAATATTTCTTATACTTGCTGGCAGATCAAGTTCATTTTAAATTTTTCCCTTACGCCCCTGAAATTTAGGAAAAACGTCATATCTCCGTCAATTTTATAGATAGAAGGTTTCACCCTTCAGGACATATTTGGAAATCAAGATTATTTATCGATCCGCCAAGGGAATGGTAAAGATCGGATGATCGGTTGTCGAGTTATAAGGAAAAAAAACAGTTATGGGCAGCACCGGTCGCAACAGTGATGGGCAGCACTTCACAGGTACAGAGTATGACCGACTTTCAATCTTGTTTTATATGTCTATGTGTTGGCGGTTATATAGGTATACGAGAAATGCTTAAGGAAAACCTCTCAGTTGTTGACCCTCAAATCAAGCTGAATTTATAATTAAATAATGAAAGTCCTAAGAAAATTTTACATTTTCCTTGTTATCGTTAATTGCTTCTCATTTCACAGCTTACAGCCAAATATGTAAATATCGAAAATGTTTCGTCCCAGTTTCACGAATCTGAAACTTATTATCACCCACCATATAACCCATTCAGAATTTAAGCACTTTCTATCCCTTCACATCAATTTTCTGACAAATTTACAACACACTCCATTATAATTGGTCAATAAAAATGTTTCTATGCATTTTACACGATTATCAGAGTCAAAAAAATTCATTTATATGTACCTCATTGGCTGTCATCTCCAATTTGTACAAGTTCCAAATTACTTGATGGCTGTTGAAATTAGTCAGATAAATCAACAAAATGCTTTCGCCCCGCGCCTCTCGGGTGGTTTTCATTGCGTAAATCAAAAATTTATGTTTAGAAAAGTTTATGGATTTTCGGACGCCATATCATCATCATTTGGCTTATACATTTTGGTGTGTGTTCTTCTTCTGTGAGTGCGTCGGGTCTGATTTATAAGGTCAAAGCGTATACCGAAAATAAATGTACATAAAAACTTAAAGAGACACCAAAACAGGCCACGGGGGCCAAGAAGACGACGACGACGAAGACGATGAACGTGGGCGCCTTACGTGATAAAATCGAATTGAAATCTTCAATACGATCATTAACGCCGCTGGCTGACATTTTTGGATTAATGGGTCAGAGATTTCTTTTGTAGAATTCGTATAGGTGGAAGTTGGAATACAGAAGTAGGAATGCACTTACTGAATAAATAAATGCAACTAAAGTTCGGATAAGTTAACAAAGTAGATGGTAAAGTGTTTAAATCTGTGATACAATAACTACGCTATCGAACCCCAGGGCTGAAAACCTCAAAAAAAACAAGGGCTTCAATCGTTGTTTAAATTTTTGATAGTGATCAATAGAAGAAATGCCACCATAGTTAACAACTAAAGCAAATTGTCTGATAAGGTTCTTAAGTCAGTGATTCGCTGATCGTTAAGAGAAGACTCAAATTGGTTTGTTCTACCAAAACTGAAGAGCTTGAAGACCAATTTATCAAAGCTTTAATTGTATTTTTGTATTCAAATTTACAAGTCTCAAGTGAATATACTGGTGGCTGTAGCTAAACTTCCCTCACAAATGTCATATGCATACCCTTTCCTTAAGATTTGTTAATGCCCATCGAAATTAGTTATGAGCATCTTCCGTATTCGGCTTCCCTTTAAGATCTTTTCCCTTACCAATTTTCATTTGCAACGTTTTCTTCTTTTCAGCTCTCTGTCATAAATCTTTGCATACTTCGTTATCTGTATTTTGTTTTTCGTTTTTGCCGCTCGTTTTTTTCTATAACTTAACAGTAATTTATTAAATGCCCCACAAGCTTTAATCTGCACTGGAAAATCTTGCTGCCCCAAACTGCATAAATTAATTAAAAATAAAGAAGAAAAAAAAGGAAGAATGCGTGACATATTTTTTCCGTGAAGAAGATACACGGCCCCAGCAATTTGCCATATGCAACTGCCAGAGTTGCAGTATCTTTCCCAGTTGACAGCGCTGATTAACATGGGGACCTCGCCAAGTCGACAAATTATTTATGGCAGCTGGGTTAAATGATCTGTAGAAGCCGTTTCCAGCCCCACCAGATTTTCCCATGATCTATCCAATTGCATATTAACCAAGGGAAAAACAAAATTATATAACCAAATCTTGTGCGCTACGTAAATTCTAAGCTATTTCAGCTGCCGTCACGTGACAGGAAAATTCGTTTGTCAACTCTCGACAAAAAAAAACAACACCGAAAAGAAAAGCCGCCAGGTAAACACAAACAATCTTTTCTCTTTACAAATTAAGGAATTTCCTACACGTACACATAAATTCTTCACCTCTCCTTAGGCTTTCCACTTTCTTTCGCTGTTTATTCTCAACGATTTATGCAAAAATTTTCATAGGCCAACGCTCATAATTTTAATGCGACAGCGAAATATGTTGGCGCCAGTGGAGAGCGTCCAAGAGCTGAAGTTGACTTCCATTAACCGCCAATCTGCAAAAAAAAAAACTAAAACGCAGTCGTGTCTGAAGTGGATTTTGGTTTTAGTTGTCGCTTTGACTTTTTTTTTGTTTTTCTCGAGCACTTGAAGCTCAATGACCGCTCTGGTCTACGAATGGAAATGCAATTTGGCTCAATTCGTGCTGGCAAATGGATTTTCATGTTGGCATTGAATAAATCCATAAATCAAAAAGTCTATATAGTTGTTAGTGGTAGCCGAAAAATATAACAAAAATAACTGGAAAGGCAAAAAATGTATTAAGACTTGCTGCAAATTGAATTGTCTTCTGTAAATGATATTTCAAAGTTGCCATTTTCACTGGTTCTTAAGTTCAAAGGTTCACAGAGTTTTTGAACCGCAGGTTTGAAGACAACTAAACAGCGGTTTCGGTTTGGCTCAGTGGTATACTCTCATTTTATTATAAAGGGTGATTTTTTAAAAGCTATAGGAAAGCTTTTCAAAAAAAAAAAACACATAATATTCAGAAAAATGCATGAAATCTTTATTTGAATCGATAGTACGGTCCATATAATTTAATGTTTGAAGATTATTTCAAGCAAATGTTGGCCGTGACTGCGCCTCAAATGGTCCATCCGCTTAGTCCAATTTTGGCATACTCTTTCCAACATTTCGGCCGGTATCTCACGAATAAATGCTTCAATTTTGTCTTCCAATGCGTCAATTGAAGCGGGCTTGTCTGTATAGACATGAGCTTTAACATAGCCCCACAAAAAATAGTCTAAAGACGTTGAATCGCACGATCTAGGCGGCCAATTAACCGGTCCCGAACGTGAAATAAAATGTTCACCGAACTCGCCTCTCAATAAGTCCATTGTTGCTCGTGCTGTGTGGCATGTGGCACCGTCTTGTTAAAACCACATGTCATGCAAGTCAAGCTCTTGCATTTTGGGCAAAAAAAAGTTGGATATCATCTCACGGTAGCGCTCACCATTCACAGTTACGTTACGATTCGCATCATCTTTGAAGAAGTACGGTCCAATGATGCCACCAGCCTATAAACCGCACCAAACTGTGACTTTTTTTGGATGCATTGGTAGCTCTTGCAATGCTTCTGGCTGATATTCACTCCAAAATCGACAATTCTGCTTATTTACGTACCCATTGAGCCAAAAATGAGCTTCGTCGCTGAACACAATTTTTCGGTAAAAAAGTGGATCTTCGGCCAACTTTCCAAGAGCCCATTCACCAAAAATTCTACGTTGCGGTAGGTCGTTCGGCTTCAATTCTTGCACCAGCTGTATTTTGAAAGGCTTCACACCTAAATCCTTCCGCAAAATTTTCCACGTTGTTGAGTAACGGAGACCCAATTGCTGCGAACGGCGACGAATCGATAATTGATGGTCATCATTAACACTGGCCGATACTGCTGCGATATTTTCTTCAGTTCGCACTCTACGTAAGCGTGTTGGTTTAATGTCCAACAATGTAAATTTGGTGCGAAATTTAGTCACAATAGCCCGAATAGCCGCTTTAGTGGGTCGATTAAACTGACCATAAAATTGAAGAAGCGCGCGATGAAATTTCTTAACAGAGCACGCATTTTGATAATAAAATTCAATAATTTGCAAGCGTTGTTCGTTTGTAAGACGATTCATGGTTAAATTATAGACCAAACTGAAGATGTTTGACAGTGAAACAAAACAGGAAACGTGCGTGAGCTGTTTAAGCCAGTGTTGCCAAAAAGATATTGTTATTTTGATGCAACACCAATTGAAAATGAAACTTTATCGATAACAAAGGGTGTAGAATTAAGAAGCAAGCACCATAAAAAAAGTTCATCAACGAAAATTTTAAAATTTTTCTAAGAAAAATTTGAAAATTCCTTAGGCTGTTATGACATTTACAATTTTTATGTACAGTATTAGTCGCAATTTTTTGTCTACGAAAAGAGGTCGTTGGTATAAGAGATTCAGAAAATGCTTAAAAACGCCGCACATTTTATTTGAAGAGGCTGAGATGACACATAACATCGACTCTGGTACATTAACGAAAAATTGCGAAAATTATTGTCCCTAAAAATTGAAAGTATCATAACAGCCTTTGAATACTTTGGGATCACTTTTTGTACAACACCTTAAACTTCCACACTATCCCTGACCTTTCTGCCACAAAATAAAACCCTTAAATCTACCTTCAACTAACTTTATGCTGATGTATGTATTTTGCAAGCCACACACAATCTTCGCTCATAAAAAAGTTCATAGTCTTTTTTTCTTTAGAGACCCTAACACAAACACTAAAACTGCGCACATCTTTTGCTCCTTTTTTGACAAAAAAAAAAGGTTGATTAACCCCTCGAGAGTCAGAGCTAAACAAAACACACCCGAGATGAGGATAACAAACTCTAACCAAATTCAAATAGCCGAGAAGCTGAGAAAAGTTTATGCTCTCAGATAAATTCAGCAAAGAGAGAGTGCTGAATCAGCTTTGAGGTAGCTGGGAAATTACTCCGTATGTGGGTGGTACAACCGGAACAACCCCAAGTGAGGTTCAATTGCGGGCAAGTGCAAGGCTGTCTGCTATCAGGACATATACACAAGGACGATGGGTATGAGCATGAGATGCGCCTTTGGCATTGAATTTGATTTCAAGTCAAACAAAAGAAGGCAAACGATGTCAGGGATAAAAATTGAAAGCAAACATATAAATGTGGGGTGGCTTCCCCATAAAATTATACAAAATATATCAAACGAATTCTTGTACAAACTTTGAAATCCTCAAGTAGCCCCTACATTATACATACAGTTCTCAAGTGCCAATGCCTTCCTCTGTCTATCGTAAAGTTGAAAAGGTTGCACATTTTATCTGTGGACCACCCACCTCTCCCATCTGTGCCAACTAACCATGCAAATTCATTTCACATCATCGAGCATCTGATATATGACGTGACTTTCAATTGCGCCACCATCCAGAAGCCACCACCGGGGCCCGGCATCCTCCACAGTCATCAGGCAGTCAGCAGCGAACGGCAGTAGCCAAACATCAGTTCTCCCTGCTTTCGTCATGGATTGTGCTGCCTCCCACTCTACACTGTTTACATAACATGGCCATGTCAATGGCTCTCACAGTTTCGACGCATGCCCAGGGCCCATCTTCAGATGGAGAACAGACCTGGTGGACCGGCTTCGGTTCGTTTTTTGCCGGCAAAAAGTTTACCAAATTTACGTTACGCACCCCGGATCTGTATGTAAGTATGTAATGATTGTAATGTATGTATCTGTAGCTGTAATGGTGCGTATTGTGTCTACTCGCACAATGTCCGCATTGTTTTGGAACTGCAAAATGCTTGTGGGAAGTTTTATGCGTTTGGTTATCAAAAGTTAAGAAGTTCAGATCTGCATCGAACATAGGTAACAAGGAGCTGTTTCGTAAAGCTCCATTTACACGACCTGATCGCCTGTGTTGCTGTCAGCTCGTGTCAACAGGCGTCTGAGTAGGCACCTGATTTACTCAGGTGAGTGGTCAGGCGAAATTGAACCGGCTCTAATTGACCTGACCAGTCAGCTGAGCGTCATAGGGTTGACTGATTGAAGTGTGCCAGCGTTGCCACTTCCTGGCTTTCGATGTACATTTGGTTTCGATTTTTGGCTATCGGTTTGGTTTTTTGTTTATGTCAAATTACGGCTTATTGAAATAAAGTGCTGTACAACGCATATTGACCTAAAAATTGGACATGAAAAAGTTATGCTTGCGCTGGTTTACGCCTCTGCCGTTGCAATGGCTAAAATTAATGAATTAAAATTTGAATTGCTACCTCACGCCCCTTATTCGCCTGACTTAGCTCCCTCTGATTATTTCTTATTACCAAACTTGAAAAAATGGCTCGGAGGAAAAAAATTTGGCAACAAAATAGAGGTGGAGTCCGAGGTTAATGCCTATTTTGAAGAGCTTCACAGTTCTTTTTATAAAAAAGGTATCGAAGCTATTGAACATCGCTGTGAAAAGTGTATCGACCTAAAAGGATCCTATGTTGAAAAAAAAAAAAAAACTTAAAAATTTTTGTGTTTTAGTAGTTAGGTCGTCTGTTTCTGGGACCGCCCTCGTATATGCTATAGTCATCCGATTTAGAAAAAACTTTGTAGAATTGTGTGAAAGTATTCAAAATAAATAAATGCCAATTTAAAGGATATTTCCATTGAAAACGAAAAGTTTTTCTAACAAAGACTACTTATCTGACTTCGACCAAACGTTGTAGTTTTTCTCAAGAAAACTAGTTTTTTGTCCGATCGTTTTTATAACTGCTATATGCTATAGTCATCAGATCCGACCGGTTCCGACTAATGTGCTGCGTATTTGTACTAAAAGACTTCATGCAAAGTTTGGTGAAGATATCATTGAAACAGACAAATGGAAAGGTTTGAATCGACTCAGCTCGTCATGCTGATGAAGAATATATATACTTTATGTGGTCTGAGATGTTTAGTTCTATGCGTAACAAACAGCTGGACAATTTTAATAGTGGTATTCCCGAAAGTGATTTGCTCTCGATTTTGATTTGCTTTGGATTTCGTGCATCAGCTGCTCACGACAGCTCCACACAAATAGTGCAGTGTGCCCAGAAAAAGCAAGGAAAGTACGAAATCAACTTCGAGGTTAATTTGGATTTGATTTCATTTTAGTGTGACCATTTTCTTGCAACCCGCGTTTGGCAGTTGTTTAAATTCTGCTGATACTTAAATGTAAAAAAGTTGTAAGTTGTTTCGCATTTCAAATTTGAGTAATAAAATGAATTTTCAGCCCTGTTCCGATGTCCGAGTCGGTTTTCGTGTAAACTTTGCTCTTCCTAATGTAAAGTTCGCAATTTTATATGAAAAGTAAGCAGAATGCAGAGGCTACTAGATCAGGTCTTTTCTTTTTGACGAATTGAATCCACTTGGGATTGAGCAATCGGTTTCAGCTGCTTAAGCAATTTTGATTTTCGTCAAACCTAATCTAGTAACCGTTGAAATGCTTGTCACCTTCTATATAACATTGTTAAGATTAAACTCTAAGTACAAACGTTTATACGAAAACCGACTCGAAATTCGGAACAGGAACGTTTGTATCGTTTGCATTTTGGAATGACTATTGTACAAATAGACCAGTGGCCTAGAGTGGACGACTTCATAAGTGCTCGTGTTTTTGAAATGTGTCCTGGATTACTTATATGCATAATTCTCCCTCAAATTCTTCCGTTACAAATTTGGTCCTGCTTGATCTTAATCACTCTATTTACATAATTAATTAAATTAACCTTTGTAAAGTTGCAAACATTCTAGACTACAGACTCTGCCCACAAACTTTGTTAAGAAGCATAGAAAACTTTTTTTTCACAATTTTATTCGAAATTTTTTGTTTTCGCGCCTTTGTTTATATTGCCGCCAATTCGTCTGCAAACGAAAGCAAATCAAATTGATATCAGGGTCGTTCCGTCAACTGCTTTTGATTTGCTTTTACGAAATCAAAATCGAAAGCAAATCACTTTCAGGAATACCACTAATATACCGTTTGCAAGGGTATAACTAGTTCATTAAAGAACTGAACCACACTGAATTTTTTTAACTGTCTGGCAGCCGTAAACAGCTGATCGCAGCACAAAGCAAAAAATATGTAATTTGGTAGTTCCCAATCAAAGACTGCCGAGCTAAGCTTTCGACAGCAGAGCATATCGGGAATAATTTTTAAAGAAAAAAATAATAGCAGCAGGAACATGTTAACGTACGAAGGAAAGCACGGCAATTTCTATTGCACTATTGTGAAATGTAGCTGGGAGGAGCTGCCGGTATATTGTGGGTCTGGATGATATATCTGACAAGAAGGCATGGTTTGATGCCATATTTAGTATGGGTGAGTTCAAAATGGTTGTATATACAATTGTTCTGACAGCTGTTCTAACTGTGATTTTGATGTTGGTTTTCTTTTGATTACATTTGTAGCTCCTCTTGTTGAACCAATTAAAAAGGAAGATTACAAACTGTATTGCCATGAAGTCAATGCAGTGGTTTTCAATATACCAGCATTAAATTATTGTGTGGCAAAAGAATACACCCTTCAGTTCTTCAAAAGCTATGACGATATAAAAACGTATCAACAACAAAAAGAAAACAAACTTTTGCAGCTTCCATTGAAGTCAGCGGATGCGGCGACAACACAAAGTAAGGATTGATTCAGCTTAAATTCGCTGAGATGGGCCAAATTTAGCTTATCATAAACTAAAAGATAATCGAAATAAAAGTTGCATGAGAATTAAACAAAAAAGCAAAGCTAATTTCGTATGTGCAGAAATTTTAATAAACTTGAAACTAAAAGTTCGTACACTCAGAGAAAAAATAGAGAATTTTTTTCCAGACAATTACCATGGTCGGAGATGATTCTTTCTATGCATTCCAAACTTCTGGGCAAAATTATTGGGTGTGGCACGGAAATATCTATTCCCAGAGAAATGAAGAACGAATCGGCAAGAACGAATTCTTCTTGGTTTTTTTAAGAAGAAATCTTCTCGTATCGTTCTCGACTTCGAGCTTAATGGCGAGGGGAAGTGTGGGGAGACAAAAAATCGGATAGCGCGAGCAACAAAAAGGAACAAAATTTCTCTCTCGTTTTCAGCATTGTCCGGCACTGGCACCGTCAATTTATAACAGCGATGTTCAAGAAGACCGAGCCCAAAAAGTGAGAGTGTATTGGTGTGCGATATCAAAGCGACACAACCCAGCTTTGAACTGTCCTCAACGACGGCTGGGCAACGAATGAAGGTAAGGAGAGCTCTGCTTACGCTCACATGCCCGATTTTGGCATGCGGTCGGCTCGTGTGCGTGTAAATAGCCGATTGCGCTCGGCCCCTGGGGGCTTTGGAGGAACATCGCTGATTTATAATATGACTTAGAAGCCGCGGTAAACACACGAGGTGTGGTGGTGTTGGCTGAGCGGTGGTGTCAGTGAGTGCAGGCTTTCAAGGTCCCGAGGTCGAAGTCCCAGTCAAGGTATGTAAAAAATAAAATGAAGTAAAAAAAAAAATTTTGAGCAAAATCGGATGACTATAGCATAGAGGAATGATCGGTCGAAAAACTAGTTTTAGTGTGAAAAACTTTTTTGTTTTCAATGGAGACGTCCTTATCATTGGCTTATACTTATTTTATATACTTTTACACAATTCTACAAAGTTTTGTCAAAATCGGATGACTATAGTATCGCCTCCAAATTTCGTAATTGTTATGCTTTCCATGATTCCAATAAGTTTGGTCGAAATCGGACATCTATATAGTATTGCTCCGATAGAAAAGTAAGATCCGAAAAGAAGTCTTAGTTAGAAAACGTTTTTGTTTTCAATGGAGGCTGCACTAATTTTCGGACCTTACTTTTCGGAACTTTCTTTTCAATGGGAGCAATACTGATGTATACTGATGTATATACTGATGTCCGATTTCGACCAATCTTTGTGGAGTCATGGAATAGCATAACAAACTAACATGTACGAAATTTGGAGTCGATTCCATTGGAAACAAAAAAGTTTTTCTCACTATATGCTATAGTCATCCGATTTGGACAAAACTTTATAGAATTGTGTAAAAGCATTCCAAATAAATAAATGCCAATTCAAAGGATTTTTCCATTGAAAACGATAAGTTTTTACAACAAAGACTACTTATCTGACTCTTCTTTTCTATGACAGCTATCTATACATCTACTTATATAAAATTGAAAGTATGTTTGTATAAAATGGT
Organism: Lordiphosa collinella; assembly: GCA_018904265.1. Classification (NCBI taxonomy): domain Eukaryota; kingdom Metazoa; phylum Arthropoda; class Insecta; order Diptera; family Drosophilidae; genus Lordiphosa; species Lordiphosa collinella. The sequence goes on from JAEIFV010000264.1 coordinate 169,462, forward strand.
CCAAAAACCGCGAAATTTGCAAAATTATAGTTCATCCGATTGCAATGAAAATTTGGGAATGGTTGATCGCTTGCCCGGGAAAGTTTCTAAGTTAAAAAAATTTGCGGAAAACGGTAAAAAAACCGCGAAAATTGCAAAACTTACGTTTTCGCTAGAACTTTGGGAAATTGATCGACGCTTGCCCGGGAAGGTTTCCAAGTAGGAGAAACTGCGAAATTTGCAAAATGTTCGTTTGTTATTAAACTTTGGAGAATGTTTGGACGTTTACGCGTGAAGAATTCTGATTTGAAGAAATGGGCGGGAAATAGTCCAAAAACCGCGATAATTCAAAACTGGTCAATGGTCAATGGTTAGACGCTTGGCCGCGAAGATTTCTAAGGTCCAAAAATCGCCAAATTTGCAAAATTATTCCGTTAATCCGATTGCAATCAAACTTTGGGGAATGAATTGAACGCCTGCTCGGGAGGGTTTCTAAGTTGAAGAAATTTGCAAAAAATTGTCCGAAAACCGCGAAAATTTAAAAATTTGCGGTTTCGGTAAATCTTTGGATAGTGGTTCGACGCTTGCCCGCAAAGGTTTCCATAGAAGATATTGGCGGAAATGGTCCAAGAACTGCGAAATTTGAAAAAAGTTCGATTTTGATGAAGCTTTGAGGAATGGTTGTACTCTTGTCCGCGAAGGTATCTAAATTGAAGAAATGGGCCGGAGATTTTCATAAAACCGCGAAAATTTCAAAAACGTTACCGTTCATCCGATTGCCATAAAACGTTGGGCAACGCATGCCCGAGAAGGGTTCTAAGGTCCAAAAATCGCGAAATTTGCAAAATAACTTTATGAGTATTTATGAAAGTGCTTAGTGGTTAGATTACAATGCGGGCGTTAGTAAATGGAAGCAGTCCAAAATATTGCGCAATTTGCAAATTTTTGATTTGAGCCTGGATTATTGTGAAGATTTGATAGACGGCAATTGTAGACGGGTAAATCGGAAGTATTAACCAAACGGTCAAAAAGTCACGAAATTTGCAAAATATTCATGATTATTGATTATCATGACTACGAGTATATAGAGAAAAAGATCGAACGGTCCAAAATGTTTATACCGATATGCAGCCTACACTAGATTGAATATAATCGCTCTCTTAAGAATCATAAGAACATGGAAATCATGGAAAGCATTGCATTGAAAACAATAAAGTTTTTCTCAAGAAAACTAGTTTTTTGTCCGATTGTTCTTATGACAGCTTTATGCTATAGTCATCCGATCCGACCGGTTCCGACCAATGTGCTGCGTATTTGTACTAAAAGACTTCATGCAAAGTTTGGTGAAGATAGCATAGAAACAGATAAGCGGACAGGTCTTAATCAACTCAACATATTCTTAATTTGGTCAGAGATGTTTCGTTCTATGCGTTACAAACATCTGGAAAATTTTAATAGTGGTATTCCTGAAAGCGATTTGCTTCCGATTTTGATTTGCTTTGCTCTGAAATAGTAAGGAATATACGAAATCAACTTCGAGGCTGTTTTGGATTTGATTTCATTTTAGTGTGACCATTTTCTTGCAACCCGCGCATCGCGGTTGTTTAAATTCTGCTGATACTTAAATTTTGTTGAAAATTAAGGAAAAAGTTGTAAGTTTTTTCGCATTTCAAATTTGAGTAATTAAATGAATTATCGGCCCTGTTCCGATGTCCGAGTCGGTTTTCGTGTAAACTTTGCTATTTCTAACGTAAAGTTCGCAATTTTATATGAAAAGTAAGCAGAATGTCTATGGCTACTAGATCAGATCTTTTCTTTTTGAAGAATTGAATCCACTTGGCATTGAGCATTCGGTTTCAGCTGCTTAAGCAATTTCGATTTTCGTCAAACCTAATCTAGTTAACCGTTGAAATGCTTGTCACCTTCTATATAACATTGTTAAGATTAAACTCTAAGTACAAACGTTTATACGAAACCGACTCGAAATTCGGAACTGGGCAGTATGTATTTATCGTTTGCATTTTAGAATGCCTACGAGCCTATTGTACAAATAGACCAGCGGCCTAGAGTGGACGATTTCATAAGTGCTCGAGTTTTTGAAATGTATTCTGGCTTACTTATATGCATAATTCTCCCTCAATTCTTCCACAAATTTGGTCCTGCTTGATCTTAATCATCTAAATAATTAATTAAATTAACCTTTGTAAAGTTGCAAACATTCTAGACTACAGCTCTACAAACTTACTTAGGGGTTTCTTCTTAGACCCTTTTTTAAAAAAATTCTTATTTGAAAACGCAAGAATAATTGAAAACTTTTTTTATTTATTGTATTACAAAAAGGTTCAAGGTAAATAAAAAAATTTTTTTTTGCCTCGATACGAGGGCTGTTCAAAAAGTAATGGACTTCAAAGTTGGTGGTGAAAAAAAATGTGTCGTCACGGCGGCCACGATTCGGTCTCCGGAGCGTCCGAAATGAAAAAAAAAACGGGGTTATAATCAGTATAGATGTAATTCTCGGCTGAACCTCAAACTTAATTTTGTGATTTTTTGACAAAATGGCGGCCATTCAAAAAAAAATTTCAATTTCGGGCTTTTTTTTTTGTAGTTTAGTGTAAAAAAAAATAGTACAAAATTTTTTAAAATTATGGTCGAGGTTCAGCCGAGAATGGTGACAATTCTGCGTCGATTCCACTTTGTTTCATGAAAATCGGTTCAGTTGAACTGGAGATATCATGGCCGCCAGTTCGAAAAACGTGGTTTCGAGATAAACGCGTTTAAGTTTGAAGTAATTTTTGGAAAAAAAAAAAAAAAAAATCAATAATGTTTAAATGCAGTTTTAAAGAGCTGACAATTCTCCGTCGAATTCACTTTGTTTCATCAAAATCGGTCCGGTAGAACCGGAGAAAACTTAACGCATAGGTCAAAATACGAGGGTTTAAAAAAAGTTGCTCAATGAGAAGACCCCCTTAAGTTTGCAGTTGCTTGGGAATTTAGGGTCACATTGGGTCACTAAAAGGACTATATCTCAAACTATTGAGTTTTCGAAAATCCTTTTGGGGGATATTTTGAATATCCAAGCTATAAATAAATGCAAAAAAAAAAAGTCGAAAAAAAAGTTGCTCAATGAAGACCCCTTAAGAAGCCTAGAAAACTTTTCTTTTCACAAGTTTATTCGAAATTTTTTGTTTTCGCGCTTTGTTTATATCGCCGCCAATTCGTCTGCAAACGAAAAAATTGATATCAGGGGTCGTTCCGTCAACTGCTTTTGATTTGCTTTTACGAAATCAAAATCGAAAGCAAATCACTTTCAGGAATACCACATATATACCGTTTGCAAGGGTTAACTAGTTCATTAAGAACTGAACCACACTGAATTTTTAACTGTCGCAGCCGTAAACAGCTGATCGCAGCACAAAGCAAAAATATAATTGGTAGCTCCCAATAAAGACTGCCGAGCTAATTCGCCAGCAGAGCATATCGGAATATTTTTAAAAAAATAGCAGGAACAGTTAACGTACAGGAAGCACGGCAATTTCTATTGACTTTGTGAAATACGGGAGCACCCGTATATGTGGGTCTGGATGATATATCTAACAAGAAAGCATGGTTTAATGCCATATTTAGTATGTTCAAGGTGAGTTCAAGATTGTATATACAATTGTTCTGACATCTGTTCTAACTGTGATTTTGTTGTTGGTTTTCCTTTCGATTACATTTGTAGCTCCTTTTGTTGAACCAATTAAAAGGAAGATTACAAACTGTATTGCCAAGAAGTCAATGCAGTGGTTTCAATTTACCAGCATTAAATTATTTGTGGCAAAAGAATACACCCTTCAGTTCTTCAAAAGCTATGACGATATAAAAACGTATCAACAACAACAAGAAAACACAAGCTTTTGAAGTCAGCGGATGCGGCGATAACACAAAGTTAGGATGAATTCAGCTTAAGTTCGCTGAGATGGGCCAAATTTGGCTTATCATAAACTAAAAGCTAATCGAAATAAAAGTTGCATGAGAATTAAAAAAAAAAAAAACCAAACCTAATTTCGTCTGTGCCGAAATTTTAATAAACTTGAAGTGCTTCTAGAGTGCTGCTAAAAGATGACTCTGTGCAAAATTTCAGCCCGACTGCTTTAAAACTGATCGAGTAGTTCGCCTAGAAAAAGACAGAACGACGGACGGATAGACAGAAGGACAAAAAGCTCAATAGACTCAGCTCGTCAAAGCTGATCAAGAATATATATACTTTAGGTAATTGTCTAAAACAAAGACCTGTGATCAAAACAATTAAAAAAAAGGCTAAAACATTCGACCCGGACTACCAAGGTTTCTTTTTAAATGAATTCTGAAATTTACTGTTTTTGCAACAAATTTATGCATGTGCTTATCGTCAAATGTCAAAAAAAAAATTTAATTTTATAGCGTGGTTCGCATACGCTTCGCTTTCAGAAATATTACTTAAGAAAGATCTCGAGCTGGGATGATCATTCCATCATAATTTGTGCAGCACCAAATCAGAAGGGCGGACTGCAATGTCAATAAGGACTGATACACTGTCTTTCCCATACTTGCAAATTAAATTTTGTAAAGAATTAGGGATGCAAAACCGGTTCTGTGAACCGAACCGCAAACCGAACCGGCGATCCTTCGAAAACGCTGAACCGAACCGAAAACCACAAATGAAAACGGTTCGGTTCGGTTCGTGTTCAATTGACTGACGAGTCTCAAGACGCACAAATTTTGGGACTTTTTAATGGAACTGCTACGACAAGTCCTTATTGATGCCGGATTTATGTAGCACCCAACCATTTTGAACCATTTTGATCGTCTACCGACCTCTGAATATGCCTGTCATAAGTTAACATTCCTTCTTTGGAAGTTGCTAATCGATTTATTTGTCGAGCTTCTTTACCTTAATCCAATTTTATCCAGGAGTACAGCTATTAAAGTTATATCATTAAGGACGAGGCACATCCAACTATTATAACTTGTTAATTCTCTAGAAATTCAGTATCGAATGGTTTTAGAAATCATTATATTTCGAATATAGAAGCAAAAGTTCGGGGAAAAGACACTATAGGTGAGCTTTAATATTTTAAAAAGGTTTTCGGTATAAGATGGCTTTCTCTGAGAAAATTTTCAATACTTAAAGAACTATCTAGACCAAATATAGTTGGTTAAAAAAACCCGGGGCGTAATACCTCTTAAAAACAGAACTAGTACTTTATAATGTGTTCGATCCAACTTTATTTTTCATCAAATAGCATGTCCCATCCAGGTTTAAAGTTTTTCAAACTTCTGCAGCTTCAAAAGTCCAAAACAATTACTTTCTGAACAAATTTAAGGATATTTTTGAATGTTAGACTTTAGAATGGGCTTAAAGGGTTAAGGTTTGGTGGAATGAAGGGTAATCTTAAAACAAAAAGAAGTTTTGTTATCTGCCGCAACGTCAAACGTCTAAAAATTTACTTTCCGAGCAGATTTCGGGTAAATTGCGACGTTATACTCAACAAAACACTTCAAGTGTTGACATAGGGTAAAATTAAGGGCGATCCAAGAAAATAATGGAGCTTCTAACACGTTATCGGTCTGCTTTTACTTCGCAACTTCGGAAAAAAATCTTTTCGTGCTGACTTTAGAGTAAACTAGGACTTTAGACTTAAGAAATGGCTTAGGACTTGAAACTCGGCAAAATTAATAACGATCCATGAACAGAAATGTGTTTTTGACAACTTTTAGACTGCCTTACCATCGAAAGTATGGAAAGAAATAGATTTTCGAACAGATTTAAGCAAAATTCGGGACGTTATCCTTAAGGGTTTATGTTCGACGGGAATTAGGGCGATCCGGAAATAAGTTTTTGTCATTTTTTTTAAATATAAATATGAAAATATTTGGTCGTTAAACTTAAGGTGGGTATGTTTTTTTTGTAAGAATACAGAATTAAATATATCAGTTTTTAAATGTTTTTGTTTTAGTTTTATTGGCAGTTTGCTGAGATACTGGATTGGTACCAAAATTGATAAGAAAAAATGTTAAATTGAGAAATGCTAGTATCAAAATGATACCAAAAGGTCGACAGTCAAAATATCAAAATGATAGTTGTTTGTTTCAAATTGATACTAAAAAAGTTAATTTAAGAAAGATTTCTTAAATAATTAAGAACAGGTCACCAACCCCAACAACTAAAAAAGTTTATACAAAATAGTGTCAGCCTGAAACTAGCTATACTATAGTATCAATTTAACTTTTTCGAAATATCATTTGAATACTTTCGAAAATATCAACTTGACACTTGGAGTATTTAAGAAAATTTGATACTCAATAGTTTCAAATTGATGACTAAATAGTGTCATTTTGATGACTACTTTTGTTTTGGGTGTAGTTGTTCCCTTCATGTTCATTCCGAATAGTAGTGTGGTTTCAGATTCAAGTATGAAAACATATTGATATCCTTTCAAACGCAGCAGGTCCTTTTTAAAGCCACCCAGCTTAATCATTGTGTAGCCCTTATAATCGTTCAGTCTCACCTCGCCGGCCCGTGGTCTGTCTGGTTGGTTGGCTGGCGGCTAACCTTCCAATTAGCATCACCTTCACTTTACGTACCTGAGCTCTTTTCACTCGATGCAGTGTGCCGCCCGAGATGACGCCCGCCGTAGTTGCCTTGGCGTGCATTTTTGCAGCTGAATTTATGACGTACTGCGTCTGCTGCTGTTGTTGTTGTTGGTTTTGTTTCTGTTGAAGTTGCTGCTGCTGTTTGGCCAATACTGTAGGCGGTTGCGGTTTGGGCAGTGACTTAGTTGTTGTGGTCTGTGCTTGTGCAACATTCCTAATTGAGTTTTCTGGTACTCGATTTTCACTTTGGCACTCCATTGATGGCAATGGCGAATCGTGATGTGGAATTGCGGACATAATTAGCTTTTTTATGTAGCACCTTACACCGTTGATAAATGCATTCAAATTCACTCTCCCAACACACACACACACACCCAGACAACAAGTCTAGAAAACGAAAGGACAATATTGCGAAAGTTTACACGGAAGCCGGTGTCGCGTTGGAACGTTTGCACGTTAAGCGAGTTCAACTGTAACTGATTCGCTTGGAGCTGAAAGCGTCCTACGTCCTTCATAGTGGGTGTTGGTGTTGGTGGTGGGTTTTTGATTATATACCCCAGGCGAAGTGTTAACTTTATCTGACAATTTATCTACACGCCAACAGCGAGAGAGCGAGTGAAAGGCGTGCTCCTTCGGCGGAGCAACAACAGCACGTGCTGCTCCTTTTGATAAGGACCAGATTTAATTAAAAATTATTAATATACGCAATTAACTAGCTAGATTGATTGGGATTGCTGGGTAATTTCCTTAGGGACAAACCTAGGTTCAGCTTGGAGTAGGCCTTACCCCAAACTTAAAGCACCCCTGTACACTGTATTTTCAAATCTTATTAAAACTGGAAATTAATGAGAATGGATTCCGCCGCTAAACTAAATGTAGGACCAAAAATTGTAAGTCCTTGCCAAAGAAAGCCTTTACCCCTCTTTACCAGCCTGGGTTATTCTTAGAAAAAAACTGTCGAACTTCCTGGGCAGAAAAAGTCTGTGCTGGTTGCCCAGGAGTTTGCGGATGGAGATGCGGGAAAACAAAAGAAAAAGGATAAGCGCGATACTACGCATTATTATACACAGGAAATACTGTCAGATCTGCAGCATCGGGCTCAGTTCAAGGTGAGTGATAGGCCAATGGCAAGGGAACCCTCCTTAAGACGCTAATTTTTTAGATTTTGGAGCATATCGATGGCGCGGAGGTGGATATGACGCCCAAAACAATTCCAGAAGCCATGTACAGCGATCAGTTTCTGAAGTATAACATTCAATTCAAGCAGCAGGTGGACGCGATGGCGTTACTCCATACAAGAAGTGCCAGTATACGATCCAGAACTCGGTCCAGTATGCGAGCCGGAATCGGTGGTAACAAACAGTCAATTGATGAGCTAATGAATGGGGTAAGTTCAAGTTGTGGGCTTGTTTTTGGTTAAAAATGGCTAGAGAGACGATGGTTAGTACTTCTCACAGTTCGTGTGGTACCACAAGTGATAGGTAGTACTTCACATAGTTTGTGTGACGCTAAAGAGGCAATGGATGGTACTTTACGCAGTGCGGGTGGCATCAGTAGTGAAGGGTATTTCTTCACATAGTTCTTAAGACGCTAGAAAAGGAAATAAGAGAACTTTATGTAGTTCATGTGGCGCTAGAGAGCCAATGGTAAGTACTTCAAACAGTTCCGTTGGCACTAGAGAGGCAATGAGTACACAGAGACAAAAAGGAAATTAAAAAATATCCATTTGATGATTTTCGTATCCATTTGGAATGGATATGTCCTTAATATATGTGGAGAGACTGTTTTGCCTACCCAATTGGCCAAGTCAAAACCAACCAAATCGCCTGCACTTTACAAATGTTCTAATGCGACCAAAGCGTCGCTGGCGACTGCGCTGCTACGAGTGGGCTTAAGAGAGCGACTGCGCAGCTCTCTTAACAAGAGCGAGTATCAAAGCAAACAAACACAATTTTATGGCACAATTATATGGCCATTGATTTGATTGACATTAATAATAGGCAGGCAAAGTCTTAGAACTTTACATGGGCGGCAAAGCGCAGGGGTTCTGGCCAGAACAATATCCTTTCAACCATCCAACGGAGCTGAAAATCTTCCAAAGGATGACCATTTTTCATATCCATTGGACAATTTTCATCTCCGCTGGATGATTGAAAGGATATTTAAGACATATCCATTCCAAATGGATCTTTTTTTGGATTTTGTCGTGTCACGCTAAAGAGGCAATGGGAGTACTTCACACAGTTCGTGTGGCGCTAGAGAGGCAATAGGTAGTCCCACCCGACAATCGACCTCGAGAACGGATCCGTTTTCGACATTGTCTACAAATTTTATCTTACTTAACTATCGAGAACGTGTTCCGTTTTCGGTCCGAGAAAGTTATACTTGCGCTCAGTTTGTGGAAGCAAAATGTAAGTTCGCGATACTCCTTTTCGGATCCGCTTTCGACACTTTCTCCATAGCAAGATCGGGTCAAAATGGGATGGAAAATTGAATCTTTTACGTTTGAAACCCGCATCACTAAGGAAAAGCGGATTTCAAATTAAAGAGAAACTATCGTAATGACTGAAATCCGTTTGCAACCCGCATCTCTAACAAAAAGCGAACTTCAATTATTGGTGAAACTTACTTAATTCTCGTAAATCCGGAAACATGCATGTAGTTCAGCTGCACCGGTGCGGCATTAACGAACTCCCTAACTCTTCGTAGCGAGCACTAGCCACCAGACCAACCACCAGCCAAGTATTTGTCTAACGAATTTTGTATAGGAATGTCCGGGAAACGTACCGATCGGTACGACCCTGCATTACCAGTCGTAAGTGTGGTGATTGATGTACACTATAGTTCACGTACTAGACTTGCGCTGTGCTGCATTACCTGTCGTTAACGACGCGACTGATGCTCTGTGATGCATCAGGTCGTTGGGCCTGGTGGTGTCTTGCTGTACTACAGGGATACGAGAAATTGTCGCGTGGCGCCATTAATAAAAAATCGCCATCAACAAACTTTAACCTGTTTACTTTACTAACCCTCTCCTCCCCCTACTGTAGATCACATACGAGACCATAATATTTGATCCCAAAGACACCTATGAGAAACCGGACGAGGTCCACCATCCAGTGAGCTATAAAAAGTCCTTCCTCAAAATAACCCTGCGCAAATCGGATTTTTTTGAGCTCCACACCCAATGCAGTAACACAGCAGCAAAGGGCACCCCGGAGGGCGATGAGGCGGATCGTGACAATCGTGTTTACGAGTACCTAACTGTTGGCAAGGGCAAGGTGCGTCGTCGTTCCGATAACGAAGCCCAAACCGAGATGGTGCTAACCACCAGTCGAGCATCGAACACCATTATGGTGACTCATGAAACAGTTGGCTCCTATGTATCCAATTTCGAGATGTACGACACATTAAAGGGCATGATGAATAAGCGCAGCACGCGTAGCACCACGCACACTATGCAAAAGCTTGCCTCGGATGCTGGCATTCAAACGGAGGAAGAGTTGCCGTCAGATGAGTACTATGAAGAGGACGAGGATGAAAAGAATAAGAAAAAGAACCAAGAAGATCGTCTTTTTGAGAGTGTGCAATTCAGGAACGCCATCATGGTAATGGGAAGAACCCTGTCGAGTAATACCAATGAGGCGGGTATGCGACGTTTCCGGAATTTCGAGCAGGTCAACCGTTGCTCCAAGGATGCCGAATATGTGTACTCGATGAAGCTGCTGTTTCGTTTCATACCAGTACCCAGTCAGGATGAACGCAAGGCCGTTAGCGATTTGAGCTTTTGTCGCAGCAATGGCGACATTGTGGCCATTGCCTATGGCTTGTATTCGTTCTCCTCGCAGCAGGTCCCCTCTTCGGGGGATGTGTACGTGTGGAGCATTAAGAATCCGGGCGAACCGGAGCGTGCCTATTACTATAAGATTCCGGTAACGGCCATTTGTTTTTCCCCCTTTCTTTGCTCACTGATCGCCATCGGCATGTATGATGGCAGCGTTGAGGTGCGCGATGTCAGCAATCCCACAGATATGCCCATTGCGGTGTCTCAGCGCTCGACTTCGCCGGGTTGCGCTCCCGTGGTGGCCATACGTTGGATAAAGCAGGCCAGTGATGATGACGTGACCGAAATAGATCCTTTCTTGAGTCTCTCGCAGGATGGTTCCGTGACACGTTTTCGTATTATCAAGAGTCCCTTCCTGTTGGGCTTCAATCAGATGACTTTGGAACGGGTAGAAGGACACCCGGAGGGTATACATGTGCCCATCACGAATGCGCTGGCCTGTGAGTCGAATAGACGTCCGCAGGGTCTGTATATAACCGCACATCCTTTGCACAAGGACATTTACTATGTGCTCACCGATGAGGGATGCATACACAAGTGTTCGATCAACTATCAGCATCAATATCTGGAGGTGCTTAAGTGTCATGAGGGTGGGGTGAATGTAATGGAGTTCTCACCCTGGTCGCCAAAACTGTTTCTCACCTGTGGCAATGATTGGTGAGAGGATATAAAGCGGTTTGAGCCAGCACTAGAGTATGCTTCCTTTTTCTTCCCAGGTATGTGCGTATTTGGATTGATGGCATTTCTCGTCCGTTGATCGAATTACAGGATGACTACTCGCCAGTACATTGGGCCAACTGGAGTCCCACTCATTCGACCATTATAGTGGCGGTGAATCGTGAAATTGCCAGCATTTGGGACATTCGACGTAACATACTCAAGCCCATGGGCAAACATGCCATGGACTCTTCATACAACACAACAGCCTCGTGAGTATTTATTTCACTGATTGGGATTGGAAAGTTCAATTTACCGCCCTGAAGGTTCTCCAACTGTGGTCGCTCTTTGGTGGTGGGCAATGAGCGTGGCAATACTTTGTTTCAGGCCCTCAATGATATGCCCTTTGCCCCACACTTTCAGTATGATGAACTGGAGAAGGCTATATATAAGGCGATTGGCAATGATCATGAGTTGTTAATTGAATTGAAAAGCGTGGGGTTCTTTGGCTATCCGAATAAGAAGTTTGTGGCACCTTATTAGGTTTGAGGAATAAGTTGTACCAAGAGAATATTAAAATAAAATTAATAGAAAAAATTTAAAGATCTTCTTCGCAGAAATATCTGAACGGATTTGGCACACAGATAGTTGACCATTTACAAAATTTTTAATTTTTTATTTGAGCTTAGGAGAAGTCTGATTTGTCACAAAAAGAGAAAGACGGACGAGTGTAACGAGCAGTCAAGAAACAGGTAAGCTATCAATTGGATCCAAACTTCAAAACAGTCGAGCCACAATTTGCTAAACACATTGATTCCGAGAGTGCTTCTAAGAATCGGGAACAATTGCAAGAGCGGCGCGATGAACAGTTTGATATATGCAGAAACGTCGGAGCAGGCGAGCAATCGACGCCAGTAATTAACTGAACACATCGCATCCCAGCGTGCTTCAAGAGCCCGGAAGAAACGCAAATGCTGCGAGATGAACAAATTGAGCGGCAGCCCAGGTTAAAATATGCAGAAAAACTGGAGCAGGCGAGCAATCAGGTCATCAATTTGCTGAATACATCGCATCCCAATCAGCTGCTGAGACTGTAGTGCTGAAAGGGTGGCGACAAATACTTGCCCGCTTAAAAAGGAGGTGTCGACCTAACTGTCCGAAAAATCGCTTAATTGGCAAAAAATATTCTGTGAGCTTTGACTATCATGAGAACGGTCTGAAAAATCGAGAAAATTAGCATATATGGGTGGTACACGCAAATCTCTAGTGGTTTTCGTATTAACATTTGCATGTCAATTTTAAATTCTTTACGTTTATGAAAAGTGAGAAGTATATCTTCGGTTGATAGATCAAATGGTGAATGTTAAGCGATTTGGAACTACTACCAAAATCTACTTGGCTTTGAACAGTCGGTTTCAATTCGCTCTACTTTCGACGAATCGATAAATCCGATTTTCGATTACTGATTTATGAATGCCGATTTTAAGCTGTGAATACAGTGATTGCCGATTGCGTTTGATAAATTTGGTAATCATGATTGGTGAGACAGTTTATCGACTGTACGGCCAACTGTTAACGCTAAATTTGAGAATGAGCTCCAGAACTTACAGTGACAATGTATTTACTAAGCATTCAGTGTCATTCAACAGAGAATCATCAGAAATTGCAAGTCGTAAATCAGTAGTCGTAAATCGGATTTATATGCTGAATACGCCCCATGATTAGTAATCCTCAATTCAAGCTTAAGGGCCAGACGGACTAACGACGTAGTAATTTAGTAACGTATGTCTAGTGTGGCGTATGTCTAGTGTGGCCAGAACTAACAAAAAATTACGCCGATGCATCGCGTTGTTTCAGGTTCATGGCATTTTTAAATTAGCTGGTAATGAATCATACTACTCAATCCGCTGTGCTTTGTTTCGATGACAAGTGATTTACGCTTGTGCTTCTGCAATGATAGCAATAGCTCTCCCACAAATCCCCTAATCCAGTTCGGCAATCAGCAACTGTCACATATTGGTAGAAATTTGAATGAATTTATCCAAAGTGTTAGTCATTCACATATGTTACAAACCTTCTTTTTGAACAAGCTCGGCCACTTCACTCCCAGCCTTGTTAACAAAATTTAAGTCCGAATGCTTGGGGTGGGATAAATCCCACATGGCATCCCGGCCTCTCACCGCCAAAATCAGCGCATCCTTGTCTTCAAGCGAAAACATTTCGAATCGAATCTTTCGCTTTGTCTTCTCTGGCATTTTTTCACAATTAAATTTTTATTTTATATTAGTTAAGTCCAGCTGATCGATGGTTTGGATGTAGAATAAAAGCGCGTAACATTTAGTGCCTACCATATTGCATCAGCTGCTCAAAGCAAAATGAGGCCCATTAACATAGAGTCCACGCATGTGCTGCTAAGCGCAAGAATACTTTTTAAAGTCGTTACGCTTGCTTCTTCTTGACACAATTTTTGTATGCAACTTCTCATTACGCCGTGAGTCCGTCTGGGCCTTAAAGATCAAACAATGAAATCTAGGAATTGAATAAAAAAGATTTATTTTCAACCATTTTTATCTACAAATAACACTAAAAGATTAGGAAAACATACATTCCGAAAGTGTATTTAGAACCACAATTCGCCATTAAGTATACGATTTGGTTTGCAGATGACAAAATTTTACGGCTGACAGCTTTGGCCTTAGAGTTAATAATTTTAAATCTTCATCAAAAGGGGGACCAAAACGGAAATGGATTTAATCTTCAGTTCCCAGTAAAGTTCATTGACACAAATCCCTCCATCTTCACTTCACACCACAAACTTGCAATTTTTCTCAAATCCTCATATAGGTCTGATGCGTTGGTTCATCATTTCACAGCGGTTAAAGCTCAAATTTCAGGGCAAACAAACGGTGAACCACTTGAGATAAGGGTAATATAATACCACAAAAATTGAAATTTACCTGTAGGTTGACCCTAAGCCACAGCTCTTTAAGCATGCATATTTGGTATGTCAACGATGGTGGTCAGTCCCGGCGGGTGTTAAATAACAAATAAACACTTGTGCACACATTACCATAAAAGATAGAAGCCACTGCCAAGGAAAATGAGGGGAATTTATTAAACAACCACAAAACGTAAGTAACAAAAGATCACAAAAGAAGCAGGGCAACTGTTAGATCAAACACTAGCGACACTCGCACTAAAGAGGTGACCATAAATGAACCAAACGAAAGGAAAGAAATAAATGTCAAAATTTGAGGATCGTAAATAAACAGAAAGAGAGAGACCACCACCACATTCAATGGCTGTAAATTACATGGCACATTCCTGGCACTGAAGAATGGACCATGCCCAGGCAGAGGCGGAGAAAGAAATCAAAATCAAAACACCGCTGGATGTGGTGGATGTCATCATCAGCGCGATCCTTGTCCGCATTAATTGTTGGGAAACAATCTCTGGCTTGTCGTTGTTGTCGCATTTAATGAACATTTAATTGCAGCCCACATGTGCGCCAGGCTATGTCCAACCATGTGATGCACAGTGATTCATAGATAAAGTAAATGAAATTATTATTTTTGGAATATAATAAGCAAATTCCACAAAATGCTTATAGCAAAGGAAGGTCTAAAACGCCCTGCACACTCTGGTCTCAAGGATTGAAAGATCTTTTGAAGTAAAAGATTATTCTCTAGTAGCATTTCCCGACATTGAGGGTGCCTTTCATAACGTCCAACCTAACGCCATCACCTCTGCCCTGACACATATCCCATCTGGTAGGAACCTTAACGGGTCACTGCCTTATCGGCAGACACCAGCAATACTGGGCCTCACTCATCATGACTTCTGCAGAAGCTGCAGGTATGAAAAAGAGGAGGAATCAGTACAACATCACCTCTGCCATTGCCCCGACACTAGGTCAACCTCTCCTGCTCAACCTCTCGAGACATCCGAGCTAGAGAACCCAGCTCTATTAAAATTTATTCTGTCCACACAATGGTTCAGTAGCGAGGACCCCTCTCAGTTGTAAAAAGGGTTAACAGAGAACACATATGGCAACTCAATGGGCTCAAAGAGGCCTAAAGAGCGACACGTCGCCCTCAGCCATCGCATCCTAACCTAACCTATACATTTTTGCAGATATAGTTTTTTTTAATGAATTAACAAGAGCTGACGGTTGATCTAACTAAAATAAAGTCGAAGATGTGGAAGTCAATTTCAAAATTGAGTCATTTTCGCCACCACTTGCACCACTGTACATTGCCCTAAGCCAGTCTCAAAAGCTTCACTGCCACATTTGGTGCTGGTGACAAGCAAAAGAAGGAGAAAGAGAACGGGAGGCGTATGATGGAGACACAAATTGAAAACAAAGTGTTATTGTCCATTGGACAACGATGACAAGGAGACAAACGAGACATGCAGAAGCTGAACGAGAATGATGGGGATAATTACATATGTGGCTGATGACAAAGACGACTTTGCCATTTTGTCAATAAAACTGCGATTCATCAGAATTTTGAGATTCATATGACCAGATGTAATCAGCGCAGAATCAGCAGTCATTCAAAAGCAGAACAACCATAGGGATGCTAATGGTTGTGACACACCAAACAAAAAATATTTAAGAGCAATTTTATTAAGTTTTGTGAATTTTGTGAATAAAATGATAAATATTTTCAAACTGTTTTTAGAGAACTATAACCACTAACTCCATTGCCCGCCACAGACAACTGTCTGGTTCATTGTTTTGGCGTGTTTTACTGCGAACAGAAATTAAAAAAAAACCAGCACTTAGACATTAAGAGCGACCATTTTTTATAAATATAAAAAAAGTAGTTTTAAACAATTTCCTTTGCTGGTTCGTGAACTTTACCATGATGAAAATGTTGTCTTTAACTAACGTTTTAATATTGACAGTACATTTAAAATGTTTAATGGTGCGTTCATATAAAGATACCAAATTGTTATGTCCCTAATGGAAAACTTTTTATATTACACTCTTTACTTACTACAATTTTGGGGTTCTATTAATTCGAATTTACCCCCTTTACCACAATGTTCGATTTGATAATTCAGCTTATTCGGCAAATGTTTCAGGACGATGCAACAGTGTTCAAGCTTTAATAGCAGAAATTTAAGAAAAAATCCCAATTTTTGCACTGTTCAGCACATAAATTTAATCTGGTCATCCAAAATTCAATGATAATGATTCCTCAATATCGTGACGCCCTTAATATAGGAAAGGATCTTAAAGTACACTTTTTTTAAAACATCGCGCTCTCTTAAGATAAGGACCAAAAACTTTAAAAATGAACGACTTTTCATAAGATTTACCTCTAATATTTCTTTCAATTAAGAATAATAAAATTGAAATAACTTTTTTTAAATTTA
This sequence comes from Lordiphosa collinella, assembly GCA_018904265.1. NCBI lineage: Eukaryota > Metazoa > Arthropoda > Insecta > Diptera > Drosophilidae > Lordiphosa > Lordiphosa collinella. The sequence continues at coordinate 185,942 of JAEIFV010000264.1, forward strand.
CACTTATTTTACAATGTTTAGATTGTAATTTCTCAATTTTAAGATATGTTGATGTTAAATATTAAGTAAAAAACCTCGTAAATTTTTATAGTAGTTGGACCTTAACTTCTAAAAGAGCGATGATGCGGAGTGTAGTATAGAAGGGGACACAATTGTATATTATCTAGTTTGTACCTCGATTTTATTTCCAATTATCGCATAACTTTCAATTGTTGAACTTGGAAAAGAGATTCTTACAAATTTAGCAATTTTTCATCTTAAAATAGGTTTTGTATACCCTTGCAGTTTGTTTTTCTAAATAAGACTACTTTTCGGACCTTAATTTTCTATGGGAGCTATACTATATAGATGTCCGATTTTGACCAAACTTAGTGCAATCATGGAAAAGCATAACAAACTGTTAATTTCGAAATTCGGAGGCGATCACAATTAAAACAAAAAGGTTTTTCTCACTAGAACTTCTTTTTCGACCGATCATTCATACTGCAGCTATATGCTATAGTCATCCGATTTTGACAAAACTTTGTAGAATTGCGTAGAAGTATATAAAATAAATATATGCCAACGTAAGGGATGTTTCCATTAAAACCAAAAAGTTTTCCAAAGAAGTTTTCTTACTAAAACTAGTTTTCCGACCGATCGTTCCTATCACAGCTATATGCTATAGTCATCCGATCCGGCCGGTTTCGACAAATGTGCAGCGTATTTGTACCAAAAGACTTCGTGCAAAGTTTGGTGAGGATAGTTTTACAACTGACTGAGGAGATAGCATAGAAACAGAAGGACAGACGGACAGGGCTAAATCAACTCAGCTCGTCATGCTGATCAAGAATGTATATACTTTATGTGGTCGGAGATACTTCATTCTATGCGTTACAAACATCCGGACAATTTTATTATACCCTCTGCAAGGGTATAAAAACACCCGAATATGTTAACACACTCAAAAAAAATGCTGGATTGTCGATGTGTACTCAGAAAAACGGGAATGAATTCGTCAAATGGTAACCAATTTCATTGGGACAACATTTGTTCAACGGAGAATTCAAAGATCCTATATAATAAAACTTAACAAAAAATCGCATAGAATAAAATAGTGAAACCAGTGGGGGCCAAAGTAGAAATTTTGAAAAAATAGGAGAAAATGCCAGATCTGTAAACCGCATTTCTTAGCCATCACGTTAAATCTGTAAAACCATTGGTTATCATACTTTAGATTCCTCTCGTCTCTATCGGAATTTCCAAGGCTAATGAGTAAATGATTAAATGAGTAAAAAATGCCAAAGATGTTTTTTGGGGGTGTTAGGAAGAAACCAAGTATGAGGCAATGCTATACTCGACCTGCTCTGCCGCGTACGGTGGGTCATTTCAAAAGAATATTTTCGCTGTAACAGGGTGTTATTATAATTATAAACAAACACAGTGCAGTAAGACCTTTTGACATTTGGTGGTATTTTACAGTTGCAGGGTATTTTGGCGTTGAGCAGTCACACTGTACCCTTAGCTGAGAGTCGTCTCTTAGAGTCTAATTTATGTATCAGTAATATTAACTTTCGTTTGTTCTGTATCCAGCACACGACGAATAATAATACGGCGTATCATAGCGGGTTTCGAAATGTGGATCGCGAGTTTAGGAATATGTGCTACTTTTTTGGATGCGATGGGCGCATAGATGGAAGCAAATGGGGGGTGGAGAACAAAGAAAACGCCAGATAATGCTTATTTAAAAAGAATACAAGATTTAATTTAATAAAATTAATAATAGCGGTTTCTGTTTTTTAATAGTTTACACAATCAGCAGATTCATTTTGCCGAGGCTCTGATCCGTCAGCTGAGCTCTTGTTAAGGTCTTGTACTCAAATATAACAAACATTATTTAATTGGCTCATTGCCAATTGCTGGATACAGAACAAACAAAAAAGTAAACAGAAAATTCCTGGCAGTTTTTTTTTCAAATGAACTTTGTCAGGAATTTTTTGATTTCGCGCGGCTGAATCAGCTGTTCAGAGTTCTTTAATAAACTAGTTTTCAAATGAAATAAATGATGTGAACCTTTTTTAAGGATGTTTTTTATTTTTTTGTTTTCGATATCGTCCACAATGTTTGGCAACACGACTTCCAAATGAATCCGCTTCTGGATCGTCTGACGAGTCCCTAAAAACTTATTGATTAAAAAATAATATATTTATATTGAAATTACTTACTGCACTTCAGAGAAATCACTAAAGTCGCCGTAATCAATGGGTCGCTTGCATAGGCAACAATGGTTATTGGACTCACTGAAGCACACTTGACAATACACTCCCGGACAGCCATGGGTATCGCAACGTATGCGTGTGGAGCTGAAAGACAGGTCCTGGATAAAAGTGATTGAAAGTCGGGGTCTACTAACGAGCTCAAGGGTTTGGCGCAAACGATGCAGACATCACCTTTAAGGCCACCCAGCACACAGCTACAGCACCAGCACCTGCAGTTGAAACAAAATAAGAAAGACACATCTTCTCCAGTGAACACCGACTCTACCAGCTTAGTTTCCCTCTTAGCCAGTTCAGGCAACTGATGTGTCCTTCGGCATCTTGATACAGGAAAGCGGCTCTGGCCTTGCGACGGGCAAACTTGAAAAAGCTAGCTGCAAAGAGCTTAGAAAGGATTTAGAAGGTTTTCGTTTTTGATATGAATAATTTTACTGTACTTCTTTTAGTCAGAATTTTGTTGTGCAGATACAAAGCTCTAACATGGGCCCTTTCCGGATAGAAATAGCGCATAATTACATGGCGAAAACGCAAAGCATACGGTTGAGCCAACACGATTAACCAAGCGGATAGACAAAGCGCCCAAATCTCTATGTATCGCCTATAGGTGGGCTCTTTCGGCAGCGGTAGACAAATATTCGTATCCAAAACGCTTTTCTGGGTAAGAGGTCGGAAAGCATTGGCAATCCCCCTCATAATTTCAGCCACAAAACTACCACCCTTTATTTCCAGATCAATGAACGGGGGTACTTCTAGTCCAGCCTGCTGATGACCATAGTAGGACATTGTGGCCAGCATCCAAAAGAGACTGTAGTCCGCAAAGCAAATGGAGAAGAGTTGTAGACAGGTGATCATCATGAAAAATGAATTTTTAGCGATTAAAAGGCACTCGCTGGTTGTGAGGCGCAGGCTGGTCAACTGAGGAAGATGAATAAAAGGGAAATGGTAAAGATTGAAGATAAAATTAACTACAGAAAATCAAAAAACGGTTGGTGAAACGGGTTGTAGAAGCCTTGGGTTGGCTTATGCCCAAACATTACCTTGGATCATTTTCTTCTCGCAAAGAAATGAATTCAAATTTGAATATCTTCGCTTAAAAAAATCGTACAAATGTTTGGTATAGTTTATTTTAAAGATAAGAAATAGTACATTACGACCATATCCCCACAAAAAGTGCCTAAAAAGTGTAATAGTATGCATTTAAAGCAACTTTAAGCTTAAATTACCAAAAGTCCAGAAGTGATAGGGTTTTGTGAAGGCTTTTCAAAAAGGTGATGCATTCGCATATTTGAAGAGCTTGTTCCCTAACCTATCCGATGGTTGGTTGGGTCGCAGATTAGAAAACTATTGGAGGACTCCAATTTTTATTTAATTTTGTCCAAGGATGAGGAGGTCGCATGGATTTCGTTCCGTTGTGTTGTCACTTTATTTCTTGGAAATTTCAAAAGCACTAACTACAAAGAAGTCTTCGCAAATTAAATAAGAAACTATGAGAAATTAGGTAAAGTTTGTCTATTATATTAATGTTTTCATTATATTCAAACGCAACACTGTATTTCAGAGCTAAAGCCATCAATATTTACATGGATTGTTCTAAGCTCGATGAAAAAGTAGGTGGGGTGCTTTCTCACCCAACCTAGAACTTAATCTATCGTTCCGTCTCCCTGATCACTGTAGTGTGTACCAAGCGGAGATGGTAGTCATCCAGAAAGCTGTCACTTACCTTAGCACACTCACGGTAAAAGAAGGAAACGTATTTATATACTCGGACGGTCAAGCAGCCCTTAAAGCACTTGACTCTTACACAAATAATGCTAAAACGCTCACTGAATGCCGCCTATTCCTAAATGAGATTGGCCGACACTTCTAATATGGGTGCCTGAACACCGGAACATACTATATATGGAAACGAGTCTGCAAACACACTGGCCAAACTAGGCACAACCATCGAGCTCTTTTCAGAGAGGAGCGTGGTAGGGATGCCTATGGCTACCTACAAGCTTCACAAAAAAGCTGAAATACTGCGCCTCGCTATGGACCGGTGGGAAAACATTCCCTCCTGTGCGGTAGCGAGACTTACGTGGCCAGCACTCGACATTAAACGTACTAATACACTTTTAATTAACAGAAGGAAAAACTCATCACTTCTGGTAGGGGCCCTGACGGGTCAGTGTCTTATAGGTAGGCACGCAGCACGCCTAGGCGTACAACATTTTGATTTCTGCAGAAGTTGCAGATTTGAGGAAGAGGAGGAAACGATACAGCACCTTTTGTGTCATTGCACCGCCTTAAGTAGGAGGAGACTTAGGTTTCATGGTCAACCACTCCTACGCAAACTATCGGAGTTTTCCGACATGAAGACCCCAGCTCTACTCAATTATATTCTGTCCACACAATGGTTCAGTACTGAAGACCACCCTAGGGCTTAATTGGGAATATATGGCATCGCAACGGGCCCACGTGGCCTAAGTGGGAGAGCGACTTGTCGCTCTCAGCCATTGCAACCTAACCTAACCTTGTATTGGAAACAGTAGTGAAAATGTCGTTGATTCGTTTTTTTTAGATTCTCATTTGGATTTCTTCCCTGAAAACCTCGGCGGTGAGAGTGATGAGCATGGTGAGTGATGATGAGCAAGGATTTTGGGATGAGGCCATGATGGGTGACTTTTATGGGTTTCTCAGGCGAGAACCATTTGAAAGGAAAAACTGAAATTGCTCATTTTTTATATAAATGCTAATAACTTCTACAATTTCTAACAGATTTCGATTAATTAACACTTTTTAAATTTGTTATATATTAGTTTACATCATCCAAAAAAGAAAGAAATTATAAAATTTTTTTTGCTAGTTAAAATATCGGTGCCAATAACGGCTTTTCAAATTTTCGATAAAAATGAAACAAAATGTTCGATATCTTTGTAATTATCCAACTATGCCATTATGCCACACTACAAGTTTGACAATAAAATAACGTTGAAAGATAGTTTTATTAGAATTTATTTGGTAAATAAAACTTATTCATAAGTTATTTCTTTATTGAATATTTGTAATTGAGTGAGAAGATCTTTTCAAAAATGAAAAAACGTTTATTTGGGATTATCACGAAATCGGTTCTACTAAGAATTTTTAAACTCTAGTTTCGGATTCAGCACGTGATTTTACTTCAAAATGACAATTTTGTCGAGAATTAGAAAATCATTAATTATTAGTAAATTGTCCCTGTAGTTCAGCTGCACCGGTGCGGCATTAACGAATTCTCTAACTCTTCGTAATGAGCACTCGCCACTAGACCAACCACCAGCCAAGCATTTGCCTAACGAATTTTGTATGGGAATGTCCGGAAAACGTACCGATCGGTACGACCCTGCATTACCAGTCGTTAGTGTGGTTATAGATTAGCGCTGTGATGCCTTACCTGTCGTTAACGACGCGACTGTCGCTCAGGTCGTTAGGCCTGGTAGTGCCTTCACACCCGCTGAACTACAGGGGTGTTATTGATATAAGTATACAATTTTCAGTAGTAAAAAATGGTGAGCTGATAAATCGAGTTGAAAGCCTTATGTTTTAAGAATCATCTTTGCATTTCAAGTCCTGTTTGTGTTTAAGGGGTTTTTTTTTTTTTTTTTTTTTTTTTTTTTTTTTTTTTTTTTTTTTTTTTTTTTTTTTTTTTTTTTATTTTTTTTTTTTTTTTTTTTTTTTAATCTTAGAAAAAAAATGCTAGAATAAGTGACTCGTATTGAGAGTTCTAGAAAGAACCTGTTTTTTACTAGAAATTATTATTCTTTCTTAATTTAGTAATTTAATAATGCGTTAAGCTTAATTTAAAACCGCTATATACTTACTTTGATATATCGAGCCCTCTCGAGTCGTTTGAGTGGCATAACCGTAGGCTCTCCATGCTGCTGTCTCACTTGATCAATCTCATACAAACTTCGGGTCAGATAAATGTTCTGATATTCCCGACTATACATATAGCGTACATAAAAATATATAGCCCTGAGTGGGAACAAAAAGTTTAACAAAATGAACTCTAAGTTATAAGCTCAATTCTCTTGCCTACTTAATAAAAACGGCCAAGATCATAATCCAACAGAGTATATCCAGCCAACCATAAAGTAAGACAAACGGTCCCATACGCTGGCCTATATCCTGAGCAATCTCTTCACCCACATCAGAAAGTTTTTTCGAGGCATTTGTTTCAAAATAAAAATCATGTTCAAAGGTTATATTAGCATCAAACATAAGGTGAACTTCATGAACAAACTGGTGATAACCTAAGGAGTTGAGTTAATACGAGTTGAAGGTTAATTGAGTACTTTTGATACCACTTACGCTCCATAACCTTGTCAAGCAACTCCCAACTGACATCCCAGTAACCGGAGCAAAACACATCAATAATCTTGGCAGGATAGCAGAGGGCGAGAAATAGTTTGGTGGCCTGGCATAAGGGACGAAAGATCCCCAATTTGGAGCGACACTTGATCATGGCACGTTGAGCAGTTCGTTGACAACGTATCCATGGTGTACCCATTTCAGCATTGCATAGTTCCACAATGGACTTTAACCAGGCGGCACAAGCTTTGAAAGTATTAACTGGAATGTACAATTTAAGGGGTTGAATCAAGTTTATACTAAAAATATTAGTCTCTAGAAGTAACCGAACCAAAAATACTCACTGATAAGCATCAGATATCCCTGTATGCGCAAAAGTAATTCCATGACATATTTCAGCACGCGCCGCACTTCGTCCAGCATCAGTGATAGCGCCGTTTGAATAGCTTGAATTGGTTCTAATATTACATCCAACATTTGTCCCAAAGCCTGACGCAATAGCTCCTGCGCACAGCCCAGACTGCGTAGCATCACCATCAAATTGGCCAAAATGTTGACCGTGGGTCCAATGGCAGCCACAAAAAAGGCCAAGGCAATGAGCAAAGAACGACCACGAGAACTGCTTAATGAAGGCACCGCAAGAGCTATAATACATCTGGAGGAGAAAGACACTTTAACCCTGGAAATCTGCTTTAATCTTCTAACAATCTCACCTTACTGGTCGGCTATAGAAAAGTATGATGAATAGCAAAGTTAGACCTACAATGATAAACCAACGCTGACCGAGATCTCTTCTCCTTTGCTTGGGATGCCATTCATACCAGATGAGCATTAACACTATACCCGTCATAAAACCACCGAGGATTAGCAGTATAATCAATTTGAATGGCCAAATCTCGGGCTCCTCTCGCTGACGCTTTAAATCATGCATATTTCAAATTGGAAATGAAATATAACACAAGGCATTTGAAATCTAGACATATTTGTGATACAGTTTTTGGTTACAGTTGTGGTATTGCAAAACAGTGTTTAAAAAACTGCAATAAGTTTCATTTCCTATGCTTTTGACTTGCTGCGGCTTCTGAGAAAAATCAGAAGTCGCTGTCGAAGCAAGCACCAAAACTGATTTTTGAGAAAAAGCATACAGCACCAACAGTTGTCGGTTAACGTTTCCTTTGCTTTTCGCTGCTTGCGAAAGGCAGAGCAAGTCGGAGCTGCTGCTTCAGGTCCACGACGATACTCGCAGCAGTAGCAAGCGCTCTGCTTCTCTGCTCAGACCAATTCGCATTTTACAATATTAAAAATCTTACTGGTCTAGAATCTGTTTTGGGAAATGGGAAATAGTTTGAGCTTAAAGTTTATTGTAATTCACATTTTCAATAAAATTAATTATCCCAAACATAACTTGCAGTTTTTACTGGCTCGAGGTTTTGCTATGTTATTGACATAACTTTAAACAGAGGCACACAACACAACAAAGGAGGCATCAGGTTGATCGGACGACGTTTCATGAGGGACCAACCTCACTCATCAGCGATCTTGAGCCTGAAATGTCTGTCCAAACAGCAGTCTCTCCATGCCCGCGACGGCAAAACTGTTTGGGAATTCCAAAGGCAGCTTTGCGCGCAAAACACCAAAAAGACAGCTTAAGACAGCCATTCCCCTTTGTAAGTGTGTGGCCTCCGTTTTGGACTTTGGACTCAGTGTGCAACCAGCTAAACCAAGTTTCGAAGCTTACGCTCCAAATTCAAATTTGTATAAGTAGTTCTAATCTCTATAGCCAATTTTTACAACAGTTATTCCACGAAATAAGGTAAAATATATAATTTCTTACTTTATAAAAATTTATATAAATTATATGGCATTTTAAATTCTCATATCTGAAGAATAAAGCAAAATAGCTCAAAAGCGCATGCCTCAAGCGTGCAAAATTTGGAGAAAATAATAAGCCCTATGGGGGAATTCCGCGAGTACCCCAGGGAGCTTTTATCGTCAAATTGCTATGTGTTAAAAAGCAAAAACCCAAAATATACATATTCTTTCCACTTTTTAAGTAAACGTTTGGGAGTGAAATTTACTTTAGGCAGCTGTTGTTTTTAACAACATTTCTTAAATTTTAACAATAGTCTATGTACTTTTAATTGGCTACCAATTTAACATCGATCTGTAAAAGTGGTCGGAAATTTTACTTAAGATAGCCAAATATAGTCAAAGCAGCATCCAATTATTGCATTTACCAGTTTCCAAAAAAGTTGGAACTTTTTGGCCAAAAATTTGGATGCACTGGCCATCTTAACGACCTTGCAATTTCGATTGAAAAAAAACTACATAGAATGCCATGCAAGATAAGCAAAAAAAAACGACCGTCGCAAATCCGTTGGGCTTTTCCATAAAAACCCTAGAGTAGAACTTGATCGGCCATGCGTCATAAGCTCTGATTTAATTGTGAGACCTGATTAACGATTTCAGATGGTTCCAAGGCGGTTCAGAGTAGAGGTGGACACTTCTCCCTTAGCTACCTTCCCAAAGGATCACGGACCCGCAGACTTTTCAAAATTTAGTTGGACTAGAGGTGGGAGATTCAAAATTTCGCTGGACAAGCCCGCAATTTCTGCTAGCTGACAACAGCTAGCTGTTATGACACTGCCCTCAGTGATATATTTGTCTTGCTCTAAACTGCTTTCAGCACGACAGGAAGCTATGCGCTCTGCCACTTCTGTAACCGCCACTGCAAAATTCAAGTGCTACACTTTAGTTTCTATTTTTATACCCGTTACTCGTAGAGCAAATACTAAAGTGCATATGTATGTAACAGGCAGAAGGAAGCATCTCCGACCCCATAAAGTATATATATTCCTGATCAGCATCAACACTCGAGTCGATATAGCCATGTCCGTCTGTCAGTATCAACACCTAGATCTCGGAGACTAGAAGAGCTAGAGCCACCAAATTTTTATGTAGACTCCAATTGTCCCTACGCTGGTCAAGTTTATTTCAAATTTTGCAACGCCCCCTCCCGCAACCACAATTAAAAATATTGAATAACTCCTACAATTTTGAATATATCACGCTCATGTTATCATCAATGTTAGTGCTCTGTTAACTAACATAAGGAAAGGCTATACAACATTTATTTCCCTGAGTAACTGGTATAACGAAGACTTTAGCTTACGCTCTCCTTTTAAATTAAACTCGATCTGTTTGCAAGTATAAGGAGTTAGTGAGATGTGTGCACTCGATGCTGATCAAGAATATATAGGGTGGCTGATGAATATTGCTACATTAAGTACATTAACTCAAATAACTTTTTTTCAGTGTAACCGGCGTATCCCGGGTCCTTATGATTCTTATGAGAGCGACTGTATTCAAGCTAGTGTTGGCTGCAAATCGCATAAACATTTTGGACCGTTCGATCTTTTTCTGTATTTAACCATCTTCATTATAAACTCATGAATATTTTTTGTTTATACCTCCTGTATTTACCCATCTACAACTGCCGTCTGTAAAGTATATTTTTTTGAATTTTCGCGGTTCTTGGACTATTTCCCGCACATTTCTTTAAATCAGAATCCTTCGCGGGCAAGCGTCCAAACATTCTCCATATCAATCGAACATTTTGCAAATTTCCCAGGCAAACGTCGATCAATTTCTCAAAGTTTTACCGAAAACTGCAGTTTCCGCGGTTTTTGGACACTTTTCCGCAAATTTTTTTAACTTAGAAACCCTCCTGGGTAAGCGTTCAATTCATTCCCCAAAGTTTCATTGCAATCGGATGAACTGTATAATTTTTCAAATTTCGCGGTTTTCGGACCATTTCACAGACATGAGACTTAGCCTATAACACTTTCCTGATCGGCTTTCATCAGCCACCCTATATATTCTTCCTTGTTACATAAAATCGCTTCTCAAAAAATTCAAAATATCGGTAATTGGGTTCTAGTGCTATAGACGGTGCTCTTCGGCAATCGATCCAGGTTTGGGTTCCGATTTAAGCCCAGAATTCAATCTTGTTACTATTTTGTTGCCCCGGCTTCCAAAAACCGTACCGGCTTTTGGTTCTTTTGAACTTATTGATCTCATCATCTGAGAACACTGATTTCGAATTCTTGTAACTTGCAATAATTTTGAGGTGGATTATATTCCTAGTGAACGATATCTGTACCACATTCTTTTCACGTTGGATAACCTCGTCTACCGTTGTATCTAAATTTGGTGTTAACCTATGTTTTAAAGTATTACATTTTTATGAATAGGTCGGTATCCAGCACTCCGGAATTTGGATTTCGTCACAATACCTTATTTAGATAGGAACACTGCTTTGCTGCTCATGAGGTACTTGAAAGTGTTTCTATTTATGTAAAGTTTTTTGACGAAATCAAAATTCCGGATCTTTGAAGGAATCCTTAAACTCATTACAAATAAATGAACTTCCATTATCAGCAGTCAAGGACCACGATACCAGAGTCTTGAAAATATCTCCTCCAAGCAACAGGAACAACATAGGCAGTGGCCAAAGCGGAATTGAAGCATCAGCAATTCGTTGGCGTTGTGGTAAAACTCCTAAGGACTTGCACCATCATCATTTCCATTTATCGAACCAACTCGAGAATTGAAAAATCTCTATAGCTTGGAAAATCATGGGATCAAAAGTTAAACTCGTTTCATTTTTAATTTTTCGTATACCGGTTTCCGAGAATTACGATTACTGAAAACTCTACCCCTCCCTGTTGCCTTTGGAAAATTTTACTGTTTTATGTTCAGCTCTATGATACAGCTTTTGTTAGTTTCTGTTGCAAAAAGTAGTCCAATAAAAACAAGAATTTTCTATAAATTTTAATGTGTAGTTTAATGCGAAAATGAGCTTCCACTGCGAGACCGAGACAACGAAAAAAGGTGATTGCGTGTGGAGATGGGAGCAAAATGTCCGCTGGTTTGACGGAACGACCGACTGTGTTCAGAAACTTCCAATTAGGAACTTCGCAAAGCGTTTGCTTCGAGTTCTATGTAGTTAGCGACTATACTATGCGTGTGAGGTGAGACCGAAATATCTGCTTCGAGTTCTGAGTATGCAACTGATTTTTAGCACGGTACGCAAAGAACGACAGACCCACCGCGCCGCCTACAATTTTACAATATGTCTGAATGTTTGTGTCTAAGCGACAACGTGAGCAAGAAGCAAAGCCTTACCTTAAAAGCGCACCACGAGATTAATTACGAATTGAATGTTTATGTTGTTTTGGCTGCGTAACCCGACAATTCCCTAAACTTAAATTCCGTTCTTATATAAAATAAATCACTGTCAGGTGATCAAAAATTATAAGAATTAAATTTTTCTTTTTATTTAAATATACAAAAATAAAGCCATATAATATTAACACTTTCCTCTGCTTCTCCATCCAGTCTCTTTCTCCTAGTTCCAGCAATAACTCCATAACCACAACCAACTGAGTAATAGCAGTTCCAGATGGTATCCCTGTTTCCATCTAGAGACTGTTGCTCCTCCACTGGGCTCTAACAGTTCTTTGTTAGAGGACGCTTTTCTCACAGGGAAATCACGTTTTTTCTTAAAACTTTCATAATACCAATCCATGCCATCTTTACGATCTACACGATCGACTGGAAGTCCGCTAAGATCCAGTTCGCTTAGCTTTTGGGCATTTGCAGTCAGCTGAGGATGACTGGCTAAGCTAACTTGATCGTTACGTGGCGTGGTGCGTTGATACTCTTCGGCAGTGGGTTGAGCCAACTGTGGCTGATGAGCTGTGTAGACTTTGGTAATGGTGGAACGACCGCCAGGTCTCAGCAAAGGAGGTGGCGGAGGTGAAGGGGTACTGCTGCTGCTGCTGCTGCTAGTGGTCAACCAGGAGTGGGTTTTTGGTATCTCTTCGGCTGGTGGTATTAATAAAATGGTCTCCGCTGTGGTGGTCTGCATTAGGGGAGGTGGACGCAGTAGGGTGACCGATTGAGCCTCCAAATCTTCATCATCGTACTGAGAGTCCAACTGCTCGGGGGAATTGCTCGAGCTCGCGGAACTGTCTGTGTTGTCGCTGGCTCTGGTAGTTGTTGTAGTGGTGGTGGTAGTGGTGCTGGTAGTGGCCGAAGTTCGCGTGGTGCTCTTAATCAGAGGGGCCTGTGTGGTGGTTACCTCGGTGGCCAGCTCTGTCACATCATAGGTGACTGATTCAGCGCTCTCCACGCTGCTGCTGGTGGGTTTGGCTCTCACTGCTATGGGTATAAAATGACCTTCGGGTATGCTAGCTCTGGTTACGTTAACGGCTTCAATCACCCCTCGTCGCTGTTGTGGATCCACCACTGGCCTAAAACCACCCACCTGGCTGGGAATAATAGGTCGAAATCCACCCCGCTCTATGCTTGACGGCTCCCTGAAGGTAGTACGAAACACACCCATTGTGGTGGCTGCACTTCCGCTCTCGTTACTCATAGATTCCTCACCCGAATTGGTAGTACCCACATCTACATAGCGATTCCGTGGCATATTCTGTTGTTGTTTCTGTTCCTTCAAGTATTTTTCGAATTCAGCACTATTTGGTTGATACATACGGGTCTTAGCCCGCCCACTGGGCAGGCTGATCTGAGCCATTCGATGGGTGGCGGGCATTTCATCCGTCGCCTCGGTACGCTGCTTTCGTCCACGCTCACCCGCAAATCCAAAGAAACGACCCAAACTCAAACTGGGCAGAGGATAGCCAAAGAAGGTGAATGGCGAACCTGCTGCACCTGGTGGGGGTCGTCTATTGAAGTATTTGGTATGTAGCAAAGTGTTGTTTGGATTAATGGTAGGATTGGGTCTTTGTGAGGTACTAAGTACTGCATTAGTAGCATCTGGAGGTGTAGCATCCGTGGAGTCCACATACTGATCATAGAAATATTCACTCTCACCCGCCAAAGGTCGCTCTCCTGGCGCTCTAGTCGGTTCAAACACCTCACACTCATCATTAAAATCCTCGGGTAAATCTCTTTGGAATACATCTCCATGTTCATTTAAGTAGCGGCAAGTGATTACCACCCTCCGTTCTTTCATTCTGATCCGAAATATCTAAGCCCAAGCAAAGACTACGCTCCATGCGGGCAGCTCTCAGCAGGCGCCCGTCCTGGCATTTGGGTCCAGGATAGGGAAAATTGGTTTCCTGTAGCCAAACTGAAAGCCACTGCATTTCACAATTGCATTCAATGGGATTGCCTGGTGTAGGGTAAAAAGAAGTGTTATTAAAGACGGAAACTTTCATCAAATAAACTTACCATCTACATCCAGTATGGCGATGTTGCCTCTCAAATTCCGAAAGGTACGCTCTTTGATGCTACGTAGTTGATTATTACGCATGGAAAGGACACGCAACCTGGGCATGGTCTCAAAGGGTGAACCCTGAAAGGAGCAATAAAGGAAAGATTTGAAATACCTTGAACTAATAGAAGATTACTTTGCTTAAATTTAAGATCAATGCGAATGCCTCTATGGGAGATTAATGAAAGAAATCAGCTCATGTTAAGTGGATTTAAGAAGTAGTTGCTAGTTCTTCCTTTATTTAAAACAGGACTGAAACCCGGTTTTAAATTGAACCGGCTTGAACCGAATTTGAATTCCGAATCTTTTAAGCTATGAATTATCTATTCGATCAATATCGAAGTATCATTTCGAAATTAATACTTTGTATATGGGGTTTAGCGACCTCAGCTTGTGAAAAGTCTTATTCTAGCCTCTATTCCTGTCTTTTGCGGGGCATATATAGGTAATTGCTTAATGGCTATTGGTGTGGAAGCGGTTAAAATCTGACTGACGAGTCTTGCAGGGACGCGGACGAAACATTCTGTCTGCGTATCCTTAATCTGCTGTGTCCATATGTTTCAAATCTTTGTTGATTTCTGTTGATTATTGAATTATATTCAGCCCTCGACCGTGAGACGACTAACAACCACTTTGACTATTAATATTTTGTTGTAAAAAATTGGTGTTTAAAAAAAGACATATCTTTTGAACAAATATCGACTGACTTTTCTTTCCAAATTCAACATCTTTCACTATACAGCATTCGAAATGCTAATATAACCGCTTTTGCGCTAACCAAGGGTTCAAACCGGTCCTGAACCGACCCACAAGGCACATGCTCGGATTGGGTTTTTTGTGTCTTTCAAACTGGACTATGTGCCGAGCCTTCTAAGTTCGTAAAGTCCCGAAACTGACCCCAAAAGGTTTTGTTAAAAAAACTCGTTTCAGTCAATTTTTTAAGAACATTTATACCTTTCTCCTAGTTGGTTGATAACCTACAATATTAAATAGGCTTTTTAACGTCCTTTTAATGGTGAAAAGAACGCGAAATTTACAAAAATTTTATTATTTCATATGGTAGATCGAACGGAATCGCTCGAACTGTAAGATGGTAAAAAGAAAATGGCAATTTTTGTAATTTTTTAAAATATGCCTGCAAAACGGATCCGAGAGCTGCCGAAACGTCAGAACAGGCGAGCAATCGATGGCAGCAATTTGCTGATCACATCGCAACGCGAGAGCGACGAGTTGAACAAGTGGAGGGGCAGGCCAGTCTGAGATTTGCGGAGTCGTAGGAGCAGGCGAAAAATCGACGCCAGTAATTTGCTTTATACATCGCATACCAGCGAGCTGCTGAGACTGTGTAACAATCTCAATTGCGGAGCTATGAACAAGGGGGGCGGCAGGCCAGCTTAAGATATGCAGAAACGCCGGAGCAGGAGTGCAATCGACGGCTGCAATTTGCTATACACAGAGTGCTGCTGAGACAGCAGTGGAAGCAGAAACTCGGAGATAGGCCGTTGCTGAAAGGGCGGCCCAGAGGCGAAATAAGAGGACTTACCTATCCAACGAATTGAGGAATAAGGCTAGGCTACTCTTTAAGTTATTTTACAGCAACTGAGAGCCACGCATTAGACGTCTTTTACGCCGCTGCAAGCACGCAGAGAGAAATACAATTACAATTGTCTCGCCCCAAAGCAAAAACAACAACAAATCTATTGCGTATCGGGGCAATGCGCCAGAAAGTCACTAAACTAACGGACGGTCACTTTTGCACAAACTTAATATACTCTGTGTACCTCTGGTTAAGAGTACAATTATGGTATAACTCCCCCAAATAATTTATAAGAGTTTTAATAGAATATTTTACGTTCTTAGGGCCGATTTCACATCTTCTGCATAGCACTATCTGTCACTTAAACTAACATATGTAAGTAGTAAGTAAAATGGCTTGTCAAGCTGACACAGCCCCAAGAGAAAGAGACCTACAGCTTAACGCCGAATCCGAACGTCAGCTTGAGAAGCTTTTGCATGGCTACTTACTACAAAGCTGTCGCCAACAGCAGAGAGGGGTGACCGGGCGTAAAGTTTATTCAAAGAAAAAACTTTTCATTAGATGTTCCGAGGCGGGATCGAACCCACGACCTCTTGCACAGCTGTCGCGCACTCTAGCCGCTGAACCACCCGGTCACTAAACTAACATATAGCTATGTAATTGTTACATAGCAGCTATCTGGAAGATGTGAAATCGGCCATATATGATATATTGTTGTACATTTAAGTTTCAGACAAATTTCCCGCCCTACATTGAGATGGACTTGACAACTCTGGAAACATATTTTGTGTCTATGCTAACTCGCGTTGAATTGCGAATTCGAATTGTTTGGTTCGCGTATTGGCTTTGGTTGGTTTGCCAAAATCTTTTAGCCAAATACGACAGGTTTGCAACCAACCGAAAAAGAATTCTGTGGCTCCTAAGAATTGGAATGTTTTTGAAAGATGTTTCCGTGCCACCCCCAATGGAGTGTGAGTCTGGCTTGTGGTGGTTTTTTCTTTTTCTTTTGTTGTTGTAGAACTGCTCCCAAAATCAAATTTTGTGCCCAACACTGATCTATGAGAATACTATAAAGACTTCCCTTTAATAAATGACTTCGATATTTTGCCACCAAGTAATTAGTTTTCATTCAACTCCTGTTACTTATAGGCTTACAATGCTACCACTTACCTGAATTCGGCATATTTGATTATTGTCCATTTTCAATTCCACCAGCCAACTGAGAGCCTTCAGTGGCATTGTTGAGACCAATTTTACACCATTTGTGGACAAGTCCAGCACCTCCAAATTGCGCATGCTACGCAAACCAATATTCTCCATATTCCGAAAGTGATTATTGGATAGATTGAGAAACACCAACGAATTGGCATTGTGAAAGCTTTCGGGTGAAATGTAACGCAGTTTATTATACTGAAAATGTGAGGCCAGGAGACTGGGTAACTCTTCGAAAACATGATCCTTCAGCTCTACCAGCTTATTATCGGCCAACACAAACTCCTGTAGATCATGCAGACCCTTAAGGGCACCCGGTTCCACATTACTAATCTCATTGCTGCTTAGATCCAGGTACTGCAACTTGGGTAGATTCCGGAAAGTGCCCTGTTGCAGTTCCACAATCAAGTTATTGGACAAACGTATCTCGACCACATTCCGCCAGCCACCAATGACATCCGCATACAGGCGAGAGATTTGATTGTAACTTAAATCGATGTCTCGGAGGCTAGGTAAATGACCCAGACCCAGGGAAATGTCGAGTAGAGCATTGCCAGAGAGATCTAGATATTCCAACGATTTCTGGCTATCAAAGGCAGTGGGAGAAATGCTACGTATGAGATTTCTGGAAAGGTCTAGCTGCTCCAGGCGACTATTGTTCGAAAAGAAGTTATCTGTGATGGACTCTAGTTTATTGGATTGAAGATTGAGATTTCGCAACTCGCCCAGAGGTAAAAGAGCACGCTCGTCCGCTTGGTTGAGATTGTTATCTTGAAGATGGAGTAGTTCCAAACGTTGTATACCCATAAAGGAGGTGTCTTGTAGAAGACTTAGGTGATTCTGAGCCAAACTTAAGACACGCAGCTGAGGAGTACCCTGAAAACCCAGACGAGGTAGTTGCTCCAAACGATTCTGACTCAAATCCAGCATGCGCAGATGTGGCAAGTGTAGGGTCTTAGAGGCTGAGGCGGGTAGGGAGGTCAGTTGATTACCACGCAAAGAGATGCGCTCCACTATAAGTGGTAGGTCGGGAATAAAGTCCTTCAAATGATTGAAACTGGCATCCACTTCAAACAGATGACCCAGTGAAAGCAGAGTAGAGGCAGGTATGCTAGTCAACTCATTGGAGGATATGTTGAGGGTCTCCAGCACAGGGTTATGTCGAAAACTCTGCGGTGACATTTCTCTTAAGCCATTCTCGCTCAAATCTAAACGTCTCAAGGAAGGCAACCCTCCCAGCAGCTGAGAGTCCAGGCGTGAAAATTGATTCTGAGCCAAATCCAAGCCCTTAAGTCCCGGTAGATTCCAAAACGGTAAAGCCAAATCCGAAGAGAGGCTATTATTGCGCATTCTCAGCTCCCGCAGAGCGGGCATGGCCATTAGGGCATCTCTTTCAATCAATCTCAGTTGATTATTATTCAGATGCAGTTGCTCCAAAGTGCCATGACCCCTCAACGCACCAAAGGGCAGCTCACTCAGCAGATTTCCACTCATATCCAGATAACGCAAGGTGGGTAAAGCATCTAGCAAAGCTCTCAAGGCCTCCACCTGGCCTATCTCATTGTTATAGATATGCACGGCCTCCACCCCGCTGCCCGAGGCCTGCAGCAATGACTCCGGATGTATGCGTCGTATCAAATTGTTGTGCAAATAAATGGTCTTCAACTGTGGAGTACCCAGAAAGGCGCCGTATTGCAGCTCGGTAATGCGATTATCATTTAAATGCAACTCTGACAAATTGGGCAAATCCACAAAGGAACCATCTTCAATGACATTGATGATATTGTGATCCAAACGTAATTTCTTCAAATGCTCCAAGTCCTTTACAATCCTGCCAATCATGCCCACATCACTGATTTGATTGTGGGAAAGTTTCAGACTCATTAAGTTGGGTAATCTACTCAAGGCTCTCAGATGAATCCAGTTCAAGCCGTTGTGGGATAAATCCAAATTCTTCAGCGATATCAAACCATCGAATAGTCCCGCCTCCAGGCGGGTTAAACCACTTCCACCAGTGATATGTATATGCTGCAGCTTTGGCAAATGCCTAAACAGATGGGCTGGCAGTTCACCCAAAGCCTGGGTCTGTACACTCAGATAGGTCAAACTCAAGAGACCCGAGAAATCTGGCAAATGTTTCAGCTCCTCACTTTGTATGGTTATGGCCAGCATATTGATCATGCCATTCAAACTCTCTGCGGGTATGCTACGCAGTTGGGGTTCCACTATGAATATCTCCACCAAACTATTCTCCAGCTCATTGAGCCAACCATTGGAGACACGTTCAATGCTGTTGTAACGCAGCATCAGACGTACAATCTGCAAGTTGCCAAAGAAGCGTCCCGGCAGGGCAGGCAATTGATTATTCTCCAGTACCAACTCATCGATTTGAGTCTTGATATTACGCTCCACAGATTTCAGACCATCCATTATCTGCGGTAGATTGCTGTGAGAGCACCTAAATGGAGAAAGGGAGCGGAGAATTAGAGTAGAGTTTTGTAGTCCTCGGAGTTACCCACCATATTTGTATCTCCTTGCCGCGCAGGGTACATCGACAGGGTAGTATAGCTTCTGAGGGTGGACAACTGTCGGCCTTGCTTAAGCTCGACCAGGTTAATAGCAGCAGAATGGATAGCAATAACATAGTTGATGATTAGATCATTGAATTTCGTACATACATAGCTGAAATTAGCAGAGGAAGAGTTTAATGTTAGTGATCTTTGAGAAGTGACTCTCATTAAGTTAAGTTAATCAAGTCGTTGATTCCTCTTACTCTGATGTGAGTAGCTTATAAAAAAAAACTTTCTCGACTAGGTGTGTAAATAGTTGAATACCTGTAGTTCAGCTGGTGTCAAGACACTACCAGGCCTAACGACCTGATGCATCACTGAGCGTCAGTCGCGTCGTTAACGACAGGCAGTGTGCACTCATAACCACACTAACGACTGGTAATGCAGGGTTGTACCGAACGGTAAGTTTTCCGGACATTCCCATACAAAATTTTTTAGGCACTACGAAGAGTTAGGGAATTCGTTAATGCCGCACCGGTGCAGCTGAACTACGGAGAAGTTATAAAATAAGAAAACACAGCAATTATTACCCATTTTCTTGTAGTTTTTAAGCATGCCTTCGATGGCTTTCTCATAGTCGGAACTTGTCAAGTTGCCTAAAAAGTTAGAAACCACTCGACAAAATGAGTTCCAGGCACTTGTCTCAGTAACTGTTAGGGTCGATCTAAACTTGATGTCCCTAATTAATTTTTTATTTGCGGGCCCACAAATACACCTTTCTTTATTTTGCGTCGGAAATATTTGGAAATATTCTCTGTATACTCTGTACCAGAGGTAGATAAATTTTTTTTTTAGTTTTGGCCACGCCTCCTCTCGCTTCCGCAATTTAGAAAAAACCTCATATCTCCGTCAGTTTTATAGATAGAAGTTTCGAACCTTCTGGACATATTTTGAAATCAAGATTATTTATCGACCCGATAAAGGGACGGTAAAGATCGGATTAACGGTTGTCGAGTTATAAGGAAAACAAGCACTTCACAGGTACACTTTCTTGTTAAATACAAAATATTGATTTTTTGCGAAGTAATGTTCTAAAAACAAAACTATGATCACAACACCCCATCTTCGCCTACATCTTTAAAATATGTGTCCATTCAGCCCCGATTGATTTCAGTGTTGTAAAAATAAAACTAGATTTTTTCTTATTGATGTCATAAAAACTCAACCCTTATTGAAAGTTTTTATTGAAAATAAATAAATTGGCCATAAGGCCACGCTATGGTAGGAGAATTTGGTCACCCCAATATCCGCCTAACGGAACACTCTTTTATTTGCAAGGATGCCAAAAAAAAACTAAGGAAAGCTAGCGTACTAAAACCAGAAATGCAATCCGGTTCTGAGCCGAACCGGTTTTGAACCGAACCGAACCGCTTATTCAAGCCGGTGAACCGAACCGCAAACTGAACCGGCTTCCTTTCAGAAACGCTGAACCGAAACGAAAACCACAAAGAAAAACGGTTCGGCTCGGTTCAGTTCTCTGACGAGTTTTAAGTCGTGAATCGCTTTCCTTTAGCCACTGATACTTAATAGTTTGGGAATTTGAATCGTTTCCCTAAGAAAATTTTTATACGACATTTCGTTCGGCCTTCTACAAGGTAGATGCAGGATTGACATAACCTTTATGGATGACTTGACACAAATTTTAGAACATGTAACATGTCTCTGCATTGCCCGCCGATCTCTTTCTTTTCTTGAATCTGCTTTCTTTTCTTGAATTTTCGTCCTCCACTGGACAATATTATCAATTTTTATAGTACTTCCTTATCTAAATTTAATCTTAGTGAGGAGAGTTTTTTCTCATACGATTAAAAGGGTGTGTAAGATGCATGGTACGTATTCTTTTCTAGCCGACATTCTCTGTTTTCGAAAGGCATTCCTCTAGGAACTTATAGACGAGTCCTGCAAATCCGACATCACAAATTTTTGACATTCTCTTAGGATTTTAAAGATATTCAAATAGTCAAAGTATTTGTTAATCAATCTGAAACCAACAACAATGATATGAACATATTGACACAAAGCAGAGAACCAACCTGGACTCGTCAGTGAGATTTTAATCGCTTTCCACACCAACAGCCATTAAAGCCACTCTGAGCCAAATAAAGACTTGGGAATCATAAGTATTTTTCATGTTTACGTTCACATGCGCCTATTAATAGCTACAGCTTCCTCCGCAGTTATTGCAATGGTGCTGGGGGCCGTGTCCAAATGTCGTATGTGTATTTGTTGTTTTTAATGTCAATTGGTAAACTTCTGTGGACAACGCAACAGACTAGATAACTGGCCAAGCATTTCTCTTGAATACATTTTAAAGGGGTTTTCTTTGCTCTTTATAAATACCAACAATCATTTCACCGTGACTGGTGCTTTTGCATGAATATGGGGTTAACGACCAAGTCTTGATTTTAGTCAAAGTGATTGTTAGCCGTCTCAAGGTCGAGGATTAGTTATAATTCAATAATCAATAAGAATTCAAATGGTTTATAAGAATTCAAAGTCTCCTTAAGTCAGAAATCATAATATTTCATAATGTGCCTCTATGAACCACTGAACCGAACCGAAACCGCGGTTCAGTTAGCTCCAAAAACGATGTAATGAACCGAACCGGCGGTTCAGAAACTGCGTGAACCACTGAACCGAACCAGTACTTATTTTCGAGTGGTTTGCATCCCTGACTTAAACTGCCCCCGTTTTTATCAGCACCAAATTTAAATATGTGATAACCATCAATGAGAAACTCACTCTCCTAAATGTTTAATCTGATAGTCGCTATTGGACGAATTTACGTGCAAAAGACCTAAGATTCGTGTATTTAGTATTCTTTTGGTATCCCCCGTCGACGTAAAATTTAGTCATATGCCTAATGTACATAATATATGCATATCTTTTTCTGTAAGTTGTTCACTTCTCTTGTTCAGCTGCTCTGGTTCTGTGAGTTGTTCAGTCAGAGTTGTTTAGTGAGTTGTTCAGTGACTTGTTCACTCAATTTGGTGACTCTTAAGCTGTTTTTTGTCCGCCAGCAACATGCCGGAGTGGCAAACATTTAAGATATGGCCAACAAATAGGCAACATTCCGCAGTGTGACCAGCGACGAAGGATTAAAATTAGTTTGAATGATCGCCAATCGTCACAATGCCCAGGTAAAGAACTGGTGAACAATTGGAAGACCACAGATCCAACGAAACGGCCCACAATTCAAACCAACACTGAACTGAACAAGTGAACAACTGAACAAGAACAACTGAACAAGTGAACAACTGAACAAGAACAAGTGAACAACTCAACAAGAACAACTGAACAAGTGAACAACTTGAGTGAGTTGACTCACTTAGAAAAAAAGAACAAGTGAACATGCTTAGTGAAATGAACAACATTTACCCAACACTAGGTTGCACATAGACTTCTTACCCAGGAAAATGCTGTAACTCCACACAAAAGTCAAAATAGCGCAGTAAGAATGGTGTCCAAAGAAGGGTTTTGCATAAGCATTCTTAAAATAGAATACAAGAAATTGAGAACTGATGTCAGTAAATAAAGTTCGGTTCGGGTTTTAGAGCCGTGAACTCTTCTAGATAAAGCAAAATTTTGCAGCCCTGTTTAACAATTAACTTTAGATTATTACAATTATTTCAGTCATATGGTTAAGTCCACTAATCTGGTTCCCTCTTCAATTAAGAAACCACTCAAATGCTTTGTCTTAGTTCGATGAGAAATTTCTCCACCCACAGAATTTCCCGCTAGTCACTTAAATTTATGCTTAAGGCTGACTTGCACCTGTTTGGACTACGTAAACAGAGATTAAGATGATTTGAAAACAATAAATAAAAGAGAAATGCAAGAAATTTTAAAACAGAAATCGAAACTGATTTGACATTTGAAATCCAAATTTAATCAATGGTATAAAATATAACGCGGTCTAAAAATAATAATGGGGTCTAAAAGCTACCCAAAGCAATGGTAAATCAAGAGAGACTAACTATCAGTTTAGGCGATAAGTGACGAGCTATATAAATGGCCAGCAGGGGGTCTGCCAAATTAGTGCAAGTCCAAATATGCGCGAATTGGTTCTGTTTTCGTGGGTGTTCTTAACCCTCACCCTGGGTGGCATTTATGCCAGCGAGGATTCTCAA
The DNA here is from genome assembly GCA_018904265.1 of Lordiphosa collinella. Taxonomy (NCBI): domain Eukaryota; kingdom Metazoa; phylum Arthropoda; class Insecta; order Diptera; family Drosophilidae; genus Lordiphosa; species Lordiphosa collinella. The sequence continues at coordinate 209,278 of JAEIFV010000264.1, forward strand.
TATTGTCTCAAAAATATGGTGAAAACGGATGAGCGTATACGCTCGCATGGCTATCCGGCTGAAAGCCATGAAGTGGTCACCGAAGATGGCTATGTGCTTACCCTCTTCCGTATACCTTACTCCCACAAGCTGGACAATGAATTCAAGCCGCGTCGGCCCATACTCCTGCAGCACGGTTTGTTCAGTAACTCCGATTGCTGGCTACCTTCGGGTCCGGATCATTCATTGGCCTATCTGCTGGCCGATGCTGGCTATGATGTCTGGATGGGCAATGCTCGCGGTAATATCTATTCGCGCAAAAACAACCTCATTTCGCTGCAGAGTTCAAGGTTCTGGCATTTCGATTGGCATGAGATTGGCACCAAGGACTTGCCCGCCATGATTGATTTCATATTGGAGGTGACGGGCTACGACAAACTGAGCTATGTGGGTCACTCCCAGGGTACCACGGTGTATTTTGTTTTGCTTTCCGAACTTCCGCATTACAATGCAAAAATCTTGTCGGGACATTTGTTGGCTCCATGTGCCTATTTCGATCATGGCACTTCGTTTGTGTTCAAATGGTTTGAACCATTGGTGGGCACACCGGGAGGCATGTGGAATCAGATATTGGTGGACACAGAACTGATACCCCATAATGACCTGGTCAATCGTGTGGTGGACAATAGCTGCGGCACTTTTGGAACCATATGTAAAAATGGAATGGCTCTGTTTGCCAATGGTGGATACACCAACACCAATATAGTAAGTTGTGCGCAGCGACGAAAAGTTAGCTTATTTATATGAACTTATTTTATTTTTTCACAGACCGCCATGGAAATTCTTATCCAAACCCATCCAGGCGGCTCGTCGAGCAATCAAGGTATACATTACATTCAAATCGAAAAATCTGGCATATTCCGTCAATACGATTGGGGTGTAAAGAAGAATCGTGAAATCTATGGCCAAGATACGCCACCAGAGTATGATATAAGCAAGATCACTGCCCCCACTCACTCCTATTCCAGTCAGAATGATGCCCTGTGTGGTCCAAAGGATGTGGACACTTTAATGAGCAAGTTTACGAAAATCGATGATTATCGTGTGCCCCTGGAGAGTTTCAATCATTTGGACTTTATTGTGGCTTTCAATATGAAAGAATTGGTTAATGATCAGGTTTTGGAGAGACTAAAGAATTATTAAAGTTAACAATGGATTTTCCATTCCAAGCATGACACATCCACATGTGGTGATGGTCTTATCATTGGGTCAGGGGATTGCATGGACAGAAACGAGAGGCGGTTGCATTTTACCCAATTTATGGCAGAGCTTTTTGTGATAAGATGTGTCTGGTAGTCTGAACCAGTTGCTATTGGGTTATTAATCATTTGAAGCAAAGGTGGGGCTTTAAAATGTAACGGAAAGACTCTGCGACAATAACAAGTGTGTTTGACTTAAATTTCCATCCGTAATCAGCAATATGGAAAATAGAAATCGATAACATATAAAGCCTATTTCTGCTGTGTCGAAGTTGTAAAACCTTACTGATCATCCAGCTTTCGAATGCTTAAGAATATATGGTTTTTGGCTAGACTGCAACTCATTACATAAGCAATTTTTCTCATGAAACTGTAAGATTTAGTCATGTTTAACTACCATCTTCAATCAAACAAAATTGCAATTTGAGTCAATTATTTACTCTTTATCACCCGTCAATCGTGGGGTAAAAAGGGTATACCTAAGTCGTGCAAGTTTATTTTACTGGCAGAAGGAAGAATTTCCTATATCACAAACTATATACATATATTCTTGAACAGCATCAACAGCCAAATCGATATACCCCTGTCCGGCTGTCAGTCCCTGGATCTCAGAGCCTAGAAGAACTACTAGAGCAACCAAATTTAAAATGTAAACTCCTATTGTCTGCAAGAAGATCAAGTTTGATTTAAATTTTGGCCAAAGTTGAAATTTAGAGGGGTCGCCCGCTTAACGGATTCCTTTTGATTTATATATAGTAAAATGTTAAATAAAAATAAGCAAAAATTCAGTTTTAATTAGCGCTACGAGGCCACAAAGCCTAAACTAAATATTACCCATTCGCCACGTAAGCCACATCAATGCTTCAACAATGAAATCTGTGCTATTCTGGAAAATTATTTCGATATTGTTAAAATTACACAAGGTAACAAAATTGGACTTTTTCTAGTATATCAAAGGATTGGTAGTAATTCTAGATGATAAACGTGAGCTGAACACAAATCTGTTTTCAAAAATGGACCATCGCGTCTAGATTTATAGTAATTTGAGCTTAAAGCTGCCTGAAATGCCTATTTTAACCTTCTTTAGACTCGGTTTTTGTGGAACCTATGCTATTGTTCTAACTCCTTTGATACTATCATGAAGTAAATATTACTTCTTCAGCGAAAATATACCATTTTGCAAAAAGCTATTAACACTTTTTTCAATGCGAGCAGCCTTCGTGAAAAACAAAATACAAACGCACCACAAGCGGTCTCTCACTGAGCGGAGCACTTTTTCACGCACCTCATGTGTTTTCTGTTACATTTTTTCGGTTGAGCAAAACACTCGAGTCGGTCATCCGATAACCTCCGACAGCAACTGTTTTAAGCGAGCGCTCACTAAACAACTGTCTGTAAATGAACAGAACACAATAAGTGTCTACGAAAAGTGTTTTTTGTTTTGTTTTTGTTTTGTGCGTTTGGTAGGCTGTTTGTATGTGTGACGCTAGTTAAACAAAGACACACACGAGCGCAACACACAACCACATATACATAGGCAAAAAACACTTCGGAAGTATGCTCTCGGCAAAAGTGTCGGTGAATGACAGGAGAGAAACAGGAACGAAAAAAGTGTTTTTGCTCTGAGTGCAACAGAAACTGTCTTTCGCTTGCTTTGGTTCGTTGTGTCCGTAACCTAACTGTTTTTTGAAGACACGCTAAAAGTGTTGAGAGTTTTTTGCGAGCTCTGCTTTTAACCAATCTTAAATTATTAATTTTTATTAAGGTAATAAAATTAATGCATTTGCTTTGATATAACTATGTAATTTGCTGCATGAGTTAAAATTTGGTTGATTCTCTGCAGTAAAGCACCTTGTGATATACGACATTTTTCGTTTAGTTATCAGTCCCAAGATCAAAAAAAGCGGATGGTTTGTCGACTTGTGAACATGCATTTTCTAGACTCACACTACAAAAGCTCAGGGATTGGTCTTGTGTTTTGTTAATCGTCATGGTGAACGCAAGTCGAATCGGAAATTGAATTCGATTAATCTAAAAGGGGTAAATCGGTTCAGATCATCGGAATCCTAGAATTGATAACTTCTTGACCTTTGAATTGAGTATCGCTGTGAGAATCACATTGATCATCAGTTATGATTGGTTTAGATTTCGAAGCACGATTACTATCGAGCCAGCCTTTAGTTGTAAATTGTACGATGGTAAGTCTCGCACATCCAAGGCGTTTTAAAATTCAGTTGCATAGTTGGTGGCCTCGCCTTCGTTTGTTACACCGACAATGGATTTAAAGGAATGCAGAGAACCAACGATATGATTCTGCTTTGCAAAGCTTATGTCATCCACATTTTTTTTCTTCGTTCTTATTCTTCACATATCGCCACAGATTGGATGATTTGACGATTATTTCATTGCAGCAGCAGTTGATCTAGGAATGGCAGTGCTTGGCGGAAATCGCTAGACAGTAAAACTATTGCACCTCCAAAACATTCCAACGGGTGTTTGGCGCCATTGTGCATTCTTCCCAAATAATAATTTAAGATGCTACTAAAATTTTGGCTATACGGTATCTTTCTAATCAATGACATGAGGAATGTCTTCCGAGTTCCTCCGGGGGCACCAAAGAAAAATAAGCCACCATTTCCATCATCAATTGCCTTCATTGAAGTATCAAGTGGTACATTGGTTTGAACTGATCGGTGTAATTCATGTCGCTCTTATTAAAGTTTTTCGATCATAAGCAAAGCCTGATTATCTCCTCATCCAACTGATGATCGGGATTTCTTGAACTTACACGAATTCGATGTAAAATGTCTTCTGACATGTTATCTTTACATTTGTTCCCGGGTCACGTGGATTCTATGGAAAGCGGGAAGAAATGAGGATAGCCAATAATGCGCTTATCTGACTTGGAGATGCAGATATAATTGCTTCAGCGATTGTAGTTTCTTAATAAGTATCGTAATAAGTATCGGATTCGTGTATTTTCCAAGTTTTAAGTTTGTGCAAATGTATGTAAAAGCCAGAAAGAATCAAACATTTTCGCGATTTTTTGGACCGTTTGACCTTCACATTGTATTTAGGCGACTACAATTGCCATCCATCAAATCTTTTTATAAATATTATCTCATATGAAAAATTTGCAAATTTAGGTCTCTTGGACCATTTAAATACATTTTATGAGCGATTCTGTTAGGCAGAGCAGGTACAAATTCAACAAATCAAAGATCATGAACATCCATCCAGCCGTTCTTGAATTATAAATGGTGTTTTATATATATAGATAGAGGTTTTTGAGTTAGGAAAACCTACATTTTCACGAAAACCGGTATGGCGCTGAAAAAATCTAAGGCAACACGGCGTATGAATAAATTCATAAACTTTGGACGCTCGATGCGGCCATTAAATCTGAACTTTTTCAACCTATAAAAGTACGCTCTAGTATGCACCTACTGTACGGGAAGTTGGGAAAGGTTTTTTAACTTATAGAGGACTGTGTTAAAAAATCAATTAACAAATTTATACAAATTTTTAAGCTTTGCATTTATAACTAATTTGAAAACTATTTCAGACCTAATTTGAAGTCCATTTCATTTGGTATACCTAACTAAGTATGTTTATCTTCTTTAGGAGACACTTTCCATCTCTTTACGCACATTTCAAATGCCTCATAAATTTCATCATATGATGGTCAGACGATGTGTCTGTTCATCAGGACAGGAAGTCTTCATTGCTGGCTCGACTTGTGCAATAACACAAAAAATACTCTATAACCATCCATAGCCCATAGTCTCTCTCAATATGCAGCTGCGCAACTTAAACTGGAAAAAAAGAAACTTTGCTTCTTTTTTTTTGCGCCAAGAAGCGTAACATGGCTTTTCAACGAAAATTTTGTAATCATTTAACAACAAAAACAGTAGAAACAAAAACAAGCACCATCCCTGCCCATGGTAAGTATAAACTCTAGAGTGAAACGACTGTTTGGTAGCTGCTACTCGTACTTCTACGCATGCTTAGCGCAGTTTGGAGTTTACATCAAACGAACCTTGAAATTATTGTCGTTTTCATCATTGTGTGTTATTTTCTTTGAGTCTGCAGCGAGTCACACTTTGGAGGCAGGCGCAACTAAGTGTGGCACTGACGGAAGACAGCGTCTTTGGACTCACAGAGAGAGAGAGAGAGGGAGAACGATCGAGATCTCAACTTCTGACGACAGTTTCACCCAAGTCAAGCTTATAGTTTGCTCTGATTTTCATTTGGAGAGATAATTAAGTAACTGTTTAAGAAAAATAAACGGTATTTTTTCTATTATAGCTTAAGATGAGACGGAAATGATTTTTGATAGAATGGAAAATGTAGATTAATTTTGGTTTGAGATCATGAGATGAATGTCTAATGTCAAAGATGTAATGTATGTCAAATGTACAATGGCTTAACACAGCCCCAAAGGGTCAAAGCCGAGCCTCTCTCAATCTCTTGGCTTGTGTGCTTCTAATTTTCGCACAAGAGAAAGGAACCTACAGCTTAACGCCTAGTCCGAACGGCAGTTTGAGCAACTTTTGCATGGATAATTACTACAAAGCTGGCGCCAACAGCAGAGAGGGGTGACCGAGTGTAAAGTTTATTCAAAAAAAACTTTTCATTAGATATTCCGAGGCGGGATCGAACCCACGACCTCTTGCACAGCGGTCGCGCACACTAGCCGCTGAGCCACCCGGCCAAAGATACATTTGACAGCAGTTAACAGAAGGAGAACAAGAGCAGAAGGAATAGGTTGAAACGGGTAAATCCATTAACGGCAAGTCGACCGAACTTTGAGAAGATTAAGTGCACTTCCACCCTGAAAATTCGCTAGAGCACTTGCCTTAAATCTTAATCAATCAATTATGTTCTACAGATTTTGCCGCCTGAAACTATTTCCTGTATCCAACTCTGAAGAAACAAACCTTATTATCTAGATAACCTATTATTTGAAAGGAATCTTAGCTGTAAATACGCTGGTCCTTATGAATCAAACTAAGAATGACAGCTGTGAAAAGTAAAAGAGGAAAAAAATAACAATTTTTTTTTACCTTAGTTTTTCGAAATCTTAATCCGCTTTGCACTAACTCTTACTCCATTCAAGTGTATTCCTTTTTTAGTTGAACCAATATTCCTCTTAATAATTCTGGTTAGTTATGAGCACAATTTAACTTAAGATATTGCTTAACTGCTTTCACAATAATATTTGTAAACTATTTCCAAATCTGGCACTATTCAACTTCACTTTCAAAAGCACTTTTGCTTTTTAATTCACTTAAAAATGCTCCGATTTTTCTCGGATCGAACGAACCGTCTCGTTTGGAATGTACGCGAAAACTGATTACTCAAGATTTCTACCACAAATTTCCTGCCCCGGTGCCATATGAGAGAGTTGGATTTAAAGTTACTTCGCCACACTTGGTTGATTCTCACTCGAACAGTTACAAAGTCTTGGAGTTGGATGCCATTTGTGGATTGTAAGCGTTGTGAACTGTGACCGCAGCTCACAGGTTGAGTTTGGGCCTGGTCAGGTTGTTTTGGGCTGCGCTTAGATTAAGTATAATGAAATTGCAAGTGAAATGAGGAGAATTATGTTGATTAGATGAGGAAATTGCTTGTGGCAATGAAGGCCAACATGTGGTGTAAATTTGGTTAGGGTAGTGTGGGTTTTGTGCTGAAATTTAGGCGTCCTTCACACGAAGTGAAGTTTTCGAAATTTTTTGCACTTTTTCGCAGGGATGCACACCGGTTCTAAACTGGTCTTGTACCAAACGACAAACAAACCACAAATTTAATAGGCTAATAAACAGAATTGCAAGACGATCCAGTCAAAAATGCTGAACCGAGCCGAACCAAAAACCAGAAAAACATTTCTGTTCAGTTCATCGACGAGTTTGCTGTGCTGCTCCAACGAATTTTAATAAGTATTCATGATCATATTCATATTAAGTGATTACCTTTGGTATAGAATATAAAAAAAACGAGAGGAAAACTTTCGATTTTAAAAAATATTAAAATGCAAGAAGAGAAACTACCCTGATCAAGCAATGAATAATCTTAGCAAAGATCGTAGACAACATGATGAGAAACGGCCATACAAGTGCACTAAGAGAAAAACTGCGGTCCAAAATGCAGCCCAAGCGGACTCCTTTTAAAACCATTTCGTTCATGAGTTTTTGTTCACAAAGCACGTCCGACGTTCACGGCAAAACACCAGCTATGGTCACAGTACATTACAACAAACAAGCGCGTCCGTTCAAAAACCGAACAGTTGTTCGGAAATCATGAACACTTGGTGTTCTGGTGTTGGTCTTGCACTTAAGCTGCTTTGAAATTCCCAAGCAGTTATAGCAATGCTGGCATGAGGAACCCTCTGCTTCTGCTCTAATGATAGAACCGGGAGGTTCTGAAACCTCCTGTTCAGTTGACCAGCTTACTTTGTGGTGTTGTGTTTGACTATTAATGTTATGTGAAAACATAACCTTCAGCCGGCTTAAACTTGCTAGTTTGAATATAAAAAATGTCTTAAAATCAGTCACATTGTATAACCAAAAGGTTCACAAAAATGTACCAAAATTGTTCGAAAATTGAACCCATTAAGTTACCAAAATGAGACCGCGATGTTCGCAAAATAAGACCGAGATGTTCCAAAATTGTTTCCAAAATGTTGCCAAAAAGAGCACCAAGTGGTCTTAAACGTTACCAAAATGTTTCCAGAAAAAGACCGTAAGTTTGTAAAATGACCCCAAAATATTCCCAAGTTAAGCCCAAAATGGTATTGACGCAACCCCTAAACGTTAATAAAGATGGAAAAACGGGTCTTGAAAATGCGATCATGAAATGACACCGCCCTTCACAGTTCACGAAAAAGCGGGATTACTCTACTTTTGTCAACGAATGGTCTTGATTTCGGTAGATTTTGAACGGATTTTTTTATGAGTGTGAGTGACAGGAATTTTCGATTTTACTATGTGTGCTGATTGTGCGGAAAGTTTGTTCGGCACAGTCAAGTAAAATCGAAGATCCGCATTTAAAATTCCCCTTGCCAATTAGTTGAATGGGCATTAAGCATCTTATTGTTTTAGCGTGTTTGGTCTTACAATATCATAAATTCCCCCAAATATTTTCCGTAAAAAGTAGGTAATAATTTTCCGTTTCGGGCGTTCTAATTCAATGAATTGGTCCTAAGGTTCTGGTTAGAATCTTGGTTAATTTATTCTTAAATCGTTGACGCAGTGTCTGTAAGCTATTGAAAAGGTCAATTAATATGGAATTGTCCTTATTCAGTATTTTCATACGTCCTCTACCACTGCTACCAAAACTGCCTGGTCTCTAAAATGGAATGGTATCCTATCCTTCTATGTACAATGTACTTAAACGATGCAATTTTATTTTCCAGTTTACAACTTGACAGTTCTTAAAGAATTTACTTAGCTGAGGTGGTCCGAATCAGGGTTAGGTGCGTGTGATAAAAGATTAAGAGAGTTCGGACGGATCACGGAACCCAGGGAGACTTGGTAAGAAAACTTTATTCCTGGTGGACTTTTTTGAAGCTTTAGTTCATTTAAGCGGGTATTGCTGCTCGATTTTTTTTGCATCATTTTATAGCTTGGATATTCGAAATACTTTAAAAGATATAGCCCTTTTAATGACCCAAAGTGACCCGATTTGCCTAGCAGTGGTCTTCATCCCCAAGGCAGGGAAGATAAACCACAACTAAAAACCCATTAGTCTTTCATCGTTTCTTTTGAAAAGATGGAGAGACTCCTGAATCTCCACTTGAGAATCAAGCTCACACCCCGAACGTTTAGCGATCCGCAGCACGCCTACCTTAAGGTTTGATCTGTTGAAACCGCACTACATGAAGTGGTAGGGAACATTGAGGAGTCGCTGAATCAGTAGTCAGGACCGAGTCGATTTCGGCAGCTCTTGCTAAAATTGGCTCTCCCCCGATGATTACTGACTGGCTAAGGAACATGCTTAGCAGCCGAGTGATCAACTCCAGTCTCTGTGCAGGCAACATAAGAAGAAGAACAACGAGAGGCACTCCGCAGGGGGGTCACTTCCCCGCTTCTTTGGAACCTGGTTCTCAACGATAAGCAGATGACCTGGTTCAAATGGTAACAGGTAAATTCTTAACCACAATCAGTGAGCTATTGGAATCTGCTCTTGCTAGCACCCTAAGATGGGCACAGCAGAACGGTATAGGGGTTAACCCACAGAAGACCCAACTGGTGCTGTTCACAAAAAGATACAAGATCGCTGAGTTCACACTCCTATCCATTGGGGGAACGCAGCACAATCGAAGTCAATGATGCGAAATATCTGGGTGTTATTCTAGACTCGAAACTCTCCTGGAAGAGAAACTCCGATGAAAGATTGAAGAAGGCACTAGGTGCGTACTACGCCTGCAAAAAGACTTTCGGTAGGAAGTGAGGACTGCAACCGAATATCGTTCATTGGTTATATGCTGGTATGGTGGAAGGTGGCCAACACCAAATCCCACCTAAACAGCCTCCACAAGGTTCAAAGAGCAGCTTGCCTGGGTATTTCAGGATCCCTGCGTTCTACCCCCATGCGGCCCTGAATGTAATTCTGAACCTGGAACCGGTAGACACTTTCCTGAAATATGACGCAGAGAGAAGCGCAGTAAGACTCCGGGAACTGAAACTTCTTAAAGTATCTACTTGAGGCCACAGCAGCATCCTACAGGAGGTAGGAATAAATGTAAAGGGAATGGACTACTGCATTCCAGTTGAGAAATGGAACGACAACTTTGGATCATTTTTCCCGGAGAGAGAGGAATGGAAGCAAGACACTAACGTCAGGGAGAACGAGCTTTCCATCGGTTCGAAAAGGGATGAAGGCACAGGAACAGGCATCTTATCCGAAGAACTTGCGACACAGCTCTCATACCGTCTACCGAACTAAGTAAAAGTAAAAAAAAAGTAAAAATGGCTTGTCAAGTTGACACAGCCCCAAAGGGCCAAAGGCGTGCTTCTTTCAGTCTCTTGGCTTGTGCGCTTCTAATTTTCGCACAAGAGAAAGGGACCTACAGTTTAACGCCGAATCCGAACGGCAGTTTGAGAAGCTTTTCATGGCTTATTACTACAAAGCTGACGCCAACAGCAAAGAGGGGTGACCGGGTGTAAAGTTTATTCAAAGAAAAAACTTTTTATTAGATGTTCCGAGGCGGGATCGAACCCACGACCTCTTGCACAGCGGTCGCGCATAGTAGCCACTGAGCCACCCGGCCACACGACCATACGAAACTATGCTGCAGCTTTAATAATGGAGGATCCTTCTCCATTGGATCCAAGCACAATCATGAGTTGCACTTTAACAGAGATTTGTTGGGTGCTGCGTAAGCCTTAAAAAACTGCATCCTTTTCTATTAAGCTCAAGATAACATTGAACCTTTTCCTGCTTACCCTCATAAAGTGTTTAAAGCGGCCATATTTGGCAACACATCGGATATAAATAGCTTGTATTTAGGGAGAGAATGTCTTAACGGCAAAGTTCTCGATGGATACCGTACATTAACAGTTCGTTCAGTATAGCTGACCATTAAATTTCCAATTAGTTTCCAAAAACTTTCTGTCAATTTTTACTTAATTTCTTTTAACATTCATTTGAAATTTTTGTCATTTCCTTAGCTTACGTCTTCTTAATCAAATTAATTTGCCTCATAAAGCGCTTAAATCATATTTTCGTGTATGTTTCACACACGGGTTACATAAATCGTCGCCAGTTTTTTTGGTATTTTGTTTTCCTTTCAGTTTGGAGACGCTTGGCTGATCTTGAAACCAACCAATACGGGCAGACACGCGTACAAAAGGCTTCCCTAAAATTAATTTCGCTCAGCATTGAGGGAAATTCTCTGCTGACAAATAAATAATATTTTCAAAATCTATAAATAAAAAAAATCATTTACTTATTTACTTGCATTAACGTCAGTAAAAAAGCCATCCCAAGGCCGTGTCTATTCTCAATGCTGGTGGTCAATTTTCTAGTTTAAATGAACACCCTGTTTGAGTAGCTGATAAGCATGGTGGAAAGTTATTTGAGTCTAATGCATTTGTATTATTATCAGATTTACACGTGCGCCTAATTGAGTCTGGAAAGCTGAGCCTAGTGTGTATGGAATGTCTCGATGACCCCACCAAATTGACACTGAAATTCGCTTAATTTTCTCAAGGTTAATTTGATTTGGTTAAATTTCTCTTGCTTTGATTTCAATGGTTTACAACTATTTTTGCGTTTGATAGAAATAAACGAAAATATACAGGGTGTAGATCTGGGAGATCCTAATCATCAGAATTGAGATACAAAAACCAATGCAGCCCTCCCTTAATTTTTATCTGTCTAACATATTCGGGTGTGCCCCAGAAATCTCTAAAGATTTTCGTATAAACGATTTCAATTCGAAATAAAAGGGCTTGCCTGTATATATGAAGTATCTTCAAAATGCTAGGCTACTAGATTAGATGACAAAAGTTGAGAGATTTAAAACTGATCAGCGGGGTCAAGGCAAAGTAGATTTGATGCGTACGGTTTACCTTCCCTAAAATCCTCCTAGTAAATTTAAAAAGTCTTCGTTTATGCGAAAATCTCGAGAGATTTCGAGGACACCCCCGATTATAAAATAAATAAATCAATGGAAATCATTTTTTTTTTCTTCTATTGATTTTAATTTTTTTCTTCATTTTCTTTAATTTGCTGCATTCGAGTTCATTTAAAAAAAATATTAGAAATATCATAAATAAAAGTCAGCTACATATTAGTCTTTAAGTTCAATTTTTGTACGTGTTGTCATAATCAGCGGGTGTTGAACGTGTTATCCCCGGTAGAGTTTGTCAAAAATCACCATACAAAAAAATGAATGCATCACCGAAAAGCTGTTGATTTCCTCCTAAGTCCTATAGTGCTTTCAATGTTTTTTGTGCGCCATTGTACATTCGTCCCATATAATAAGTTTACATGTTTGAAGTACGTTACCCATTCCACAATTTTTTAAGATATTACAAGATGTTCTTTCTGTGACTTGCATGTTCAACGGAAATTTAAGTGCTGAATGCGCTGTTCCAGAAGATTAGCTATATCATTTCGTGATCGAAAAGTTGCCAAATTAGCGAAATGAGAAAAGTTTTGCCTGTGCCCCAGGCCCATCCAGGAAATACAACCTACCGCTATTAGAAGCATGTAGTTCTGTCATACGCTAAGCGTTGTTCAGGAACGACGTTGCAAAATCACGATCGAAAAGGCTATTTGCGGAACGACTAGGCACAGGTATTCGCAGTTGTACCAGTGATTTGTTAACGATTGCCAAAAACATGTCTTCAATCGCAACCAATGCCTCATTATACACTTATGGTATAAATGTAATAACTGGATATTGATTCGTTGTACGCAAACGATGCAAAGTTTCATCGCAATCGGATAAACCAAGTCCCGCCAATCTCTTGATCTTAGAAACCTTCGCGGGCAAGCGGCCAACCATTCCCCAAAGCTTCATCGTAATTGTATATTCGGTATAATATGGCAAACCTTCTTCTGGCCGTTACGAACAATTGAAAAATTTTGAGAGAAAATTTTGGGAGAGAGATAGCTGCCGAGCAATGTATATCGCAACAGTTACAAAAAACTGCAGGAACTTCAGACATTACCGGACAAAAATCATCACCGCGACTGAATTAGCAGCTATTAGCAGCTAATTTTTGGATATGTTTTGAAGAAGTGTTGTATAAACAATTTCTATTTTGTTTGAGAGTGGGATCTGATGGGACTTTTGACTTATTGCTTTTTCTAACACTTTTCAGAATGTAATTAAGAAAATCCTCTACTTTTGTTAATGACTCACTATTTCATGCATTGTTATTAATAGTTTTGAGCTATCCATTCAAATTCTACGTACTTTCTGGAATAGAATCCATTTTATAGAATCCAAATCCGTTAACTTTTCGAGATCTTATACGCTTCTGAACGATGTGTTGTTTTCGATACGTGACGAGTAAACGATGAAGCACGCTCGACGCTCACGAACGGAGTTCTTTCCTGGACAGGTAGGGACACTTCCCCCTTATAAACGGTCACAATACAAACTAGATGTACCACTACAACTATTGCAACCATTAAAAGTCCCAAAAAAAACAATTTTTTCGACTTTTGGCTAGCTTTTTGGGATTTGGGACCATAGTGCGACGTCTAGCTACAGACTTTCGAGTCCGCACATCAACCGAAACACAATCGATTCTGGTTCAGTCGTGTCTACTACGCGCATGTCTGCAGGACAAACGATTTTGCTTATCGACCCCCACTCGAAGCAATCATCAACCTCGACGAATGGCCACATTATTCCGGCTCAGGCGAACTTGCTCGGTGCACATGCTCAGTACTACGGATTCTGCAGTTACTACCCATCTCATCTATTCGTTCCCAAATGGTCACTGGATGGGACTCCTCCTTTGGCGGCTCGGCCCACACTAGCCACCAGCGACTATCGATTACTAGTCACGAGCGACTATCGATTACCACACTATCAGGAAGCGTATTCATGTCTCATCTCCAGGAGTTACAATAGTGTGTGAGACTACAGAACGCGAAACCAGCGCTCAGAGCTATTTAAGTTGAATAATAAATGTCAATAGTGAATTAAGTTCGATCTGAATTGCTTTAATGTAATGATTTCGACCAAATTTTTCCAAATCTCTTTGAAAACATATATTATAAATGGTGTCCCAGTTAAACATTGTAACATTGAAAAAAGTTTTCTTTTCGTTGACCCATTTTCCGACAGTTCGGTCCTATGGAAGCTATATGCTATATGCGGAAAGCTCCACTTAATAAAATAAAAGGACCTGACTCAAATAATGGAAAATCAAGAATTGGTGGAAAATTTTTGTTTGGTTTCCATTTGACAGGATTCAATATCACTTTCAAAGCTCTACTTGGAAATTATATAAAAAACATTACCTTCTTTAGAAAAACATAACTACCATAAACAAAAGTGAGCGAAGCCGAGTATTAAAGCCCTCTTGATTCGCAGATCGATTATTATCTGTTTTTAGAATTCGATGTTATGATTCGAGCCATTCGAAAATCGAAGCAAAAAGACATCTTGGGTGGATCTTTGCTACCAAATTGTTTCTTACTTTTCCCAGGTTGCTAAAGTGAACCACAAAAATTATTTGTTTGTTTACAAACATAAGAATATTTTTTATCCATTGTAAGATCGTCGAATTTTTTAGAAGAATGTACTTTGAATACTTTACATGTTATTTAACAAGTTCAAATAAAAGTTTTATACATTCAGAAGACTCATTTCTCGACTCGGTTTGTGGGATCTAACCAAGGGGGCCTGTCATTTTCTGTGCAATAGGGCACCCTGTAAATGCTAACCCCGCATCGCACATATCTATGAACAATTTTAGACACACGTTCGCGCATGTAGCTCCCACTTCGCCAAAAAGGAAACCGATTTTGCTCAACTAAATTGCTGTGTGTCATTGTACCTAGTCCAATTGCCGGGCCTCCTCTGGCTTTCGCTTTTTCTTTTATTTGGATCGCCATGGCGACAGTCCCTCGGTCTGCCTCATCATAATGAATTTGACTGGCTGCCAACTACAAACGAAGGCAACGGCTCACGCGACACTCGCTCGCTCGCTCGTTCCTATTTATTTAGATGATGGAAACATATAGCGGAAATTTAGTTTGTGCGTTGGAATTTGCAAATTTCGAAATCAGTTGAAATCAGTCATTCGCTCGCAATGTTACGGAAATTTGTGACCAGCTTGGCTCCGGCGGCGTCCAGGCAACAGCATGCGAATGCAGTGCTAAGTCAGTTGGTCATACAGAGACGAGTTCATCAGTCGAAGCCTGTCAGTAGGCCTCCCAAAATACTTATAACAGGTCGGTGACCCATCCACAAACTCGTACATGCGTTATATATGCAGAAGCTATATCTAGATTTCTGTTGGTAGGTGGCCTAGGCCAGTTGGGCATAGAATGTGCCAAATTGTTGCGCTCGCAATATGGCAGCTCGAACGTTATACTCTCGGATATCATAAAGCCCAGTGAAGCGGTTTTGGAGAACGGTCCCTATATATTTGCGGATATTCTGGATTTTAAGGGCTTACAAAAAATAGTTGTTAATCATCGTATTGACTGGTTAATACACTTTTCGGCTCTGCTAAGTGCGGTGGGGGAACAAAATGTGCCCCTAGCGGTGAGGTAAGTGATTGAAGAAATGAGAAGCAATTCCTCAGGGCCATTCTTCTTAATGTAGAGTCAACATTGAGGGTGTACATAATGTCATAGAACTGGCCAAGCAGTATAAGCTAAGGATTTTTGTACCAAGCACCATAGGTGCATTTGGTCCCGACAGTCCACGCAATCCGACGCCCAATGTGACGGTAGGTTATGGCCGGAAAACTGCTCAAGTTTGTTCGATAAACATGGTTTTGTCTCCTCCCCCCAGATACAACGTCCTCGCACTATTTATGGCGTTTCCAAGGTGCATGCCGAACTAATTGGTGAATATTATTATCATAAATTTGGCTTGGACTTTAGATGTTTGCGATTCCCGGGCGTCATTTCTAGTGATCCACCAGGTGGTGGCACCACGGGTGAGTAAAGATGGAATACTTTCGCTTTGCGTTTTACTATTTGTGTCGTCAGGGTTTATTTAAGACCATTTTTGTTCAATTGTGCATAGTTTAAGCTAAGCACTGTGCATGACTAGATGAACATTTGAAAGAGATGGGAGAGAACGACTGGAGCTCTGATTAAGCTATTGACTTAGTTTCGCTAACGATTTTCCACTCTGAGCATAAACTTAATTGGCTATTTATTGAGAAAATTGATATGAAACATATTGCATAGTTGATTCAACTTTTGAATGAAGTCTAGCCTCACTTTTGAGTAATTCAAAAAACAATATTTTTACTTGTATAGCAATTTTGTAAAATAGTGTTACTATCCCTTTTTGAGTCTCCCACACACAACTCGCTTCATTTTTTTTTAAACTCTTTTGGAATTCTTTTTATATCTTTCACTTTCTCGCTTCAAACGTTAAATAGCGTTGGACGACGTTTCTTATGCCCTTATTCCACGATAATCCCTTTCACTCCCTCTTCTTTTTTTTTGTATTGGGAACAAGTGTTATTTTAAAGAGCCTTTTCATCTCTCTACACACTATCTTAAGAGTATTCCCACTTTTTTTAGAAGTGTTCCCATCCCTCAAAAGGCGGGTTCCCATCCTCTAAAGTGTGTTCCCATTCTATATCAAGCATCAGCAGAGTTCGCAACCTCTTAAGAATGTTCCGACGTGTCTAACGATATCATTTAGTTGTTCACCAGAACCTCTAGAAGATCACTTTTTCGGGGGTGATACAGAAACCTCTTCCAACCACATTCCAACCAAATTTCAATTCTTAGGTGCCGCAGAAATCATTTTTGGTTGGTTTAAAACCTCTCGTATTTTGTTAGGAGATTTTGACAAGCCAACCAAACGGAATTCGCAAACCAACGCCATCAAGCACAGACACAAAATATGTTTCCTGGGTTGTCAAGTTTTTACGTTTGTTGTTTTGATACAATGATTTGAAACTGATCTGAAACGTACATGTACTCTAATATATTTCATTTAGAACGTAAAGCATTCTACGAAGTCTTAGTAAACATCAAAATAGCTATGAATAAAAACTGTTATAAATTATTTGCGAGAGACGCAAATCAGTTTTTTTAGTTAGACCATAATCTTATACTCACATCTTCTAACTAAAGTTTCGAATAAATCTCCAGAAGTTCTGTTGCACCGACGAATTTTTCGAAAGATTTACAAACCAAACGACGGAAAAATCTTTAGACATTTCAGTGTCACCCCCGATTATTTACGATTGTTGCTCTTATTTTTAACCATCTAACCTCACTTTTGAAAACGTTCATTCAAAATCTTTACTTAAAACTTCAATTTAAAATGATATTCGTATTTGAACATATCAGGAAATTTTCTCTAAAAGCTACACTTTTAGCACAACTTTTCATCGTAGTAAGCCTTATGTTTTTGACTATATGATTGATGATAAGCCTTTGGAACGCATCTACAAAGTTGATGATTTGGGAATACAATTTATGCCCAAATTATGTTTCAACGGTCATATATCGTCATTGCCAATAAAGCTATTGGAGTTCTTCGTTTTATCAAAAGATGTCTAAAGAATATGTCACCAAACAATTATATGTTTCTCTGGTCAGACCTATTCTTGAGTCTGGATCATGTGTCTGGTCTCCATACTACCAACAATTTCTGGATCAAATCGAATCTGTACAGAAACAGTTTTTAGTTTTCGCCCTCCGTGGCCTAAATTGGGATTCTAATAGGCACCTACCACCGTACGAGCATAGACTACGCTTGTCAGACCTTCCATCCCTCAATAGTCTTTGAACTTACCTTAGTGTGCTTTTCCTTAATCCATTCATAAAAGTATTCATACAAGCGCTCTGCTTAGCCTAATAAGTTTTGCGGTTCAGGCACGTGTAACAAGGAATTATGCCCCGATTTATTTACATCCTTGTCTCACGAACTATGCTCATCAAGAAACTCTTCGAAACCTTTGTCTAACTTACAATAATTTTTACTATCTTGTCTCTGTAAACACTCCTCTTCTAGATGTAAGAAATATTCTATTGTTTAGTTTAAATTTATAATGTTCACAAATCAGTTTGACTGAACTTTGTTAAACTATAAACAACATCTAAGCTCTTTATGGAACTTTACATAAAAAAATCTTAACAAAGTGGTTAAATGAGTTTTCTTACTATATGTCCATATGGTATCTTCTTTAGAGGCAACTAAACTCAAGTTTTACATAACCTTACCTCAAGGCATTTATTTTAAAGAACACTTTTGACATAATATGCTTTAGCTTAAAGTAAATTAAATTGATTTTTGACTATGTTTCCAGGTTTCTTATTCTTTATTTGCCCCACCAATTCATAAACATAACGTCAAAAGCTTTATTAAATATTAAAATTTTTACAATAATTCGTATACACAAAATGCAACTATAAGGTCTAACCACACGTTTTCTACTCTTCCTTGAACTTACTTCAAGAAGAAGCTCGGGTTGTCACGTTGGGTTGTCTTAAGCCAAATATTTATATATTTTCTAATTTACTTACCTAAGTCCCAGTGGAAACCGAAAAGGGCTTAAAAGTATTTAATCCTTATATTGGAACCCCTTATTTAAAGCCAGGTATTAATACCAAAAGGACCAAGGGACCGTTAGCTATATTTCAGTTACGGCTTAATGGGAAGAGGTTATTGGTTACCAATTCGTATCCTAAACAGTTGAAGAAAATCTTTCAGCCAAACATAAATGTCTTGCCCGAATCCAAAATTCGTTTCGGTATTAATCTCTGGTTAAAACCACAAATTTTACATAATATAAAAATGTTTACAAAAATGTTCTAAGCTTCATAGATTTTGGACCCACAATGACTTTTCTGATCAATTTCTTACTTAAAATTTTCTTTGAATCAACCTAACCTCCAAACATTGTGGTTTTTTTTTCAGATTATGCCGTGGCCGTGTTTCATGAGGCCTTGCGTCATGGCAAATATACCTGCTACTTGCGTCCCGACACACGTCTACCCATGATGTACATCGAGGACTGCTTGCGGTAAGTCTTCCACTTCAACCCAATCGATCCATCTTTGCATCTTTATTTTTCCAGTGCTCTTCTGGAGTTCATGCGCGCCCCCAACGAGCAGCTCAAGCGTCGCGTCTACAATGTCACTGCCATGTCTTTCACGCCCGAAGAGCTGGTAGACAAACTTAGCAAACACGTGCCCAATCTTCATGTCACCTATAAGCCCGATAGTCGGCAATTGATAGCCGATGACTGGCCTCAGGTCTTTGATGACTCGGATGCACGACGGGACTGGAATTGGCAGCATAAATATGATTTGGGTAATCTTGTGGACTTCATGGTCAAGGATGTGCAGGAGAATTATATTAATGTGGAGAATCGAGAGTAACAAAGTATTCTAAAGTATTTGTATAAATTTTTCATAAGCCTGTTTGGCATTCAAGTGCATTTATGTATCTGTAGAAGTTATAGAATTCTGATGTACAATTGATTTTAAAATACATATAAAATATAAATATATCGTATATGGATTGATAACAAACCTTTAAAGACTTGATACAAACCAATCGCTGAAAAGGTCTGAAATGCTGCAAAAGGTTCAGTTCAGAGCAGGATACAAGCAATTAAAATAAAGATTAGGTTGAAGGAACAATACCACTTGAAGAGTACATACTTAGAATTCTGTAAACTCAAAAAATTCAACTGCAACTTTAAAGAAAACGAGAAGGATTAGTTAACTTCCTCTGTGCCGAAGTTTTAATACCAAATTGTCAAAATCTGTTTGAAAGCGTATACAGTTGATAATGTCCAAGTTAAAGAACGCTTACATTAAAAAAAAAACAATTTTACTTTGACCCATTTTCCAACCGATCGGTCCTATGACAGCTACATAAAATAGTCATCCGTTTTTGACACAACTTTGTAGAACTTAATGAAAGCATAATAAATAAATAAATACCAAATTTCAAGACGGTGTACCATTGAAAACAAAAAAAATTTTGTTACTGAGACTATTTTTCAGACCTATCTTTTGTATGGGAGCTATACCATATAGTTGTCCAACTTTCATCTAACTAAGTACAATTATAAAAAGCTATAGAAAATCAATAAGTTTGGAGACGTTTCCATTGAAGAGCTTTTCTCACTAAAACTAGTTTTCCGAGTGATCGTTCCTATGTAGGCTATAAGATCCGGTCGGCTCTGACATATTAGCAGCGTGCAGTAAAAAGAAAACTCAGTGAAAATTTAATCTCGTGAGCTTTAAACTGGAAAGACACAAAGTTCGCAAATATCATTATTTTCGAATTGGCGATTTTACTTATCAAGCTCGTCGATAAATAAACCAATCCGAACCGTTTTATATTATTTGCCGGTTCAAATCACTGTTCGGTTCAGTGTTGCCAAAACAAGAGGTCCAAAAGTTGCTAAATTAAAAAAAAAATGGATAAAAACAGCAAAAAAAATTCGAAAAAAAAAATTGTTTAAGTTGAAAACTTTAAAATTGTTTGTTTTCGCACCAAAATCAAACAGAAACAAATAAAATTACTTTTCAATGAGCTAAAACAACAAATTGCCAGAATGTGAGATCCAGATTTCCCAGCATTCCGACTGACTTGGCACTTCAAGTGATCCAAAAAAGTTGGAACGAGATTTCCGCATACATAAAAATACCAAAGAAGCTGTTCATGGACATATTGACATCTTGGCATTACAGAGAACAGATTTTTCAAGTTTGGTGAGAAGATTTATGCCCAACTCAAAGGACTACCAATGGGATCGCCAGCATCACCAATTATGGCTGATATTGTGATGGAGGAAGTTTTAGGCCACGTGTCGAACGTCAGACTTCTCACAAAATATGTGAATGACTTATTTGGAATAGTCAAAAAAGAGGATACAGAGAAAATACTTAAAAAGCTCAACATTACATTTACGTCTCACAAAGTAAGTGGATGACTTACTTGGAATGGTCAAAAAAGAGGACACAGAGAATTTACTTGAAAAGCTCAAAGGTTACCACAAGGACATTACGTTTACGTTTGAGTAGTGAATGTGCCCAATATTTATATACAATCTCTGAAATTTTCATAAAGATCGGATAATAAATGGCCGAGTTATTAAAGATATAAAAAACGTTGCATAATTTTTGGCGCCGCATGCGCTGTTTGCTTACAATATGTTGAAATGTTCACATTAATGTTAATGCTCTGCTAACTTACATAAGCAAAGGCTATACAACAGAGATCTGCAAGAGTGACTGTTTTCTTGACTCGAGTATACTTGTTGTAAATGCGTCTTGGGTATGATTTTCCACTCAAAATATGAAGTCAGTTCATATACTCACTCATATTGTACTAGTATTTCAGTGAGTGGTCTCAGTTTTGAGCGGGTGTCAAATTTACTTGATCGCTTTGAGCGACCCCGCACTATGCTTTCCTCTTTGAGTGGGCGGTCGCACGCAGACTTTGCAGGTTACATACCAATTTTACTCAGACAGCAAAGAGGAATACGCAAATAACCCGGTGTTTTAAGCACACATTCTACCAATACTTAAGTATTACTTGAGTATTGCTCTTCGCATTTGTTGGTTTCTAAAGCACGCGTCACGTTTGCCTACTCAGGTAGGAAGGCATATCCGACTTAATAAGTATGTATATGAATAAATTTTTAAGATCCATCCAAAAATATTGCTTGTGGTATATAAAATAATAAACATGTGTAAGTCTTTTCGTCGAACGACGGTCCAAGGCCCTTATTTTAAAATTCTAAAATATTTTCATAAAAAACATAGGTTAAATGCTCGCTCAAATTTAAAAGGAATACAAACTTTTTCATACCTTTTTTCAGTGGGCGTAGGCAAAATTGCAAAAACAATACACACAGAATTCGGTTCTGCTGACGTCGTCAAAGCAGGGATGAATTTAACGAGAAGTGAAGGAATCGAACAGAAGCCAATGACATATAAGAGAGCAGACACACAAGGTCACCAGTAGAAAAAATTCCACAAGAGGCAAGCATGAGTAAAAAATACTTAAGTGAGAAAGCGATAGATAGAAAATGCGTTGCTTGAATTGTTGGTGGATAATTTCACAATCAAATTTTACGGTTCCCTATTCTATAGTACCACACCGTCCCCACTTTCGAACTAGCCCGTTGATCTACTGTATACATTTTGTTGAGTAGTCGGGATCCGAGTGCGAAATATACAGCATGCCTTTTGCGGTGCACTCGGCAGACTCGAGTAACGGGTATATTGAAGTCGGGCAGAACCGACTTTAACTTACGCACTCGTTTTTTGTTAATTTTGGAGATTTATTTCATACTGCAAATTAAATAGTTTTTCTTCTTTACTGATGAATGGCACTGGATATCATTAAAGCTGCATCCAATTAAAAATTCATTCGTAAAATCGTTTTCTCAAATCAAATTCGATCGATTGAGGTGGTCAAACATCAGATATCCAGGAATGGATAACAGAATTGCGTTGAAGCTTTCAGCCATTAAAACAGTTGAAAAAGATAATTGGATATAAAAGCCGAATCACACAATCAATTTTCGAAAAGCGGAAGTGTCCAATTCAGGTTTGATCGATTATTTCGCACTTCGTGGCCAGATTTATAGCTAATATCATTTTCAAAAAATCAAAAGCATTTCCACTTTCAAAATTGCTAGATCTAGCTACAAAATAGCTAAAATGGCAACACTGTTTCGTTTTAATATTATTAACTAGCGGATTGGTACGGTTTGGTTTTGATTCTGAGCCGGTTTTCACACCTGGCTCAGAGGTTCAAACCTATCATTAGGCTTAGTGCTTGCGAACCGGTATTTAAAAGAATAGTGCTTTAGGTCTTAGCTCTCAGCTTATTGCATGAGTGAACAACTTTTTTAGTTATTTTACAGCATAGTTAAATTACAGTATATCAGTCAACTTCCAACTCTATAGGCTAAGCACATTGAATATTGATTCATACATAAGTATGACGAAAATACTTAGTCAAAGAACAAACGCAAAGTAGAAAGATGTCAAATTCTGTAAATTGTTTGATTTAGACATCGATGGCCATAATGGCCATATTTTTGTTAATCGAACTTAAAGCTTGGGTTGGGAACAGGATCAGGTTCGGAAATTCTGTCATCTTTGGTTTCTTTTATAGCATAACATAGCATAGAGCTAGGTAAATATTGAGAAAATATTTAAATTACACCATTTCCAAAAACAGGGTTTGGGTGCAGGTTCGGTTAATCATTAAATAAGAAGAACACATCGTGAAGTTATGGTTTGAAACCTCGCTCTATTTTCGGTGCACTTGAGCGAGTCGTTTAAAATCGGCCTAATTTTTCTTAAGAATTAAACACTTTTGGAATTGCTTGAATTTTTTTTTTCAAATTTGCTTTTTCAGCTTTAATATTTTTATATAAATTCATATTGATTGGTTTTTCAAAAGCAACTTTTATTATTACACTTCATTTACTAAAACTAAGCACCTTTTTTCGTGTTTATGTAACTGGTTTTAGTAGTGATATGTGTTCTTAGAGTTCTACTTAGGTTAGGTAGTTGTACAAAGCATTATTAAGGTTATTACAGGAGATACTTTAGTTCTAAAGACAACCCTAGCTTAGGTTAGATATCAAACTCTTCTTCTTGCTCTCCGCTTAGTCTACTGAAGTGATGCAGACAACCGCCATGAGTGGCTATATACAAATCCGCCTCAGCTTCTGGCTTAAGGGACTTTAAGGCAATTGCAACTGGTTGTTCATCGGGGTCTGTAAACGAGCAGAGAGAGAGAGGGTTTATCCATCAGTTTTTCGCTCTGCTCTAGTTAGTAGGATCGACTTATCATTCACAAAGTGTGCCTACAACAAACTTACATTACTACCATAATTTTTCATAATCATAAACCAACATAAGAATATGCTCATATTGAACCTCTTTGAGTATTACAAAAAAGTACGAAAATATGAATAAGGTGTTGGAAAATTTATGAAAACGATTTCTTCATTGGCCTTGAAAAGTCGCATTTTAAAGCGAGAGGTTTGAATAATAGAAAAACTAAGAATTATTCCAAAAACTACTTGATTAAAACCTTAGCAAGAGTGTGATTCGTATAAGAAGCGAGACTTTAAGAGAAATTGGAAAAAGTAGAAGGCCGGCTTTGGAGATATGAATCAGGAGAATTTTCTTTAGGTTTAGAAAAAGTAGGCTTTGGAAGTTTAGAAGGAGAATTCAAACATAGGTTTTGGAAGCTTAGACGGTGAATTTTTACTAGGATACGTATAAAGAAGGCTTTGGAAATCTAAGCCATGAGTTTTGGTCAGAATATAAAAAAGGCTTCGGAGAAGAAGAAATGTTTTTCCAAGCTTCTGTTAAATAAAAGAGCTTGAGAAACAAAGAAGACTGTTTTGGCTTAACGAGGGAATTCTTTATCGGATTGGAGAGGCTACACGCAAGAGTATAAACATGGATTTGGCAAACAAATGCTTGCCGTTTAAGTTAAAGATTTCTTTATCTACGAATAAAGAAAATCAGCAACATTATAAGAATCCTCAATTCAGAATCGAATTGAAAAGTGAAATCGAAATTAAGAAAAGGCTGACGAACTTTAAGGTAGGCAGCGAGTTAAAAGATTTTAAACTAAAATCTATAGAAAAATAGAAGAGTAGAAAATCATAATTTACAAAATAAAGAAGAAATGAGTTCTCCTATATGTGGAGAACGTAAAGAAGATATTTAGAACTTGAGGTCATAAGACTAAAATAAACTTAAGTTCTAGGTTACATTCATGTTTATATAGAGTCGAATCTGATCTAAGGTTACTGTCATTACCCATTGGCGCTTTGTTTAGAATCGAAGATTCATATTTAATAATATGCTTACAAGTTTCTTTATCTTTTTAAGAATTGATGATTACAAAGTGTTGAAAAGAGAATCGAGTAAGTAAGATACATTTGCGCCGCTGGGAATGTATCAGTAATTATTTCTCGTACACATATACGTACATATATGTACCTAATGGGCAAGACTCTCTGAGTTGCACACTTTGTGAAGGATTTTGCCAGATTTAACTTACATAATAAGACTTAATTTTAATATATTGCTTTTTTTCGTTAATTTGATTCCATATTTGTTTGTTAAGTACAAGGTAATTAGTTTTCAAAATTTTCATTTTTGTAAATTGTTTCATTTTTCTTTTTGTACAATGAGGTGTGTGTGTTTCTGTGTGTGTGTGTATTGATTGATTAATTGATTGCTATTTTTACAACTCTTGGTTGTCCGTTTGTATATATATATATATAAAAGAGAGCCGCTTTGTCGCTGAGTGAACTGTTGCTGGATGTGTGCGTGTGTGTGTGTGTTATATACATTGAACTCTAAATCATGTGCGACATCATGCAACGACTCACATCACGGTTAGCGCGAAGCAAATGACCTTGATAATGATGTACTCGTGGACGCGGCTGCTGTTGCGGCTGCTGCTGCTCCACATCAACTGCTGCTGCTTCCACCTGCATCTCGTAGTCCATCAGACAGGCCTGAGTGCCAATCATTTGTGTGGCAGGCAGTGAAAAGAAATCTGTAACCAAAAAGAAAACTAGATTAAACACTTGGAAGTCACTGTCTCGCAGTCGCAGTCGCTGTCGACGCTGCTGACCTAATTAACGTTGTGTTATTAATAGTTCCCCCCAAGCAATGTACACTTGTGTCACGTCTACTTATCGGCAATGTGGTCTTTGATAACAGCCAAAAATGTTATACAAAATCAAAGCTAGCTGTACCGTTTACAGGAAAACACTGCCAAAAAGGTCAAAAAGCGATAAGAAAGACTTTTTTTAGATTCATAAATAGCTATAAAACCAAAGCATGATCACAAATATTTTAAAACGCATTTAAAATCGAATTTTTTTTATGAAAAAATTTGGTGGTAAAATGTGGAAAATTTTGGTCAGTTGTTCGACCCCGAAAAGTATATATGTTTATTCTTGAATGAGCTCACGATCTTCTTATTTTCAGTATTAATTTTGACTCTTGCAGTTCAGCAGGGGTAGAAGTAATCGGGTTCACTGACTACGTAACACCGAGAACTGTTCTAAGAGCCCAGAGAGACTACTGGATATGATCACAGATGTCACATGAATGACCGAAGACAGAAAGTTTGGTGGAACTTTCGCAATATACTCTCCATAACTCGGATATCAAAATTCAAAGCATTGCAACGTCAAACTTAGCCATTACAATCTGCAGGGATTGCAGAAAATTAGTCTGAAAAAATGCCTCCAATAAAGAATTCTCAAATTTACCGCCTTTTGCTGGAGGGACTTCTAGACAAGGATTACCACCAAAACGATTTCAATATCGATAAAGGGTTACTTTTCAGTTTCTTTAATAGTCAACAAAAGCTTTTGGCCAATATAAATGCCTTGATCAAACACGAAATTCCGTTCGTTAACCTTACCTAATATCGACCCATGGGTTTTTAGTAGATTTTATATATGTTTTGAAAAAATATTGGCGATTTGGCAATTACAAATTAATAAATACTAGATTCGCCCAGTGGTCGAAATTCGACCTTCTAACAAATTAATACTTAAGGCTGATTTCAAGAGCTCACGAAAATCAATTTTTATGTCGAACTTCACATGAATAGAAACACTTTTGAATTGCTTTGAATTCTGAATGCTTTTGAAAAGCAGTCTTATTTGAGGTCAACATATTAACAACTAAAGTTTATGCAAAAAAATGGGACAAAAAACCACTGTGCAATCGGCAGGCAGGATTAATAAAAAAAAATCCTCTGATTTTTAAGATCCCCGACTCCAAAGCTTATTCAATTATTCACAAATCAAGAGCTTAACCATTTAATTGGTTGTACTTTTTCATATGTAGGACTACGAAATGGAATTTTACTTAACA
Organism: Lordiphosa collinella; assembly: GCA_018904265.1. Classification (NCBI taxonomy): domain Eukaryota; kingdom Metazoa; phylum Arthropoda; class Insecta; order Diptera; family Drosophilidae; genus Lordiphosa; species Lordiphosa collinella. Next base: position 236,091 of record JAEIFV010000264.1, read on the forward strand.
GTGAATTATATTTTTAATATTTCCATGTGTTCTACAAATCGCTGCAATTCCCATACGGTTTGAGTCGGTTTTTGGTTGAAAGTGAATCGAACTCTCTTTGGCGAAGGTACAATCGTTAAAGAAGGATTAATTTTTAATTTGTAGGACACAGGATCTATTTTGCTTGCCATTACTCTTAACAATTAACTCACAGAATTCAATTCACTAAGGCGATTTTTTTTTGTTTTTTATCTTTGGCAAATATGTCACAGTTCTCAATACACAAACCAGTTTTAACATGAGGAAAACGTAAATTAATTCATTACAATTCACAGTCAATTTAAGAAAAATAATTGCCTAACCAATAATTAAATCCATCTTACCTTAAAGATTTTTTATATACTTATTTTGAGCACTTTCACAAAATAATCACAATAAACCGGCAACAGGAACTTGGCTTAGCAGCCTTAGCTATCGCTGCCTTAGCTCTAATCTCCATCTTCGAGTACGTTTGCCAAAGCACAGCGGAATAAAATGATTGTGAAGCGAGTTTTTAAACGAAATTTGGGCAACGACGACGTGTGTATGTTTTTATACATACGAACACATACATATGTCTGAAGCTAATCGCCGGACAAAAAAAACAATTATTGATAAGAATAGGTCAGCACCAAAAAGAATATATGTACACATATTTAAATTTTAAAAGTAACTAAAAGTAACATCAACATTTGTGACAATATTATTTAGAATTCAATGCGCCCTTCAAGTCACAATACTTTCTTAGGGCCGTTTTCTCATGTTCCTGCTTTTTTTCCATCTATGTGGATTTGGTGAATTGGCACTGCTCATTTTGAGCAGGAGCTATGCAAATGCGTAAACGGAAAAAAAGAAACGTTTTATAACTGACGCTCATGTAAAATATAAAAAAAATCAGGGATGCAAACCACTCGAAAATAGGTACTGGGTCGGTTCAGTGGTTCACACAGTTTCTGTACCGCCGGTTCGGTTCATTACATGGTTTTTGGAGCTAACTGAACCGCGGTTTCGGTTCGGCTCAGTGGTTCATGAAGGCATTTTATGAAAAACAGGACAAAAATAAGCTTCGTTATATAGAAAATTCGTATTATAGAATAGCTTGAATATTGAACGAAACTGCCGCGTTCTGGAAGTTAGTTCGCTATATAGAAAACTTCATTGTACAGAAGTTCGTAATAAAGAAGTTCGACTGTATTATGATTTCTGTTGAAATGTGACTTTTCGAACACTTTGGAAATTGAATTCCTATAAACCATCTGAGTATTTTTAAGATTCTTATAAGAATGTCCAAAACTTTTGAAGTCGGATTTGTAGGACTCGTCTTTAAGTTCTAGGAATGCACTTCGAAAACGGAAAATGTTGGCAAGAAGAGAATACGTACTATACCAAGTTCGTGCAAATGTATGTAACAGGCAGAAGCAAGCATCTCCGACCTCATAAAGTATATATATGGTATATATGGTATTCTTGATCAGCATCAACAGCCGAGTCGATATAGCCATGTGCGTCTGTCTGTATGATCACCTAGATCTGGGAGACTAGAAGAGCTAGAGCCACCAAATTTTGTAAGTATGGTTTTGTACGCACAAGTGATGAACAAAAATACTAAAATGCAAAAGTACTTGCTTTCTTACGGTCTGTACGTTACGAAATATTTACCGTTCTCGAGTTTTTTGAACAGTACGTTACGAAAATGTACCGTACTTGTTTGAGTACGGTACTTGTTGTGTTTGGTAATTTCGTTTTGATTGCGAACCCTGGTCAAAACTCCTATCAGATCCCACTCACAAACAAAATAGAAATTGTTGCTTTGACACTTCTTCAAAACATATCAAAAAATGAGCTGCGACTCGGTGTTGATTTTTGTGCGGTAATGCGTGAATTTCCTGCAGTTTTTGTAATTGTTGCTACATAATATATATACACTGATCGACATGAAAATCAACGTTAAAAAAAATCCGTCGAATAGTTATCGAGATAATATCGATAAACGGGGTTTTCCGAAGCTGCCTCAACTTAAAACTCGCATAACTTTGTTGTTTTTGCTCCGATTGAAAAGCTGTAAAGAAATTTAAAAAGAAAAAACCTAGCCGAAAGTTTCGTTTTCAGACAAAAATGTGAAAGGGTGAGTACTTTTAATGGTCTCAAATGTAGAACAACTCTTTATTTTTTGCAAAATTTAGAAAAATTATTGAAATTAAACTTTAATTATTAAAGTGCTTGTAAATGCAATTGAGTAAACAAAATTTTTTTAATTTCGAGCTTGAAGTATTTAATTCAAGAGTTTTTACTGAAACTAGACTTCGCAAGCGACTCCAAAAACGCCCGAGTACAGACTTTCAGCCAAATCAAATTCGTTTTTCGACTTTTGGCCAGCTCATTGGGATTTGGGACCACTGTGCGACGGCGTCGCTTCACCAAGTAGTGGTGGAACTTTTTCGATTTTAATCGATTCTCAAAAATAAATCAATGTTTCTCACGCGGGGAAAAAATCGATACATCGATTCTAGAATCGATTTATTTGCCAGCTCTAATTCAAACCAACAAATTTGCCGTCTTCCGTTTTGCTTTCTGATAATGGTGTCTTCCGGAAAGCTGCGAACCATTAACAAAACTTTATTTAGAACACCCTAATTTAAAGGCCGAGAACTTTTTGAACAGCCCTCGCACTCACACAATTTTAAATTTTTATTGTTTTTAATGAAATTGTGCAAAGAAATTCAAAAACAGAATTACTAAATCTTTTCCCCGATTTTTTTCCACAAGTTTAAAAAAAACAGGTAAAATTCTGTCGCCTAGACCAGAAGAGGTCCACGAGTCTTACAACGGCATTGATTCTCCGAACTGAACATTCTTCACAATTGACTTGAAGGATTACTTAACTTATAGCTGAATTTTTGGCAGCTGCTCGGAGCCACTCTAGTTCATTAGTTCATCTATGTCCCGCTAGGTGGCGTTTAGTTAAATGATCAAATAAGCAATTTGTGAGTCAGATGACGCTTAAGACAGCGAGATTAATTTGCATAGAGACAAACCGGACAGCAAAGTTACAAACACAAATATACGTGATGGGGTCAAAGAGGCTGCCTTTCTATGCCTGGCAAAATGCTATGCCTGGCAAAATGATAAGACCCTCTGTGGCAGGTAATAATTAAGCCCCCTTCCCCCTCCACCTACTCACCCACCTAAGGGCAAACATTTTCGTAACGAAATACAAACAAAATTTTCCACGCAAACCTCAATTAAAGTCAAGGCCAAGACCAAATACTAAAATTGCACATAAAATTTTGTTGGTTAAATTAATGGCCCATAATTACCATTACAATACTGGGCAGCCATTTCATCTTCATCATAGCGGCAGCGCTTGGTGGAGATATAGGAATCCATGGCGGACTCTTCTGCGCTGCCACCGCCGCAGCGCTTTTTGCAGCGAGGTGGTGGATGAGCAGCAGGCTCCACCTGATGCTCCATGATGGTGGTAGTGTTGGAGGAGTTGTTGTTGTTGTTATTATTATTGGCATCATTTACAAAGGCATAGCCATAATATCCATTGGAGGCCGAGGCCATAAAGCGAGGATTGAAGGGATCCGCGGCAGTTGCTCTTGTGTTTGGCCCAGTTTCAAAAATGGCGCCAGCGCCCGGCGCCGAGTCGCCATGTGCCCAGCACTCGAAATTTGTTAAGACCATGATGAAGTGGAAAGTTACCAAGAACCTGACGACAACCGCGACGACTGTACGCGTTCAATTCAATATGAATTATATAGATTTTTGTTGCTGTTTAAACAAGAAATAAAAATATTGTGAAATACGCCGCAATTGCAAAATGTTCATATAAATTTAATTAACACACGAAACAACGGCACAGCACAGCAAAATGCGAATGCGGAGCGCAGCGCACGATTTGACCAGATGACGCCAATGTTAAATATAAACCTATAAGCAAGTTTTTTTCAACATTTTCGCGGCGTTCGTTTTGCTTTGCGTCTTCGTCACGTTTACTTCGATTTTCTTTTGATGGCCTGTTTACGATAACTGAGCAGGGTTGCCGAGCGATTCAAGTTGTATGGGCAACCCTTGGCACTAGTTCATTTGGTTCGTTCTTTTTGTAAAATTAAATTAAAGACAATCAGCCCGAATATACATAAGTCATGCTGTTTTCAAATCAAAGCCCGACTTAACTCCATTTACTATGCTTCAAAATATATTGGAGCTTTCTTTTGAAATTCCAAACATTTTTATTGAAAGAATCTCTAAATTAAGATAGCAGAGACTGATAGAGATTTTTAATAGATTTCATAGCATTTTTGAAGTCATTTAAGGAATGCTAATCGTGGTCAAGCCCGACTATAATATACTCTGTACCAACGAAAGTTAATGCTCAGTGAAAGCAGCGCTGCAGCTGCGCTGCTGCAGCGAACTATGTTTTGGTTATAACTTGACTATCGTTCATCCGATCATTACCGTTCTTTGGAGGATCGCTTTAGAATCTTGATTACCACATATGTGTAGAAGCAACGAACCATCTATGTTCAAAACTGTGGACATCGACAAAGTTTTCGCTGCAATTAAAATGCTTCAAAATGATTCAGGACAAAGAAGGAATTCATCCAGATCAGCAGCGTCTGATCTTTGCCGGCAAGCAGTTGGAAGATGGTCGAATCCCTTTCTGACTACAATATTCAGAAGGTGTGACCATAATTTGTGCAGGTGCCACACTGGGCCAAAACAAAAGAGGTGTATACTAAGCTATACTAGTTGCAGTCTGCCAAAAATATTTTATTACCTTATAAATGGCAAACTTTATGAAAAGTAGAAAAAAAAATTTTTAAGAAACCATCGTGATAACTCAATAACATTGGGCATGACTTCGGCAAGCATGGGTCTCGCAAACAAGTGAACTACCAAATGTTGAATACAAGTTTAACTGGAACCAGTTTCTGTTTTCAGCACGTTGAACACTTCTAAGGGATGCATGACTCTCATTTAATCTAGCTATCGGATCTGTCATTAATCGAATATATCATTCTATCATGTGATTGTCTCATACTCGATAAAAAAGAACGGGCATGTCAAAGCAAAAGAGAAAATAATACATTTATGAAAATATTTCACTTGAAACGTGTATCAAATTAATATAGCTTAGCAAAATGACGAACAAGAACAAGAAAGCCAGTGGCGGCGGCAATGGCAACGGCGGTAGCATCAGCACCTCTGCCCTGAGGCAGTCCCAGCAGCGCTCGCAGGTAAACGTGTCCCCAAATCCCAAATAGCCGGCTATTTTACACTTTCCGTTGCAGGACTCCCAGGACTACAGTTCCTTCAAGACAGTGCTCTTCTATTGCCTACTCATAGTATTCCTGCCGGTGGTGACTTTCTTTGCGCTCAAGGGCTTCGTTTTGGATAGTTTCTTAAGCATGACTGAGATGAACGTCAACATAGCCTCGGCCGCCGGGGCGGTGGTGGCCCTGCATTTGGCCCTGGGGCTGTACATATACCGTGCCTACTTTGGTGCATCAGGATCCAAGAAACAAGATTAGTTCGCGCCTGTTAAACATTTCCAATTATCCTGTTAAGTTCGTGTTTCACCATTGTACATAGATCCGCAGGAGAGAGAGAGAGATGGGAAGGAGCTGTTGTCGAATTAACATCTGTAAATGTAAATATGTAATCGGTTCACATTGCATAATTCTCGATAGCCCCGAAAATTTATCTCTCCTGGCTGACTGGTGTTTTTGTGTGTATAATTTGTATTTAAAAAAAGACATAAATAAGTTAAACATGCGTGGTTTATTCAAATGTGCTCAAACGTTGATACGAAATTACTCTTGGCTGGAAACAATGAAGAAAGTATGGCCCAAGCCACGACAGAAAATCTATAACTTGGGCGTCTGCTTTGAACTGGAGGATATACGAAAGGTGGGCGGCATAAATAGCATAATTAATTTAAGTAGTAAAAATCCAAACTGTTACCGCTATCAACGGCCAGCAAATGTTTTGCTTTTGTTGAACGTTATTTAGGTGAATGACAAGCAGAATGGAGTTGCCACCTCGTCTATTTGGGGTGGTCCGTTACAAAGTAAATTTACCATAGTTAAAAGTAAAAAATATAATACTAGTATTGCCGAAAGTGAGCTGCTATCGATTTTGATTTAATTGTTGAAGAAAACATTTTTCCCGCAAAGTTTTCTTATTTAAAAGATGTACTTGGAGCAATAATTGCAGCCCCTCGATTGGCATTCTCGACCGTTTCATAGAAAGGGTAGGGCATGGAGGAATTAACAAGGTGATGCCGTCAACATATGCTGAGGGCCAATCTATCAATGCCTATGTGATAGAAAGAGACAGCATGATATTTGTTCGCAAACTCTAGTATTTTCCTTAATACTAATGCCTATAGAATCTTCCCATATTGTTTTTTTCAGAGCCCTTGGGAACTCGTATGAGCTTAACGTTGCTTCGCGCAAACGATTTACGGCAAATAACACAATAACTAGACATCTTTTCACACATCAAAATCAGAAATGACAGCAAGATTTACGCATACATACAAAACTACAGAAAAATTTATCCGTAGCGTACCCTTCGCTTCAAGCACTCACAGCATACTGGCCCTTTGGCCCTACAAACAGAGAGAGTGCTGTCTTGGACGGCTCCTCCTTTATTAGTTCCACCATGGGGTAGGGTGATGGATCCAAAACTAGCTATGCGCCGCTTGCTTGATACATAATATACACAGCGGTGCACATTCTTTTAATCTTGCTAAAACTTACACCAACTTTGTACTAGCTATCAGATACTATGTTTATACACACCAAATTTATCATGAGTAACGCCCTTCGAAGTATGCAAACTTTACTTTGTTAAGCCAATTAAGATAAATAATTTTCTCAATTGTATCTTTTCAGAAGCGTTCCATTATGCACAATAAATTTTGTGTGTATAAACGTAGTAAGAGATTGCCTAAGCACTAAATAAACAGTCTCTAATTTCTTTAACATACCTACAAGTTAGTTGGTCTAGTTTATAACCTTTGTGCGGCTTATCAAAGGAACGCTGACTCCACAGAATTCACCCGCAGTGATAGGAAAAATGGCCCCATGCATAAGAACGCAGCGCGCTGTAGCTTCACCAGAGATTGCTCTTTGAAAACAATTCATGATTCCTATCAATCCAGCACAAAATTGAGTCGTCTGAGTTTCTTTAAGAACCCACTTTATCTCAACCTACGAATTATTACAGTGGATTTGGCCCATCCAGTCAGTAACATAATAGCCCCTCTTCTCCGTACCCTTATTCGTTGCTCAGCCTCTACAAATTCTTTTTCTAATGCGTGAAGTTGAAAAATTCGTTATTCATAAAAATTCGTTTATTCATAAATTTTTGTGGCAGCAAATAAAATAAAAAAATGGCCAAAACTTCTTTAATTTTCAAGCTACCGAAATGTTCCGCCACCTAAAATGTTTGAAAAGAGCGGCTATTGATATATTTCTTTCAAGATTTTTGAAGGATAGGTCTTTTTCTAGGCTAAGTTTTTTGAAGAAATCTATTTGTTTGCAAAGAAATGGTGTAAAAAAAAAATTTTTCAAAATTATTTTCAGCTTTTGAAGCTTTTGAAACCTGAACAATCGAAAAAAATCGCAAAGCTCTATCTTTTCGAGTTATTTAAAATTTCTAAAATTCAAAGTTTGACCTTTTAAAGCGCAGAACTTCCGCAAAAGAGTGCCAATAAAGCTCAAATCTTGGGGTTAATCTTTTCTCATAATAAGGTTCCTTTGGTCTAATTGTCATCCAATTTGAAGACATTATCTCAGAAAATATTTAGATCCAATACCTCTAGCGTTATTCGGGCAAGAGATTGATTTCATGCTCATACAATTTTTGATCCTTGCAGGCTAAAAACTGCTCCAAGTGGTTTTTAAAGTCCTGATTGAGGTTAAAGTTCTCCCATCCAAAAAATTTTGCAGAAACCGGAACAAGTAATAGTCCGAAAGTGCAAAGTCTGGAGCATATGGTGGTTGTGGTGGCAAAAGCTTTTGGCGAGTCATCAAACTTGTATAAGGTCTCAAATTCGCTCTGTAAGAACATGAGGAAACCATATGTCAAGCTTCGAAATTAATCCTAGACGTTTCAAGTGCTTGGGTTAGTGGGTTAGACAAATTTAATCTTTTAGCAATCTCTCGAGTTGTTATTCGACGATTTGCATCGACCAACGAATTTATTTTCTCCACATCGGATCAAAGATCGAAATTGCCGGAACGAAATTTTGCAAACCAATTTTGGCATTGGCGTTCGGTCAACACATCTTCTCCGTACACATTACTTAATTTTCGCCTTGCTTGAGCTTCATTTTTATCTTTTTGTTAGTAAAACAGTAAAATATGCCGAAAATACTGTTTTCGAGCTTCCATCTTCTATAGTGCACCAAACAAAAACTATTCAAAAAATGTAACGAAATGTGAAGAAGTTCGCAACGAAAAAATTCAATCAGATCAGCTGTTGTCATCAAACGAAATTACTTAGTGAACGATCCAATAATTTATTGTTAAAGTAAAATTTAGTTAATGACTAGAAATTGGTCAAAACTTAAGTTTCGGTCTAAAATGCAACTGTTAACAGCCTCTGTTATCAGTTGCCTGACTGTCCCTAATCATTTTGTTTGGCGTTGCCACCTAATGCGGGCCAACAGCTGTTTTTCCATTCTTATTCGGTATTGTTTTTGTTGTTTGACACCCCCGCCGTATTGCTTTTGTAGCCTAACACCTGCTAATGTTAAATTCTTCGTGTAGTGTAAATAGACCCATCCGACACGTCGGACGCGTCACGCTAAATTGCCAACTGAAACAGTTTGGAACCACCTGTTTATACAACCACTGCCACCTGCAACCCCGCATTACCACCCACTCTGGCCACGTACTTAACAGCAGCAGCAGTATGCTGATCCATAGAATGCGTCGATGTTGGCCCTTACCACAGAATATGTGGTCAGTCTGCATGCAGGCGGCTTTAATAGCCACATTGATGACCGGTGTCCGGTCAGTGACAGAAACTGAAACTTATTTAGTGGGACGCAAGCAGGTTTAAGACCGAAATTACCTCCTCAATGCAGTTTTTAATACTCTTTCTCCTCTTATTTTGCAGACCTCCTACAATCCCAGTGAGCTGAGCGAAAATCAATTTCTAGAGTTTAGCAATTTGTCGGATAAGCTGCATTTACGTGAAGCCATACGGAATATACTAATACCCCGTGTGGTGGGCACGGGGAATCATACGCTGGTCAGGAAGTATATAGTCCAGAGTTTAAGGGATCTGGACTGGCATGTGGAGCTGGACAGCTTCCATGATACGGCACCCATAGTGGGAGCTTTGCATTTTCACAACATTATAGCCAGACTCAATCCCAAGGCAGAACGCAATTTGATCCTGGCCTGCCACTATGATAGCAAATATATGCCGGACAAGGAATTTGTGGGGGCCACCGATTCAGCGGTACCATGTGCCATGATGCTTAATCTGGCTAAAGTCTTACAGAAACAGCTAGAACCGCTGAGGCAGTCGAAAGTGAGTCTCATGTTGCTATTCTTCGATGGCGAGGAAGCGTTTGATCAATGGGGACCCAAAGACTCCATATATGGAGCAAGGCACTTGGCTAAGAAATGGCAACAGGACGATAAATTGGATGGCATAGATATGTTGGTGTTATTGGATTTGCTAGGAGCACCTGATCCGGCTTTCTATAGCTTCTTTCCCGAAACGGAAGTATGGTATATGCGTTTGCTGGCGCTGGAACAGCGATTAGCGCAAAATGGTTTAATGGAGCGATATGTCTCCAGTGGTGTGGCACCCACACGTGATCCGACACAATATTTTCAAGCTCAAGCCATGCGAAACACGTATATAGAAGATGATCATATACCCTTTATGAGAAGGAATGTGCCTATACTACACTTGATACCAGTACCCTTTCCGAGTGTCTGGCATACCTCGGACGATAATGAAAGTGTGATTGATTATGCCACCACTGACAATTTGGCTTTAATTATACGTCTTTTTACACTGGAGTATCTTTTGGGTGGCGGAAACGGCACCAAATGAGTCAAAAATTGCCTTATCTGTTATTTAAGTAACTGAGTGTGAATCCTATTGGAGTGGTTGGTAAACGACTGTTGACTGTACTTACATATCTTGGATGTGTTACGTACTCTAAAGATATTTTTATAAATAAATTTATGTAGATTGGTTAAAAAAATGTTTATTTTATGTTACTAGCATAGTACCCGGCGCGCTTCGCTACGCCGCCGTCAGTCTATGCTGACTTCACATAAAACCGATATAGTTTTTCTTTTTCGACCGGGTTTGGGTAACATTACCGTTATCGTAACCGTAATCTCTATCGTTATCGTTATTGATTTCGTTATCGATACCGTTATCGCCTATTATTGATTTTTTATCGTATCGAACCGCATAATTCTTTATCGTTATTGATTTCTTTATCGTTATGATTATCGTTATCGATACCGTTATCATAATCATTACCGTTGTCCAGAGTTCGATATTTTTACCGTTATCGATACCGATATTGTTATCGATACCGTTAGGGATCGAGTATTCTGCGTAAGATCTTGGATTGCATCGTTTCGACCCTTTCGATGGAAGTGTCGCAGGCAGTACCCCAGGTAGAAGTCGGGATGATTATCATTACCGTTGTCGTTATCATTGTAGTTATCATTATCGATATCGTTGTCTTTATCGTTATCGTTACCGTTACCGTCATCGTTATTCCTTATACTATCCCTACAAACCAAGTTTAAAGACAATCGGATAAATTTTGTATACTTCGCTTTCGCAGTTTCAAGTCAATCGGATCCCAAAAAAATTTCCCATACAAACTTTTCCTACGTTTTTCCAAGAATTTTCCGACCGTACGGTCAAATTTTGCAGCATCGGAAAATCGTATTTCAATTTATTTTACTTACTGTCCTTTGAACCGAATTTCAAGTCAATCGGATGAAAAATAAATATTTACTCATACAAACTTTCCCGAAGCTTTTCCGGGAGTTTTCCGACTCTACAGTCGAGTTTTCCAGCATCGGAAAACCGCATTTCAATTTATTTCACTTACAGTCCTTACAAACCGAATCTTAAGTCAATCGGTTGAAAAATATATTTCCTATATCGAATTTCCCGAGAATTTTCCTTGTGGAGGACTTCCCGAAATCGGGAAAAATTTTGAGGTTGGGAAACTTGGTAGTCCATAAGTCACCTTTATGTAGTTTTAAAAACGACCGACCGAACGATTTAAGATCAAGCACAAATTTTCTGGAAATTAATGTTTATCTACTTTATTCCCCTTTAACGGAGGCAAACTTATCGAAACATCAAACCAATGCAGATTTGTTTATAGGTTGCTTTTAAGCTTTTTTCCTTTTATTTCTGGGCAAACAAATTTGCCTTGTAAAGGCCAATTCTCAGATCATCTACCCTAAGGGTGAGTACTGAGAACGTTCGAATTTTCTTTAAGCCGTCAAATTCCAAAATCTTCACAAAAAATGCCTTTTTTCGTATGAATTAATTGGAAAACTCAAGTATTTAGTTGTATATCCTTTATTTTTAATGTCTTCGCCCCGACAAAGCATGGAATCGATGAGGTCCTGACAACGCTTCAAGGGAATTTGGGACCAGGCTTCCTGAACCACTTGCCAAAGCTGTGCTTTGTTTGAAAGACTTGCAGTTGCCACAACCCGTTTTACCTCTCTCTAAGAACTCTTAGTCTTAGGACTGTGGACTGAGATGGCCGTTGCATCACATCGATCTTCTCGGATTTAAACCAATCTTTAGCTCATCCAGAGAATGATCTCTAGAAAGTGCCAGTGGAATTGTCATTTTAAGTTCTGATTAATGAAAGAAGGAGTCTAGAAACGTTCTGATGGGTTCGTCAAAAAACAATAAAGTTGTTTTAGTTGTAACAAAATGAAAACTGTTACTATTAAAAAGGTTTTCTCATAATTTCACCTCGTTCCTGAGCTAATGTATCATCGATTTTGAAACTTTACAATTATCATAAAACCAAACCAAAAACACTAAAAAACAAAAACCAAAACAACCCCCCCCCCGAAAAACAGACTTTTCGATATATATTTTTACTAATATTAAGTTTAGTCTATCTTATTTTCACTCCTCTCTGAAACTCGTCATATCTCAAACAAAACTACTTACACTACAAAACCCCCCTACACCCCATATTTCTTATTGTATCTTTCATCGCTAGTCACATTGTAGTGTCCATTGTCCCACGCATCAGTTTATTTCAAATTTGGGCCGCGTTGCATACTTTTTGGAGCTACATGCACTTTTTTGCCACTAATGTTGAATGGTCCTATGTTATGCTTTATTAACTAGGATAACACATATCCGTCGCCGACTTAACTACGCGCTCTTTTTGAGTTATGACAGTGTTGAATTAAGTCAGCGTTGAATGAAAAACTTACAAATTTCGTGACTTTTTGACCATTTAAAAATATTTTATTAGGTTTACTGTTATGCAGGTCGGATACAAATCCAACAAATCAAAGATCATTAAAATCCGTCCAGCCGTTCTTGAGTTATAAATCGTGTAATTTACTTAAACTTACTTAAAAACTGTCCTAAATTTAAATTAATCAAATTAAGCGTCTAAAAAATTTTATGGCTTTAGTCCTTAGAATATAGAACTAAGTTAGAGCTTAAAAAATAACTAAAATCGTCGGAAGGATCACACTCATTCTTGGATCGGCAGAGCTGGATTTGATTTGGTTTCCTCCTTCATCAATTGTGCCGCATTCAACTCTTGCGGCCTTTCCACTACAATTACACTCAGTTCTGCACAGGATTTGGATTTACTTTTGCCAGCTACAGGTTTACTGACATCACCACCACCATCGGGACAATCACTGATCTCCCTTAAATCTGAGCGTGAATCTCGGCAGCATACTTTTTCAATACATTCTGCGGCCTGACACTGCATCAGGCATTCCAATGAAGCTGACGCATTCCTGTTCGTCGAAGGATAAAATTCCGGTTGTATGGTCACAGCGCCTATGCCCTGTTCTTGAAAGTAATTGCGAACTTGTTCAATAATCTTCAAATACAATTTGGGATTCTGAAACTGTATGTGTATGGTGGCCACATAACGATGGGCAGCCAATTGCCATATGTGCAGATCATGATAGCTCACAATTTCCGGGAATTTGCTAACCAGAGTCCGCTCGAAAATCTCTAGATCTATGGAGCCAGGTATGGTTTGTAGAAGTATAAGGCAGGATTCTTTCACTAGAAAAAAATAGAGAAGTGAGGAAGAATTAGTAAAAGTTGAAGAGAAATACAAGTAGGTACTTGATATAAGAAAGACTCTTTGCAAGGAAACTATAACTTGTATCTATCCAATGTCATGATATAGGGATCGTTAGTTCCTTGATTTCTGAGCTGAACCACAGATCTATGTTCGTAAACCGAACCGGTGAACTTATAAAAATGCTGAACCAAACCTCTGAGGGAAGACTTTGATAGCGTTTAAGCAACCTCCTCAAATAAAAACGAAAGAGCACAAATTTCTTTGCTTTGGTTTTGTCAAAAGAACTTAAAAAGCTGCGTACAGTGAATGTTTGATTTTAGCTAGCGTTATTTTTAACTCAGACCCTAGAATCTTATCTCAACCAAAAACTAATGGAATTAACTGATAGTGCCAGAACGTTTTGTGACCTATCTTAAGAAGGAGAAATCTTGGGGTAGTTGAGTGACAAGCCTCAAAAGATAGAACAGAAACAATTGGACATGAAAAGAAGGATTTTCTTATACTTAAATTGTCTTATACTCACTGTATGGGTAACTTAGCGACAAAAGCAGCACACACGAAAATATGGAAAGCACCGGATCGATAAATTTCGCCGTATGTTGCTCATCATCGGCCACATACACTATGGCCGCGCATACAATCACAAATATCGTACTCGATACATCTCTTAGCATTTCCACAGCTCCCTGACGCTTGGTGGCAAAATAAACATTGCCCACCTCAGCCTCCAGCTCCTCCCTTAGCTGGCGATCATTGCGAGATTTGCTCAATTGTCGTTGCATCGGTTTTAACGACAAGTCCGTATTACTGCACATGGAACGTTCTAGCACAACATTGCCTCCCGGTGTTAAATGCAGAAAACTTCCCTGATGCAGTGTATATCCTCCAATAAGCAGATAGGTTACTCCATTCAAGATCAAACCCACGCAACCCAACATCATTACGGGTATGGGTAAATGCATTGTATCCTGATGATCGATGTGTACCAAAGTCTGTAGGGCTTCTACCACCAACGAGAAGGATAAGGAGGCCAGTATGATGAAAACAATAAGCATGGTGAGTATATCGATTCTGGCCCAACCAAAGGTATTGCGTAATTTCTGTTCACGACACTCGCGTTTGGCCAACTTTTGTTCCTCAGATTCACTTAGATTGACCACCACCGAGACATTGGAGGAGAGTGTTCTCTGTCGTGGCGGGGTATGATGATCTTCTGTTTGAGTCTGTTTGCTGTGCTGCTGGGGGAGAGGAAAAGAAAAGATGTTAGAAAAATATCAACAAAATGATAGAAAAGTGGAAGATAAGCAACTATAAATTGGTGAGTTCTAAAGACAGATGAGTGCTTTCCAATTTTTCGATAAATCCGATCCGAGCGCTCCTGGATTACCCAAAAAAACCAAACCGCCGAAATTAACCTAAAATTCATGGCAATGGCGCCAGAGACTTCTTATCCTAACATACAGATTGCTAATTACCTTAAGTTTTTAGTTCATTTAAGCAAAAGGCGATAGATTTCATAAATTTTAGAAATTTGTTTTCCAAACTTGAGGTGAGTTATTCCTCAGAAATTTCACAATTAAGCCCCCAACGGACTGACGACGTAAGTAATTCAGCTTACGCCACCACATATTGCGTCAACGTGGAACGTATGCCCAGTGTTACCAGAACTAACAAAAAAAATTACCCCGCTGCATCGCGTTGTCCAGGTTCATGGCATTTTTAAATTAGCTGGTGGCGGGTCACACTGCTCAATCAGATATGTTTTGTTTTGATGACAAGTGATTTACGCTTGTGCTTCTGCCATGATAGCAATAGCTCTTTCGCAAAGCCTTAAATCCAGTTCGGTAATCAGCAACTGTCACATATTGGTAGAAAAATTAATCAATTTATCCAAAGTTCTTGTCTTTCTTCACATATGTATGTTCCAAACTTTCTTTTCACTCCAAGCCTTGCTAACAAAATTTAAGACCGAATGTTTGGGGTGGGATAAATCCCAAATGGCCTCCCGGTCTCTCACCGCCAATATCAGCGCTACCTTGTCTTCATGCGGAAACATTCCCAATCGGCTCTTTCGCTTTGTATTTTCTGCCATTGTTTTATTTTAGTTAAATCCAGCTGATCGATGGCATACATGTAGAGTAGCAGCGCGTAACATCTGGTGGCAACAATATTGCATTAGCTAAGCAACGCAAAATAAGGCCCAATGCCTATTAACATAGAGTCCACGTATAAGCTGTTAAGCTCTGTTTAGCGCTGTTAAACGCAAAAGTACTTTTTGACTCCAACGGGAGAAAACGTAAAATGCAAGGAAATCGTTACGACTGCTCTTCTTCGCTCAATTTTTGTATGGGCCTTTAATATCCACAAAGAAAAGTAAAGAACATCCTAAATTTAAGTTCAACTTTATTTAAAATCAGTGAAGCATTCCTTGTGTGTTCACTTCATACTTCATTTGTGTTTTAAACAAGGCTGCAAAACTATAAAACTCTGCAGAAGGTTCTGTCCGGATGTTCAAAACTGACATGAAGTCACTGGTCATTCCAATATGTACTCATAGATAGATATGATATACAAAATAGATCTTCATTACATATTGAACCAACCGATGCAGCACGAAAGAATATTTTTTTTCCTACCAAAAAATGAAGAAGTCTTTACAAAATCTTAAAAAAAATCGACATATAATTTTCAAAACCGAACCATTTCCCATACTAAAGAGATTCGGTTATGGTTCAGGTTCGTGATTTGGTTCATGAAGCGGTTCAATATACCCAAAAAACCGGAGTTCGGTTCCGGTCCGGTTTGCAGCCTTGCTTTTAATCTCTATCTTTGCTGGGATTTGACGAATTCAGGTCCACCGGGGATTGAACACTGACGTCAAGATTCCAGTCATTGTTAAGCCCTCAACTTGCAAAAAACCCTTTGGTGTAGACGGTAGAACGTCGCCTTAGAACGAGGGGGTCGTGCGTGAAGATTTTTTATACCCTTGCAGAGGGTATTATCAAATTGTTCGGATGCTTGTAACGCACAGAAGGAAGCATCTCTGACCACATAAAGTATATATATTCTTGATCAGTGGATTTAGCACTGTCCGTCCGTCTGTTTCTATGCTATCTCCTCCGTCAGTTTTTAAGCTATCTTGACCAAACTTTCCGGCCGGATCGGATGACTATAGCATATAGCTGTCATTGGAATGATCGGTCGTAAAACTAGTTTTAGTGAGAAAAACTTTTTTGTTTTCAATGGCAACGTCTCCAAACTTCGTATTTCTTACCAATTTTGGTCGAAATCGGACATCTATATTGTATAGCTGACATAGAAAAGTATCTTCTGAAAAGTAGTCTTAGTTAGAAAAACTTTTTTGTTTTCAATGGAAACGTCCTTATCATTGGCATATACTTGTTTTATATACTTTTACAAAATACTACAAAGTTTTGTCAAAATCAGATGACTATAGCATATTGCTGCAGTTCGAATGATCGGTCGAAGAAGAAGTTCTAGTGAGAAAAACTTTTTTGTTTTGCAATGGAAATGTCCTCTTCATTAGCATATACTTCATTTATAGACTTTTACACAATTCTTCAAAGTTTTGTCAAAATCGGATGACTATAGCATATAGCTGCCATAGGAACGATCGGTCGAAAAACTAGTTCTATTGAGAAAAACTTTTTTGTTTTCATTGGAAACGTCCTTATTATTGGCATATACTTATTTTAAGTACTTTTACACAATTCTACAAAGTTTTGTCAAAATCGGATGACCATTGAATATAGCTGCAGTACGAATAATCGGTCGAAAACGAAGTTCTAGTGAGAAAAACTTTTTTGTTTTAAATGGAATGGCCTCCAAATTTCTTAATTGTTAGTTTTTTATGCTTTGCCATGATTCCACTTAGTTTGGACAAAATTGGACATCTAAATAGTATAGCTCCCTTAGAAAAGTAAGGTCCGAAAAGCAGTCTTAGTAAGAAAAAGTTTTTGTTTTCAATGGAAGCTATAAGGGTATACAAAACTTCGCTGAGCCGAAGTTAACTTTACTTATTTTTTATTTGTGGTATCTTTACAATGAGTTTTCTTTCTTAATAATGTACTTTGTTAACTTGTCGATTGTATTTACAACAAGCATTCTAGTATATGGCCCATTAAAGCTTCAACTGTCCTAAACGGACAAAACTAACTGAAAATGTAAATGTTTAGGGAAATAATTGCCTTTCAATTTAGCTCTCTCTATTTTTTTGAGAGTTGAACCATAAAGTGCACACATAGGTCTTTTTACTTTCCCGATTTAATGTGATGTGCAAAATCTCACATCTGAACGATTGGTCCTGTCTCTTTGCAATTACTGAGCATATTCAGGCTGTAAACATGTAAGACAACTGCTTAAAAAGGTCTACTAACTAAGCAGATTTTGTTTGAAACCTAAAAGTATACCTCAAAAACGTTGTTAAGGCATTTTTAATTCACACAAATTAAAAATAAAGTTACATTATCTCTGCTAATTATCTATTGTAACAAATCCATTGAACGTCATGCTTTCTAGAAACAAAAATTATCCACACAGTTGCTTTGCCATCAGAAACAATAGCGTCACCAAATGGTTGCCAACTATTTTAACGCTTCGCTTGGCTCACTCAACGAACACTCTTTGGATTTTGGATTATATAAACTGCCAGCTGAGGTGGCTGGCTCTCCACTTGACTAACTCACAAAGCCTACGCCTGTCTCGTTGTGGTTTTTTCGGGCCAAGCAATATTTTTGTGTGCATATTTTTGGCTGCTTTACATTCGGTTTGCTGATTTGCTGTTTTGGCTTTGTCTTTTGCGAAACGTGCTTGGCACGCTTTCCCATCCGATCAATCCACAATGATCAAAGCCAAATTTTGCATTCAAAAACCATATTTTAAGTGGCTCGTTATGGAAGATTTGCATGTTAAAACCATGTTTTTATAGCTCTCTAAATGAATTCAGCGTGATAAACTTTTGATTTTTAGGTGTAAATTTGTCATATTTAACATTTAAGCCCTGCTAAACCAAAACAGTCCTCAATATGGCATCTGATTTCCTATGCCGCAATCTGGCTAATTGAACAAGTTGTTAACAAACGACCTTATATAATCGCTATCTTCTATCTGATCCCATAACAAGCGGTTAACAACAGGCATTAGGCTGATGTGGCCCGTTTCGAATTCACAATTTATTGATAAGATGGGACAGACCCCAAAACGAATCCATATCATATCTCAGTGTCATAAATAAACAATCATCTGCAGCCACCTCGCGGCGGAACCAGTTTTCAAAACAAAATCTCAAAAATTTGGAATGCACAAAAAGTTCAATGCACCGACCAGGAGAGGAGGGTATTTAATATCTGGTTTTTTTTATCAACATCGAGCACGCGACAATCGGCCCAAACTTGTTGCTCCACTTACCTTAATTGTCAAAATGCAACCGGCAAGTGCAAAAATGTTGCACAACATGTGATAGGACGACATTAGCAAAGTCAATGCGTGCGTTATGTGACTGAAGACCATTTGGAGTAGGAAATAGCAAATGGACAGCACCAATACCACATATAGGGGTATGGGCTGACAACGCTGCAGGAGATCTTTGATGGGCATGTTGGCTGTAGGTGAGAAACAGAGAAAAAGGGAGTGCAAATTAGTTGGATCAATGTCGGAGACGGAAATGACGCTCGGGAGCAATGGTGTGAATTGTCAACTAACTTTATTTATTAAAGCAATTGACAGATTAATGAGCTATGCACCTATAGACTTAAGACTTTTGATTATTTTAATTTATAGAATTTGTTGCCTGTTGTGTCTGTGACTATTATAATTAAGTCAACTAATAGTGTCACTCAACTCAACTCAATTTAACACTTAAAAATTTGTACAAAAAAAAGATTGTTAAAGGTTTTGGAGAAAAATAAAAATTTTAAGCTGCTCTTAAAAGGGAAATATTTCCTAAATTACAGGGCAAGGGTAAGCTTGTACTAAAATATCTTAAGAACAAGAAAGTCGGTCAATTAGTTGGATCAACCAGAGTGTATGCTCTGTATGAATTTCGATGCTGCAGTAGCAGCTGAAAGCTGCGCTGCTCTTGCGCTACAGCAACGAAAATTCTTTTGCTTTTAACTCGACTATCGTTCACACGATCTTTACCAATCCTTGGGCTGATCGATAAATAGTCCTGATCATGATGGAATAAGCATAAGGTGGTCTCGTCGGCTGCCGACTTGTTCGTTTTTTGATCCGTTAACGTTCAGTGCGTGCTTGCTTGTTGATGTGGAAGGTTGTGGTTCTTTTTTCCAAATTTCTACCCTTGTGCAAAAGAAAAATTACTCTTTGCAGTTTTTGCCGCATGCACGTGGAAGGTGTAAGACTTATGAATGCACCGAAATGTTTAGTGATGGGAACATTGTGGAAGCAAACTCTGTGCTGCACAGCCTCAAGTTTAAAATTATTAAAAACTAAATTATAAAATAACTTTCTCTTCTTATTATAACAGGCAACTTTAAACCCTACGCTCCATCTAAGGGATAATAAACACACTCTATTGTCGTTTCAACGGACTACTTTTTGCCGACGAGACCACCTTATACTTATTCCATCATGGTCCTGACTACTAAAAATGTTGAGAAGTTTCTTCTTATCACATATTTTAGCATTTCCATATATATATAAATTTTCCAGTTTTCCAGTTCCAATTTTAGTTCCTAGTTTTACAAGGATTTTTTCGCCAAAATAGAAGAGAAGCATGGAAAAAGAAATAAAAAACATAAAAAAGAAAAAAAATCCAAACAAAAATCGGAAGTAAACGTGTGCTGTTGAACGAAAGCGAAGCACAAATGAATTCAGTTGAGAGTAAATGTTTGGGGTTGACAAAACGACGATTCCGAGGCCTACTATGGTCAAAACCATAGTACACCTTGGTCAAAACTAAGACAATTTAAACTTAAAAACTATTGCACAGCCTGCTAATTGCTGAAAGCAGGAATCGTATATAGGCCACAAGAAAGAAAATGGGGCAAGCCCGACTGTAATATAATTTGCTGCCGCAGTAGCCGCTAGTTAAAAGCAGCAATGCTGCTGCGTTGTAGCAGTAAACACTCTTTTGCTCATATCTTGACTATCATTCATCCGATCTTCACCATCGATAAATAATCCTTATTATGAGAAAAGCATAACCCCAAAATTTGAGCCTTTTTCTGAAGTTCTATTCTAGGCAACATAGTCAATTATTAAAATTTTAATTAACTCGAAAACGGTTTAAAATACTGTTTTTAATTTTTTTCAAATGTTGAAGTTTAAAAGGCCCTTTTGAAAAGATTTTGTAAACATTTTTTCAAAAATTTGTAGAATTAAAGACTCATTTCTAAAATAAACTAAGCCTAGCAAAAAAGACCCATCCCTCAAAAATTTTGAACAATGTATGTGCTTATTTACATATGTGCCGGTCGCGAACGTACAGTTTTTCCATATGTGTTTTTTACTATTATTACCTCACATTTTCACATAAATCACTGTATATTTCCTTAACAAACACAATAATACTCAATGTATTGTGTGTAGTAACATTTATGACAAGAAATATAAATCTTGTTTAATATGAAATAATAAAATATTAATTATTATACTTTGTACCAAAGGTACACAATGTGTACTACACATAGTATATTAAGTTTGTGCAAAATGTTTTTGGGTTTGTGCAAAAGTATGTAACAGCCAGAAGGAAGCTTCAAAGTATATACAGGGTGTTGAGAAACTTTTCGTCAGAACTTTAATACAATATAGCTGTTGCCAATCGAAATATTTTTTCCTCTTACACCATGGGTCTAAATAGACCCGCATTGGATTTACAAAGCGTACTCGACGTTAAAGAATTTCATAGCAACACAAATTATTACTCTCAATAATTTGGAAAATGTCAAATAAATTCCATAAAATTAATTTTTTGAAAACTATTGACGTTCACCAAAGCGTTTCAAATAACAAAGCTACTATCAATTTAAACAGCCTGAAACTATTGCGCTAACTTGTCTTAAAAGTAACTTCGACAGAAGTCTCGGATGAAGGGGCCTTAAAACTTGTTTGATCTAATCAAACGTGAAGAAATTCTGAAAATTCTTTTTAAATAATATTATATGTATTATATATGACATCGAAATCAAGTCCCAATCATCCCAATGGAAGCGGCCGGATGAGCCAGTACCGAAAACAGCAGGCCAAGTTCAGTCAAATGTGAAGGTTTTGCTCACTGTTTTCTTTGATTACAATGGTGTGGTGCATCGTGAGTTCCTGCCAAGAGGTCGTACAGTTAATAGGGAATACTGCAAGGAAGTTATGCAACGTTTGCGTAAAGCAATACGCCTCAAACGATTGGAATTGTGGAAAAACAAATCGAGGATTCTGCGTCACGATAATGCACCATATCACACTATTTTGGCCAAAAACAACACCGTGATCATGCCTCAACCACCAGATTTGGCTCCCCGCGACTTTTTCGCATCCCAAAACTGAAAAGACCAAGGAAAGAAAAGCGTTTTGCCACAATTGATGATATCAAGTTAGAATCGAAGAACGAGCGCATTTCAGAAGTACTTCGAGGATTGGAAAACGCGTTGGCACAAGTATCCGAGTATCCGAGGGTGATTACTTTGAAGGGGACAAAATGGATATTGATGAATAAATAAGTACTTTTCAAAAAAAGTCAAAATTCACCTCTTCCTTTGAACACACCTCGTAAATTGCTTCTCTATTAAAATTGGCTACAACATGGGACCATCCATTTTTCCTATAATTCAACCTAGGCAAACAGGAGAAAATGCAAAAACGAATACTAGTTAAATTGTTTATTTATGTTTATATTCAATCAATCAAAATTCTTTACCCTTTTACTTAAGTCAACTGCTGTCTAATTTAGCACATAATAAATTCTAAGTAGAACTCAACAAAATGTGTGAACTTTTTGCCTGATTCGCTAAATGATGAATTGGACGTACAACTGATTACTTTAGACTAAAATGCAATATAGTATTAAGATGTATTAATAGTGGAACGTATGCAGCAAAAATGAGGGAAGACAACTTTGCTTAGCTGTCGATCGACCAAAATCTAGTTCCCAAAACCCAAACACTTTTTACTTACAAAACGAACAGTGCCAAAAGAACAAACATATGTTAAAATTTCTTTCGAAAACCTTTCAAAAATTTTTATGACGCCACCCTTAAGCAGGTCAAGTTGAACTCTGTATCAAATGGGTTGGTTGAACTGTCCATTTCCCATTTAGGATTCACACATGCCGTTTGCATGTGCCTGTGCTCTGGGTTACCTGGTTTGGTTTGGCATGCAAATGAACATGATTTGCCTTACCTGACGATGATTAACTTATCGATACGATACGATACGATGCCTGTGACATTGATGTAACATTACGTGACCAGGCCAGCTGTCAGCATGGTTATCCCAAGGTTAACCCTTTTTCGGCTGGTCATTGGTAATTGTTAAATGTTCAACTACGTGGGTAATTATAGTGTTTAATTGTTTTTTTGGTGGATAAACCAAGCAGATTATTACAATGTTTACGACATTCTTAAATGCGCCTTATTACCTATGTGCGTAAATATTTCTAGGCCAACTTTTAACAAGAACTCGGAAACAGATATAAAATTCTACTCTTATCTGTTGAAAATATTTAAAAACAATTCCCTAAAAAGATATCGTTTCATTTTCAAGCCCTAAAATTCGAATATATATTTATTGAATTCCTTATTCAGCTCTGTCCCAAAAGTAAAACTATATTTAAATTATTTATTGTCAAATAGCCCTTTTCTATTGCCAACATGTTTACCGTCCGCTTTGTCTAAAGGCCATTTTGTTGACATTCACGGCTAATAACTTTGCTCAGCGCAGCTGTTCATTGGTGATGACACTTCGTTTAGCTTTAAGTGTATTAATAAATGATTCTGAATCTTAGGAAATCTATCAAATTTGCTCAAGGCAGAAGTAATGTCAAAATGATATTTTTTTTAAATGGTTAAAATTTTTACATTTCTAGAATTCTCAAGAAATTTTGGAATATTTTTTTAAGTATAAACAATATTCCCAAAAATAATCAAGAACTTTGTACTTGGAAGAAGTACAAGCTGTGCCAATAGTACGACCAAACTCAATTTAATTGAAAAATGCCTGTTTCAAATCCTGAAATAGTTGATTTTATAGCCTCTTTCCACTGGCATCAATTCTATCATTTTCTTGAAATAACAAGAAATGAAGGAAATGATATCATTTCTGCCATATGTTTCTCTATTTTATTTTGCCTTTCATTTCTTAAAAATGATAAAAATTATTATTAAATTAAAAATAATTAAGTGATATTAGTGTCATCAGTAATACCCAAAAATATACAAATTCTCATATTTTCCAACGCATGGCGGAAAAGTTGGGCGAAGCAGGGCAAAGCTGTAGTAGTAGCATCAAAGGCAAAGACCCAGGAGCTCAAGCGCATGGGTGCCGCGCGGCTTGAAATCTTGGAGCGCACGGAGCGCCGAAGACTGCTTGTGAGCCCGTCCTGACCGTAATTTTTCATCAAAAACAGATCGGGAAAATGGAAAACATTCGTACAGTTATGTGAATAAGTGTTCTGTATTAGTTTGTAAAAACAATTACTGTGGACTTTCTTTTGCCAAATGGCCTTGTGCGGACTTTTATGTGGCATGGTATTTAGAGAAGTGTATTAAATCAAATGCTAACAGTCCTGTTGGCCCATTCTTGCCCGTTTTCTCGAAAACTTCAGAGCAGAACAAGAGGTTTAAGATGATTGAAGTAGCAATGGACGTCAGTCAGATGCAGTGCTTTCATATTATACATTTTGAAAGAAATTGACGAAACTGATTTTAGAGAGTCTCAAATAAATGAAACAAAAAATCAGAAAATTTCTTGGACATCAAAATATGTAATATAAGGCTGCAAACATGAAAAACATTTTTTTTTTAAATGGCTTGATTCAATGTAATCATCGAAATTGAGAAAATAAATGAAAATATGAAAAAAAAAATATTTTTTAACATATATCTTCACTTATTTTGTTTGCAAAAACGGACAAAAAGGGCGGGTTAGGGTGAAGGCATGGCCCAATCGTCAATAAATTTTTTCCGAAACTATACTTTGATATAAGCACTATTCGTGCCAAATTTGAATAAAATATATTAACATTTAGGGTTTATGCCAAAAAAATCGAAAAATTCCCACTATGTGGTCTTAGAACCAGTTGGAAATTTTAAGAACTCATTCGTTTTCGATGCACGTTTCGATGTTTGTTTTTTAAATCTTCTAGGTCTTCATCATAAATTTTTGAGCGTACATAACCTGAAAACTATTGCCCGCACTTAATTTAAGTACTTCCAAGAACAAAGCATGAGTTCAATTGCGATGGATCTAGAACTTCGCTAGTCTTTGTTTCTGAGTGCACTCCCAATTTATTTACTGTAAAAAGTTTTAGCTCGAGGCCGACCCATAGTCCGGATGTTCTTTCAGGAATCTCCCTGTTTTATCATCAATAGACTTTGCTATCGACTACAGGTACTAACATGATAAAGTACTTGAAAATAGAAACAGTGACACCAAAAAGCCGTACATTATTAACAATTTTAGCACTCAATATTTTTATACATGAGTCATATTAATTCGAAGTTTCGTGTGTTTTTTGTAAAATGGTTAAGTGTTGCCTTTGAAACTCGGCTTTAAATTGCTTAAAACTGAATGCTAAATGACGTTATTTTACGATACCTGGCTGTGTCATATGTCGATATTCTAACATAAGGTAATATCGGAAAAAAGGTAAAAAAAAATAAAATTTTCTTTCATTCCATTTATATTTAATGTTGAAATGTGTTAATACGATTTTTATACTTGTATGACCAATAGATTTAATATTAAAGATCATGAACCCTATTTTTAAAACTAAACCAGTCAGTCTTTTTATGAAAAATTTCTTATAAAAATTCTAATTTTTATACCCTTGCAGAGGGTATTATAAAATTGTGCGGATTTTTGTAACGCATTGAAGGAAGCATCTCCGACCACATAAAGTATATATATTCTTGATCAGCATGACGAGCTGAGATGATTTAGCCGTGTCCGCCTGTTTCTATGCTAGCTCCTCCATTAGTTTTAAAGCTATCCTCACCAAACTTTGCACGAAGTCTTTTGGTACAAGTACGCTGCACATTTGTCGGAACCGGCCGGATCGGATAACTATAGCATATAGCTGCCATAGGAACGATCGGTCGAAACACTAGTTTTAGTGAGAAAAACTTTTTTGTTTTTAATGGGAACGCCTCCAAAGTACGTATTTCTTAGTTTACTATCTTTTCCCATGATTTCACTAAGTTTGGTCGAAATCGGATGACTATAGCATATAGCTGCCATAGGAACGATCGGTCGAAAAACATGTTCCAGTAAAAAAAACTTTTTTATTTTTAATGAAAACGTCCTTATCTTTGGTATACACTTATTGTATATACATTTACACCATTCTACAAAGTTTGGTCGAAATCGGATGACTATAGCATATAGCTCCCATAGGAACGATGGGTTGAAAAACTAGTTCTAGTCAGAAAAACTTTTTTGTTGGTTTTGATAACATCTTTATCATTGGCATACACTTATTTTATATACTTTTACACAATTCTACTAAGTTTTATCAAAATCGGATGACTATAGCATATAGCTGCAGTATGAATGATCGGTCGAAATAGAAGTTCTAGTGAGAAAATGTTTTTTGTTTTTTTTTTGTTTGGCCTCCAAATTTCGTAATTAACAGTGTATTATGCTTTTTCATGATTCACCAAGTTTGGTCCAAAAAGTACTCTTAGTTAGAAAAACTTTTGTGTTTTCAATGGAAGCTGCAAGGGTATACAAAACTTCGGCCGAGCCGAAGTTAACTTTCCCCTATTTTTTTCACTATGAAACTGCGCTAAGACCAGTTCTCATTTAATAGAGCCCATTTCCAAGTGCCATCTCTTATAATCCCAGCGTCAGTTCCACACGACTTCTGATTGTTATTCAATCTCTGATATCCAATCTTCCAATCCATTTGGCATGCTACGAGTAAGTGACTTGCCCATCTCATATATCTGTCTATGCTAATGATGCAACCAAGTCAATTGCTTGCCTAGCATTTCCAATTGTCACACGTGGGTGTCTAAATAGATTTCGATTTTAATCAAAATTCTTAACAATTGCAATTACAAAACGTAAACACAAAGCGTTAAATGGCGCCTCGGGGGCTCACATAGTAGTAATAGAAACCGAAATTAGCGCAGACAATGGGCCCACAGGTAGCAACAGTTGGACATATGTATACACGTACATATCTATACTATGTACAGCCACTATCTAACTAAATTAACTGTGCGACCACATCTGTGTGATGTTCCATTTGCCTCCAGCTAAACGTTCATTTCCTCAATTAGATTTCATTTACATATGGATACGAGAATGTGCTTTGAAGTGTCCCTGCGGGTCTGTGGATATGAAGAGATAACAAAAGATAAGTAAGTCAGACAAGAGACAGCTAAATTGCCGCCTTGGGGTTGATATACTCCTATGTACAAGTGATTACGATGATATGTGGTGATATTTCTTTGGAGAGTATTTGCAGAGCAAATATAAAAGACGATTCTTGAGATTTGTATAAACTAGGTCAAGATATCTGGTAGAGAGTTTTAAGGACAAGCTGAAATATTCTGTAGATTAACGTCTTTAATGCTAGCATATCCTATGTCTTTAATCTTGTGTTGAATACGAGTTGTCCTGATTTCTTAAATTAACTTTAAGGTCTTTTTTATTCGGAGATCCAATATTTATATTTTAACACCTCCCAGTTAGTTTTTGGTGAACACCAATTTTATCCCGAGAATTAATTCAGCCTCGCCTTTAAATAAAGCCGGATGTTGGGTTGTTATAATAGATCCATTAACCATTTTACTCTCAAACTCTAGTCCCCTTATCAAGAACAGAAGTACGAAGTTTTGATCGATTTTATAAATTTTCATATATAAAAATAGAAGTAAATAGAAGTACTAGTTGGAAAAGTTTAAAACTCATCGTACTTATTGATCCATTCTCGTATAAACAAATCCGGCTTTTTCGGTTTTACAATTGAAAATCCACTTCATAAATCTCTACACAAATTGTTGACAGTTTAATTGTCAATTAGTTCAATGCAACGATTCACTTCATCAAGTCGAAATCCAAAGGCAAACATTTCAGCAACTCGATGAGTCCAATCACATTTGGGTTTTGTTTGTTTGTTTTGTTATTGTTTTTATTTTAAAATCATTTCCTGCATACAAATTTAATTTTGGCAAATTTGTTCGATTTTCAAATATATTTCTACGATGTTTTGGCGGGTCCCTGGCCTGTTTACCCCCCCTAACTTTTTATTTATATTTTATTTTTGACCATTTCAGACACTTTGACAAGGTCGCATTTGGTCTGTTATGCCAGCGGAATTTTTGATTTTACATAGTAAAAATTCTATTGCTACACCTTAGATGGATGGAGGTAAACAACAGTCAATATTTGCATTATTTTGTTGTTATTAACAATTAGCAATTAGGAATTGTTATTGGTGGTCAGATAAGAACCTCAATGTGAGAAAGGGGGAGCTTTCTTTTCTGTTTTGTATTGAGAGATAAAAATACAATATTCCATATAAAACGATTACCACTTTTATAACTTCAATTCATGATAAAACCAAACTTTAATAAGGAGATCAAACTTTGCGAAGAAAAATGGTCGCAGTTTCAAATACCGGTGCTGCCCAGCAGTTAGCTTGTTCTCCTTATAACCTTATTATCGTTCATTCGATCTTAAACAATTCTTAGGCCGGTCGATAAATAACGTACATTACTAAATATGCATAGAAGGTACGCAACATCTTTCTTTAAAACTTTGTGAGATATTTGTGAGCTCTTTTACGGACGGTCGACTGGGGGCAAATCCAGAAATCGATTGTCTTTGCGACAGATTTCTTTGGCTACGCTTTTTACTTTGCAAAGTCAGCAGCTTTGGTCTGTGCAAGACAGCCATAGCAGCAGGTTGGTTGTGAGTGTGTGGGTGGTGGTGGTGGATTAGCGGTGACCAAAACAGTGACCGAAACAGTGACTAAAACAGTGAACGAAACAGTGACCAAAACTGTGAACGAAACAGTGACCGAAACAGTGACTGAAACAGTGACCGAAACTGTGAACGAAACAGTGACCGAGACAGTGACCAAAACAGTGACCAAGACAGTTACCAAAACTGTGACCAAAACAGTGTCCAAAAGAGTGACCAAAACAGTGACTAAAACAGTGACCGAAACTGTAACCATAACAGTCACCAAAACATTGAGCAAAACAGTCACCAAAACAGTGACCAGAGCAGTGGCCAAAACAGTGAACAAAACATTGATTAACATAGTGACCAACACAGTGACCAGAATAATTACCAAAACAGTGACCGAAACGACCAATGCAGTGACCAAAGCAGTGACCAAAACAGTCACTTTTATAGTGACATAAATGTAGGAACAGTGTCAAAAACAGTCACCAACACAGTGACCAAAACAGTGAACAGAACAGTGGCCAAAAAACAGTGAACAAAACAGTGACCTTAGCGTGAACAGCTCAATGAGCAAAACAGTGACCGAAACTTGATTTGAACCTTTATAAACCAAATAAGCCCATACATGTCGAAACATTATCTCTAACCATCCCTTTGTTCTAGCAAAAATAGTTCGTTTAGTTTTGAGTCAAAAAAAAAGTTATGCGCAAGATGGGTGCCGCGTTTGTTGTTCCATCATGACAATAAAATTAATGAACTAAAATTTGAATTGCTACCCCACGCCCCTTATTCGCCAGACTTAGCTCCCTCTGATTATTTCTTATTTCCAAACTTGAAAAAATGGCTCGGAGGAAAAAGATTTGGCAACAATGAAGAGGTGGAGTCCGAGGTTAATGCCTATTTTGAAGAGCTTCACAGTTCTTATTATAAAAATGGTATCGAAGCTATTGAACATCGCTGGGAAAAGTGTATCGACCTAAAAGGATCCTATGTTGAAAAATAAAAAAAAAATTATAAATTTTTGTGTTTTAGTAGTTAGGTCGGCTATTTCTGGGACCGCCCTCGTAGAATGTGTGAATTTTTCTTAATATTTAATCCTTTAGAAAAACTATCGAAAACTATCGATAGTGTTGGGCTACCATCGATGGCGTCTCGATAGTGTCAAACCATCGATAGTGACGATAGTGCCATTGATAGTTCTCCACCTCTAAATTTAATTGGTGTTCACCTTAATGTTAGCATAATTCGTTTATCACTTAAGATCAATTCGGTCTCTTTTTATAGGTTATTCACACTGAGCACATCTTTCATCTAACATCCCACATCCTGAGTTAAAATGCTTAATAACTAAAGGGTGATTTTTTAGCTATTATCTTTTTGGGCAACACTGGTTTAAGCAGCTCACGCACGTTTCGTGTTTTGTTTCACTGTCAAACATCTTCAGTTTGGTCTATAATTTAACCATGAATCGTCTTACAAACAACAACGCTTGCAAATTATTGAATTTTATTATCAAAATGCGTGCTTACGTAGAGTGCGAACTGAAGAAAATATCGCAGCTGTATCGGCCAGTATTAATGATGACTATCAATTATCGATTCGTCGCCGTTCGCAGCACTAGGGCCTCTGTTACTCAACAACGTGGAAAATTTTGCGAAAGGATTTATGTGCGAAGTCTTTCAAAATACAGCTGGTGCAAGAATTGAAGCCGAACGACCTACCGCAACGTAGAATTTTTGGTAAATGGGCTCATTTTTGGCTCAATGGGTACGTAAATAAGCAGAATTGGCTCATTTCTATACAGACAAGCCCGCTTCAATTGACGCATTGGAAGACAACATTGAAGTATTTTTTCGTGAGATACCGACCGAAATGTTGGAAAGATGCCAAAATTGGACTAAGCGTATGGACCATTTGAGGCGCAGTCACGGTCAACATTTGCATGAAATAATCTTCAAACATTAAATTAAATAAATTAAATTAATTTTTCTGCATTTTATTTTTTTTTTTTTTTTTTTAACTTTCCTACAGCTCTTAAACAACATCATTTAGAAATATGCTACAAACATTTCCAATTTTTACCGAGCAAGTTCTATGACTCATGATTTTGGATGAAAGATGGTAGATTAATGCATTAGTTAACTAGTTCTGTATTCTAGACATAGATTATGTAATCTAGAACACTTTTGTCCTGTCAAAGCTTTGATTCCAGGCTCGAACCAAAATCTTAGGTTCAACGATTCTAACAACCAGTGCAAACGTTTGAACCAAACTTTCTGCAGAATTTCAGGGGTCTCCAGCCTATCAACCCAAAAAGGGGACAATGACTCAAAAAAAGAAACACAAGTTAATTGTAAGCCATGACACCTCCGTAAAATAGAACAAAAAAAAACAGAAAACCCATTTTTACAAATTTTAGAGCTTTTAAATTAATACGAAAAGTAACTTAAAACCTCTCCCATAAAACTGCACCTGCACATTCCTTGTCACACATTTAAAATGAATTCACATTATTAAAAAAAGGTATGTAGTTTAATTACTTAATTTTTTTATTAAGCTCAGATTACGTGATATCCTTTGAGCACTTTCCCCCGCACAGAGAACGTGATGCAAGGTAAAATGCTGCCAATTTAATGATGAAGTTAAGCCAAGCATTAAAATAAAATTTAAACAAATTGAAATTGTAGCCAAGAGTCAAACGGCTATTAAACAAAATTACATTTAATGAGCAATTGTTTTGATTTTTTTTATCGAACCTTTGACCGATTTTCAAGGTTTGCGTAGTACTGGCAGTCATTTGCAAACAAAACAAATCGCAATAATATTTTCACATTTAAAAATAAATCCAGACATGATTAAATTAGCATTAATTTAGTAAAAATGTATTTTTATATGCGGTTTTTGTTGGCCAAATCACATTTTTTTCGGTGCCGAGCAGATGCGTCTCTACTAATAATCACTTGCTAAATGGTTCAGTCATCCTTTCTATATATTTATGTTTGTGTATATATGTAAATTTAAAGGTGTGCGGTTTTTTTTTGGATAGAAAAACATATTTCAGTTCTTATCACTAAACAAAAGTTTTTCTCTTTGTAGCAGCTTACATTAAAATTTTCGTGTTATAAAAAATTATATATAATTTTATGGTTGTTGGATAGATATTTATAGCAGCATTAACACACACACGCATTAAATTTGGCTTTTCTTAGTTTTCAATCAAAATTGTTTCACACGCGTCTGCGATGAAGCTGCGTACGGTGCTTTCGTTAGCGCGGCTCAAACACGAATGAGAGATCCAAAACACAACAAACTGATGTACAGCCGGCAAATTGAAAGTGAGCGTTAAATTGGAGGAGAGCGAGCGTGGGCGAAAATTAAAGATAGAGAGAGAGCGAGATGTGCGTATAGTGCGTTATCAGCGAGAGCGCGTGCAGGTGGCGTTAGTGGGTGGTAAAAACGAGCCAATTTTTACACATACATATACAAGTATTTATGTGTCGACAAGTTTATGCCTGAACAATATGCTAATCTCTGTGTTATTTCATTCTTATCATATAGCACGCACTTTTGAGCCTTAATTTATTTAAGATAACACACGGCGGTATTGTAAAATATTTTACTTTTCGCCCAGAGCACTCGCCAGCCACTGTTTCTGTTCAGTTTTCTGTGTACAATTTTTTATAAACAGCCATGACAAATGGAATTTGTGTGCCTCTGCCTGAGGGTTTAATTGCAATTAAACCACGCAGCTGAAGATAAAAGGCAAACTCAACAGGTTGGTAATTTAGTTGAATGGCTAGTGTTAGGCGACATTGTTGTCGCCGGGACCTTAGGCTAGGCAGTAAAAATAAATAGACACAGATAAGCACAAAAGTGTTAAGGCATTTGAAAATTTCAGGCGTTGCCACTATATTGAAAGAAAGAAACAAACGGCATTGTTTGGAACCAAGCTGGAAGCAATGTGCCAGTTAAGTAACAGTAAAAGTTATCATGTATTGATTTCAATTTCGAAAGGAAGAATCCCCTCTATATTCAGTCCAGAAAATATTCCTATTTTAATACCATGAAACCAAGTTAGGGATTAAATATCACAATTTCTCCATGTTTCCGATTTAATCTGCAATTCCAGCTATCTATTTAAAAAAAAAAACTTCAATTCATTTTTATACCCTGTTCCCATTAAAAATGGGAAAATGGGATCATGAAGTTGTGCAAAAGCGTGTGACAGGGAGAAGAAAAATATATGGGTGATTCCATGAAAAACTTACCGTTATCAGCTTTCGCTCAAAGCTTCCATTCTAGTGTTTAAAGGCCTGCTCCCAGATAACATAAATTTTATTTCCGTCACAATGCTTCGTATGAATAAGACAGTTGTTCAAAAGCTTTCAGATTTCAGAGCTGTGCAATAAAGTCCTATTCATGTGAAGTTCTGTGACGAAAATAGTTTTTAGTTGATCTGAGAATAGGCCTTAAAGCTTAAAAAACTCGTAATATTGTCTAGTTAGATGATAAATTGAATAAATAAATTGAAAAAAAGGAAATTGAGAGGGAAATTTGTTTATTTTTTTGGAACTTTGAGCCTCTGCGGAGTCCTTTAGTCTTAATCGGGGGTGACACAGAAATTTCTAGAGATGTTGCCGTCGGTTGGTTTGTAAATCTCTCAAAACCGCAACTGAGGCAGATAGATGGCGCCAGTGGAAAATCGGTTTTGGTTGATATGGCAGCCTTATTATTATTGAAATGCAAATTTTAATATTAAACAAACTAAATATGATATTCTTTTGATGCAACTTAACCAGGAACATTTCCAAAAATAATTTTTCTTAGAAAAACCGTTTGGGTGGTGAATCTAGCTAAATCTCCTTCCAAAGCACGTGAGATATTTCTGTGGGACCTAAGAATTGGTTTTCGGTTGGAACGTGGTTGGAAGAGGTTTCTGTTTTTCATGTCAAATTTCGTGCTTAACGGGCCAAAATCCGTTAGAAAAAGTTGGTTTGGTGAATTGGGGAAAAAATGCTGTCGAACAGTGTAACTGTATCTATAACTTTGTCTTTGAACATTTTTGTCTAAAAGCAATAACTTCAGAGATACAGACCGATTCGCGTTTTCCAAAAAAAGTTGTATGTCAGCTACAAGAAGTGACCATCCGATTTTCGCGGTTCCGACATATGTGCAGTGTGCAGCTAAAAAATATCTCTGTGCAAAATTTCAGCTCGATAGCTTCAAAACTGAGGGACTAGTTTGCGTAGAAACAGACAGATGGACGGACAAAGCTCAATCGGCTCAGCTCGTCAAGCTGATCAAAAATATGTATATGCTTTATGTGGTCGGAGATGATTCCTTCTATGCGTTCCAAACTTCTGGGCACTGCCACCTTGAATCTTCGAATCAAAACCAAAAGCATAACGGTTTGTTCAAATTAAATATCTGTTAAGAGCCACAACACAACGCATATCGATATGCGTTAGGCTCAATCGATTTGTTATCGCACTAGCCAAGTGCCATCTCTGACACATACTGTGATTGCTGCCGTAAAAATCTGGATTTTTAAAGAAAACGAAAATAATTAATAGTTTTTAGTAGTATCAACAGCCGGTACACAATGGCCGCCATAGTTCTTACCCGGAACATTCAATTGGCCAGTGAGTTTGAAACCCAAAAGCAGTAAAAAATCAGCAGGAAAAAATTATGTAATTCAACTCCTCGGTTGACTTTTATTGTTGTTTCTCTTGTTGCATACAGAACACCATGGCAATGGATTAGTGGGAGTATTGTGCCTGCGCGGTTA
Organism: Lordiphosa collinella; assembly: GCA_018904265.1. NCBI lineage: Eukaryota > Metazoa > Arthropoda > Insecta > Diptera > Drosophilidae > Lordiphosa > Lordiphosa collinella. The sequence goes on from JAEIFV010000264.1 coordinate 270,332, forward strand.
CGCTGCCACGGCTGAGGATTCGCCTCGTCCTCTGAGGACCACAAATCCGGCTGCCATGAAGCGCGGTACTGGTGGACGCAGCAGTTTCAACGGGATAGTGGCCACCGTGTTCGGAGCCTCTGGTTTTGTGGGTCGCTATGTGTGCAATAAGCTGGGCAAATCAGGCACGCAAATGATTTTGCCATATCGTGGCGATGATTCGGAAATCATTCGCCTGAAGGTGTGCGGGGACTTGGGACAGGTGCTGTTCCATTTCTACAATCTGGAGGATCCCAAGTCCATACGGGAGGCGGTGAAGCACTCGAATGTGGTGATTAACCTGGTGGGTCGTGACTATGAGACGAAGAACTTCAAGTTCAAGGATGTGCATGTGAATGGAGCGGCACGTTTGGCCAGGTAAGTGGGAGAAGATGGATGATAGCAATTACCTGGTTGTCTTACAGCATTTGCCGGGCTGCAGGCGTCGAACGCTTTATTCACCTGTCCTCCCTCAATGTGGAGGCCAATCCGGAGCCCTTGTATATCAAGGGCGGCAGCCAGTGGCTGAAGAGCAAATACGAGGGTGAGCTACAGGTGCGCGAGGCCTTCCCCGATGCCACCATTATACGACCCGCTGATATCTATGGCTCTGAGGATCGCTTCTTGCGCTATTATGCTCACATCTGGCGGCGTCAGTTCCGCTCGATGCCCCTGTGGCATAAGGGAGAGCGCACGGTTAAGCAGCCGGTGTTTGTGTCGGATGTGGCCCAGGCCATTATCAATGCAGCCAAGGATCCCGATACGGCTGGACGCATTTACCAGGCTGTGGGGTGAGTCTCCACACTTCACATACAACTGTAACTGAGCTTTCTCTCTTTCCCTCTAGACCCAAACGCTATCAGCTGAGCGAGCTGGTCGACTGGTTCCATCGCATTATGCGCAAAGATCAAAAACGCTGGGGCTATCAGCGCTATGACATGCGCTGGGATCCCACTTTCCTTCTGAAAGCCAAATTTACCAGTTGGATTTGCCCGGGTGCACCAGTGGGTGGTCTGCATCCCGACCGAATTGAACGCGAAGCCATCACTGATAAGGTTTTGCCCGGTGTGCCCACTCTTGAGGATTTGGGTGTTCAACTGACCACCATGGAACAGCAGGTGCCTTGGGAGCTGCGTCCCTATCGTGCTGCTTTGTACTATGATGCTGAATTGGGTGAATTCGAGGCTCCAACGCCACCTAAATCGATTGAGGCACGCGATGAATTACGTTTGTTTGCTTAAATTTTGTAGTGGAAATTGTTGAATTAATAAAACTCGGTGAGAATGTGCGAATTTGAATTTTAAATTTTACGCGCCTTCTGTTAACTGATTTAACATAGTTAAACGGGCAAACTCACTTAACAGTGAACTGTTAACGACATGGTCATACTTGGTAGAGAATGTAGTATTTTGCACTTTGCTCAGTTTGGTCACTCTAACATCTGTGTTGTTGTTTCCAGGTAGTCGGCGAGCTTTCAGAATTCGGCTTTTCTAATTCTTCCTTTTAGCCGCACTAAAAAGCTTTGTGCAGCATAAGCAGTTTTTCCTCCAACGGAAAATCTTGTGTACGGAAAATTCGATTTGATAAAAAAGAAGTGGTTTTTTTTGTTGCAGGCGCGCTACATTCTTACACACTCTCTCTCATTCCCTCATGTCTTTTTCGCCCTTTGAGAGTGTGTGTGAGTGAATTACAGTGCAATTGTGAGTGTATGTGTCGGTGCGGGTGTGTGTGACAGCACAAAAATGGCAAATGTTTAATAATGCTAAAGGAGCCGCCAAAGCAGCAGCAACAGCAACAAAAAAAGCCTACGAAAACCAATCATAAACCATTAAAAGCATATCAAGTGCCTGTTTCCAATGTTGAATTCAATTTCATAACAGATAAATCGATCAAAGCCAGGACCTACCCCGCCCACGCCTGCTACTCAAGCAGCAGCATCAGCTGTGCGGAAAAGCTTTTAACGGGCAAACGTAGAAATCCTAAGCAAAGGTCAAGTCAACGGCAGCAGCAGCAGCATCATCGTCATCTGCACAATAGCGAGAGCCTTGTCTTATTTTTAGACCATTTACGCGAGTGTTGTATCTCGATTCAGTTTGGCTACGACGTCGCCCATCAACATCCTACTCCTGCTCCTGCGTCTGTGTGCCCACACCAACGTTTACCTTTTGAAATTTATGCTTTATATCGTCACCTCGCGATCGGTTCCACGTTTGAACAAGTGCAACAGCAACAGCAGCTGAGACTGGCCTGCGAATTGCAATACGAAATGTTATTCGCCGAGTCAGCTCCTGTGCCGGCTTCCTCGCTGGTTAACACCGAGCCGCCCCCACCACCGCTGCCGCCGCCAGGTCAGTTGACAAGCATGCAAGCTAAGCAGCAGCAGCCGCCGGGCGAGCTTATTGCAGGTGAGTACGAAAACAAACGGTTTTCTTTGCTCTCTTAGTGTTTGTCGCTCTCTCGGTCTATCTCTCTTGCGCTGCATTAACATTAACCTATTGTAGACCAAATGGGTAAAAATCACAAAATTTTTGTGGAAGTGGAATTGAAAACAAGACCAAATGGGTAAAAATCACAAAATTTTTGTGGATGTGGAATTGAAAACAAGGAAAATAACTATTTTAAGCCGGTCCAAATTTCTGGATCATAAACTAGTTCTGTTCCAAACAAGGCTGCAAACCGGTTTGGAGAGTCGAACCGCTCCGGAGTCGGAGACTCTGCGATTTTTGGGAAGTCGGAACCAAACCCGAACCAGAGCAGACAATTTTTCACGTCTCAAAAAAAAATTTGGGCACACCTTGAATTTGGTTGCCAATGATTTTTAAAAAATATATCTAAGACTGGTTTTAAGGAAGAAACTTTATGGGGTTTTGGGGGGTTTTTTGTGGGGGAACACCCCTCTGGGGTCCCCCCCCCCCCCCCCCTCTTCCTACAGCACGTTTAGAACAGATTGCACCGTTAAACAGCTCCTCTTGTCGACATCTCATATAAGATGCGTGAAAAATACCTCAGTTTACTCGGATTTGGCTGTCAAAAAAAAACTCATGCGAAATTAGATAGACTACTTCTTTTCATATATTTTTATGGGAAACTTTTATGAGATATCAGACAAGTAAAACTAAAGCTTAAGGCCGGGTATCCAGCACCGCAGAAACTAAAAGTTCCTGCCAAACTTCATATAAAAAAACTGTGCCAAGAATTTTTATTTTAATTTTCTTTTGCTGAGTATCTAGCAACAAGAGCGAAATCCACACTTTGTAAAGATAGCGGCCTATCGATAGCGGCGTATCGAAAGAGTGTGTGGATTGAGAAGCAGCTGATACAAAGCTTAGGAATATATTGCTTACAATTATTTTGGATGTGTGGAGGCAAACGGTGGGTTGAAAACAATGGAAACGAAAGATAATGTTTATATAAATAGAGTATAAGTTTTAATTAATAGACGGTTTCTATTTTATAATAGTTTAATTCTTTATTATTGCACACAAACACCAGATTAACTTTGCCATAGTGCTGACCCGCCTGCTGAGTTCTTCTAATCTTGTACTCAAAAATAGAATACTTTATTTAATTGGCGACCTACCATAGAGTCTTACTACTTTGGAACTTTACACGCTCTTTTTAAAGATTCTTGCTCATCCAATGGCTCAATAATTTGGCATTTTCCAGCGAACAATGTGAAACCAATGTGGCTGATTTAGCTATATCGATAATCTCTTCGTCCGTTTGTCTTTCTATCTCCTCCCTCTGCTTAAAATATAACTATGCAGATGGTCTTATTTTTGTGCGGCCTGCGCGTATGTACGTATGTCGGAATAAGCACACCCGACTGCGCAATCAATGGACTTAAAAAGATAGCTAATAAACCACTAGAAGCATATTACTGAAATTAAATCTACAAGGGTAGACCGAAGTTGGTTTTCTGCTATTGCTTAAAATTATTTACATTAAAACTTTACGAAATTAGTGTGGCCTTGCACATTTCAGGATAATTAGGCCAAACTTTTAGTTGGGTTCCACATACTTAAAATCAAGGCTGCAAACCTATAAAATTCTGCTGGAGGTTCGGTCCGGGGGTTCGACCCCATTGTAAAGTCCAAGGTTCGGTTCGCGGACCGGTTCCTGGACCCCTGAAACCAAGGCTTTGGTTCGAACCTTGGTTCGCTTGAACAAAAAAGAATAGTATGATAATTCACATTTTGGGCAAATTTGGCCCAATATATTTTGCCCAAAAACCAGGGACTAATACCGAAACGATTTTCGGTTCCGGAACAGGTACACCAAATTTCTTTTCTTGCAACATCACATATGCATCAACATCATCAGCAACCGACTAAATTTGAGCATAAATATTTTTTAAAAGAGTAATACACGATGTTTTCTCAGGACTTAGCATTACGTTATACATTGGGTGCAAAAATATGCCACATAGAAAAGCATTGATCTCAAAAATGGATTTCTCACGCTTTTCTATTTCCTAAGCTAGCGACTTCGCTATAGATATTTAGATATTTCCGATTTGCAGTGTATCTAAATGGATTAACAAGCACCCAAAATTAGATTTTCGACTTGAAGTTTAGTGTTGGTAACCTCAACTGGTTCCAATAAGCGTACTATTTCGCGAACTGAGTCACACACCCATCGATGTAGATGTGAAGAAATGTTGAAGATGTCTTATGATTTCTTCTTCGCGTTACGGAATGTCAGACGGTACCAACGTTTCGGTTTTGTTCCGGTTCTATCGGTTCCAATAATAACGGTAAACGATATTCGGTGCTCAAAAAAAAATTGGTATCGGTTCCGGTACCTGATTTGAATCGGTTTATTTGGGTTAACGGTTTCGGTACCGGTATTAATCCCTGTTAAAAACTTTTCTTTTTGGGGCCCAACAGAAAATAAAACAAAGTTATCTATTTTTTTAAAGGGTTGTTAAAGAGGAAATAACTAAATTCTGAAAGTTTCAGCTCAAAATTACAAAATTTACCTGAAACCTTCTAGGTCGAAGATGCTTTTGGGCAAAATATGCCCAAAATACAAGATTAAATATTTTGACTGAACCATTGTACGAAGCCGAACCTGGGTTTAGCGACCTTCTAAACCCGCTCCGTGAACCTGAACCCAAAAAGTTTCGCGGGTTCGAGCACCGGAGTGAACCCCTCCCTATTTTTAAGAGGTTGGCAGCCCTGGTTCCAAATATGATATAAATATTTCCAGTCTCATCCCGATCCTAACCACAAATTAAAAACTAAATTCTATCTAGCTTGATACCACATTATATTTCGTGTGCCATAGGAATTTCTGTCCCTAGTCCATCTCTAATAGAACTTTCATAGTTTCCGATTATTCTAAATCAGAGATGCCCGCAGCCTATACGCAATGGCCGCATTCGTTGTTGTTTTACGCAAATCGCATAGCGGCTTGCGTATAATTAAATTGCAACAAAAATTCTTATGTGTCTCTCTTCTCTATCTCTTCTATGCATCTTGCAGAATTCAACACAACGACATATTGGCATGCGTTTGTGTTTTTCGTTGTCTTCATTTGTATTGGTGACTAGCCCCTGTTCTAAATATTTCCTTGTCTTCTATGGGTTAACTGTTATACTTCTGTCGAGTTCATTAGCGTCACAAGTATCTCAACGGACCGCGTCTGTTTTTATTTTGGTTTGCCACAGCTGCGGCGGCGGCATTTTCAATATATTTTTATTTATAAATTTGATTTCTGTGTTTTTTTATAAATACTATGAAAAAGAATAACACTTCGTCCACAGTTTGTTGACTCTTACGTAAGCGGGCGGGCAAACACAAATATAAAATTGGCAAATTTAATTTATTAACAACAATTGCAAAATGCTTAAAATAGTCCACAAGCTCTGACCAATAACTCATTCATTTGGTATACCAGAACGGATTCATTTTGAGTGGAGCAAAAACTTTCCATTGGCGCAAATGCAAATCCCCAAATGGAAGAGCGGTAAAAATAGTGTGAAAATAGAAAAGCACGTGCAGGGCAAAAGCACATCATATACATGTACTTTTACATATGCACACAATCACAGAGAAAATACTTATAAAGAGCGAGATACAGACGCATGGGCGACGTGTATAAATATTACTTAACGGTTTTACAGGGGCGGACTCAAATGAGGGAAAGGTTTTGGGTAGAGTTTTACCAGCCGGACAAGACGAGGTAAATAGATCATTTTTGGCGCTTTTCTTTCAACATTCAAAATACCTGTACCTGATATTGCTTGACATTTATTATTTCTTTGTTCTTAGTTTGCAAACATAGATAAGTTTCTTCCAACCAAATCGAAAAATTTAATTTGAACGACAAAGATGTTTTAAAGCTATGATGAAATATGCAAGCTCACCTACAAAATATTATGGGGGGTGTCCCAGAAATCTCTAGAGATTTTCGTATAAACGAAGAGATTTTTAACTTTACCAGGAGGACTTTATATGTAAAGAGACAAGAATAATGTCGGCGACTAGATAATGGGGAAGGAAAACCGTACGCATCAAATCTACTTAGCCTAGAGCAGTCGGTTTCAAATCTCTAAACGTTTGTCATCGAATCTAATAGCCTTGCATTTCGAAGACACTTCACATATAAAGGCAAGCACTTTTATTTCGAAATAAAAAGGTTTAAACTCGTAGAGTAAAAAAGGTATGTATACTTAATTCGTGCAAATGTATTTAACCAAAAGAGCTAGAGCAACCAAATTTTGTACGTAGACCCTGTATGCAGATCAAGTTTATTTCCCCTCCCGCTACCGCAATAAAAATGTTGAATAACTCCAACAATTTTGAAGATATCTTGCTCATATTTTGTAGTGCAGTGAAATTTTCATAAAGATCGGATTATTAATAGTAGAGTTATGAAGGTTATAAAAAGTTGCATACTTTTCTACGCCGCATGCGCGGTTTGCTAACATTATGTTGAAATGTTCACACAATGTTAATGGTCTGTTTATCAACATATGGGAAGGCTATTAACGGGTATATAGATGTCGGGCAGGGACGACTTTAACTTACGCTCTCGTTTTAATTCAATTTTTGGTCAACCAGTGATTTCTTATCGACATTTTCAGCGTACTTTTTTTAACTATGACTTAATAAAGATGATGCAGCAAATATGAATTTTGGAAAATACTTCTAATATGTACTTTAAATTTAAAGCGGCCCTCTTCCAAGTTCCGCGTAGGTCACGGCGTTTCTCTAATTTAAAATTTCCAAAGTTTAATGGTAGGTGATAAGAGTATCTGTTGTAACTAGATCAGGACAGGGCTACATCAACTCAGCTCGTCGTGCTGATCAAGAATATAAAGGGTGATTTTTTAAGAGCTATAGGAAAGTTTTTCAAAAATCTTTATTTAAATCGATAGTACGGTCCATATAATTTAATGTTTGAAGATTATTTCATGCAAATGTTGACCGTGACTGCGCCTCAAATGGTCCATCCGCATAGTCCAATTTTGGCATACTCTTTCCAACATTTCCGCCGGTATCTCACGAATAAATTCTTCAATGTTGTCTTCCAATGCGTCAATTGAAGTGGGCTTGTCTGTATAGACATGAGCTTTAACAAAGCCCCACAAAAAATAGCGTTAAATCGCACGATCTAGGCGGCCAATTTACCGTTCCCGAACGTGAAATAAAATGTTCACCGAACTCGCCTCTCAATAAGTCCATTGTTGCGCGTGCTGTGTGGCATGTGGCACCGTCTTGTTGAAACCACATGTCATGCAAGTCAAGCTCTTGCATTTTGGGCAAAAAAAAGTTGGATATCATCTCACGGTAGCGCTCACCATTCACAGTTACGTTACGATTCGCATCATCTTTGAAGAAGTACGGTCCAATGATGCCACCAGCCCATAAACCGCACCAAACTGTGACTTTTTCTGGATGCATTGGTAGCTCTTGCAATGCTTCTGGCTGATATTCACTCCACTGCTTATTTACATACCCATTGAGCCGAAAATGAGCTTCGTCGCCGACACACAATTTTTCGGTAAAAAAGTGGATCTTCGGCCAACTTTCCAAGAGCCCATTCACCAAAAATTCTACGTTGCGGTAGGTCGTTCTGCTTCAATTCTTGCACCAGCTGTATTTTGAAAGGCTTCACACCTAAATCCTTCCGCAAAATTTTCCACGTTGTTGAGTAACAGAGGCCCAATTGCTGCGAACGGCGACGAATCGATAATTGATGGTCATCATTAACACTGGCCGATAAAGCTGCGATATTTTCTTCAGTTCGCACTCTACGTAAGCGTGTTGGTGGTTTAATGTCCAACAATGTAAATTTGGTGCGAAATTTAGTCAGCATAGCCCGAATAGCCGCTTCAGTGGGTCGATTAAACTGACCATAAAATGGAAGAAGCGCGCGATGAACTTTCTTAACAGAGCACGCATTTTGATAATAAAATTCAATAATTTGCAAGCGTTGTTCGTTTGTAAGACGATTCATGGTTAAATTATAGACCAAACTGAAGATGTTTGACAGTGAAACAAAACACGAAACGTGCGTGAGCTGTTTAAACCAGTGCTGCCAAAAAGAGAATATCTAAAAAATCACCCTTTACATGGTATTGTACAAAATGTCACACTTGTCACAAAATGTACAAATTGGCATTTCCCCATTGCACACAAACTAGATTTAGACCACCATTTACTATTACTCTGGACCTTTCGGGAGCATCAAGAATAGTCTTTGATACTTGATTAGCCCCAAGGGTATTTTAGACGTTAGCGTTTCCACACTGCCCATTTCTATATCTTTGTTGCTTTTAATTAATGGCAAGTTGGACTTCAACTGCAGAAACGATTGGTTAAAATTTACAATTTGGCGAATTAGCAGTGCTTGCAAAGCTTTGGCCTTCTAAAATTTTCACGTTTCTTCCTAAAGCTCGTTTATCCAGCAACATTGCACAACCGCTCCTGTTTCTCCTCTTACTCTTCAATCAGAGGGACACATATCTTTATCTGGCTTTATGTTACCATGCTTCATTGTTTCGCGCTTTTGTTTTCGTTTCATTTTTTTTTTGCTTTTATTTGGCAAACATTTTTAGTAAATTTTGCCGGCTGTGTCTGAGCTTTTCAGCCATAGAGTGGCCTTCAATTTTATGAGGGTCGTCGGAGCCAAAGCCCAGGCAAAACTATGACGAGCAAAGAGAGGAATTGTGTGAATAAAATTTACTGCTTTGGTGTTATATATTCTAGTTGCACTGAAAACACTGAATGGCTGGTGGGGGGAATCGATATCGTTAAGCCTGGCCTTGATAGTGGTCTAACGCTTAGACTTTTAAACATTTCTATGGGTTTTAATTAGCAGGAATAAGGGCTACAATCCTACCCTGCACCCAATTACCTTACACCTTAAATCGTTGTGGTTATGTCATTGAACCTCGCTCTTATCTAACATCTCGCAACCGATTCAATTTTAACGCGTTACTAGGCAAGAAATTATGGGTTCCTCCTTTTGATAACATTTTGACCTCCAAGTTGTATTTCCTTCTGTCACTGAACTTTTCCATTGCCGGCAATTTATGCAAAAAATTGTATTTATGTAGATCTGGTTTCTTTCGGTTTCTCTTATTTGCTTATGCTTCATAGAAAAAAAACCCTGAAAGAGAAAAGAGAAGTCTAGTCAAACTTATTGTGCTCTTTATTTAGTCAGGGTATATGGGCATGTTGATGAAGAAAGCAACATAAGTTTAAAATGTTTAAAGAAGTAGAAATGAGGGAGATTGGTGGAAAAAGTTATAGAATGTTGGGACAATGCTGAGTTCGTATAAGCAGAAGTTTTAAGACACAATCTCACTGACTCGATGTTTATACGAAATGGATGACGAACTTTTACTAAATTCAGAATATGATTGGTAATCAAACCGAACCGACTTGAACGGTGAAGCGAGCCTTGAACCGAATTAAGTGTGCAAAAATAGCCGAGCCTGAACCCGTTTGAACCCGCAAACCAGAGGTCCGATTAAATTTATTTGGTTTACGGCCTGACTCTACGTTCTTATCTCTATGGAAAACGAACTTTATAATCTGTCTGTAAGGTATTACGCAAGAGTATTCACACTTCACTATCTGCCGCCTTCCCAAAGAGAGCGATTCACTCAAACCACGTGCGAGAAAGAGAGAGGAAAGTTAATGCAAAGCATAGAACGCGATTAACTGCCGGCATTTCGATGTACTCTGCCGGCCTCTGTATTAGATTGCTTACTTCGCCAACCTGGGCCTGTATGTCACATTTCACAAGTCCACGTCGTGGAGATCGGTTCAACTTTTCCAGTCCATAGAAAATTGTAAATTCTGTTACAAACACGTGAATCAAAAAAACTGAGTAAAACTTTTCCTCCTCCATTTCAGGCACTACAAACAAAGCGGAGATAATGGAGGTAATGAAGAAATTGGATGCGGATTTAGTGGCGCTCTTTGCCACAGCTGCCGCCTCGGAACCTCTAGAGCAGCAGTTGAAAAAGAAGCAGCAGCAGCAGCAAGAGCTTTGGCAGCAGGAGCAGGAACTCCAGCAAAAACAGCAGCAAACGGATTTGGTATTCACTCCCCAAATCTTTCAGCGCTGCAACGCCTTGCAGTTGCATTTGGAGGCTTTGACATTGCAGCCGGAGGGCACGCAGCGCATGGAGCTGCTGCAGAGTGAAGTGCGTCCCATTTTTACGGTGGAGTGTCAACTCTCTGAGGAGTTGATCAAATCAGTGCCACGTTATGCCATGTTTCACATCATGCAATTCGAATCGGAAAAGTTTCAGAGTCTGACGCAATGCACCCGATTTGGGCAGACGGCTCAACGGGAGGTGCGATTGCCATTTGACGAGGATGTTGAGGCCTTGGGCCATATTGATTTCACCGTCTGGTGGCGTGAGCCAGGCACTTGTCTGAATGAAATGTTGGGCATGGGACGTTTGCAGCTCAAGGAACTAATTGAGGCTTCGCTGTTGGAACAATGCAAATGCATAACCATTAAACGTCGTGATGTACATTTGGGTAGTCTCTACCTAAAGATTAGTTTGCTCATGGCCAAGACTTTGGCCAACAACAATAATAACAACAACAATTCTAACCAGAAACAGGATGAAATTCCCAGCCACAACAACAGCAAGTCATCTTCTCCAGGTGAATATATATGACTAGGGTTCTGGTGTGGACCACAGCAACAGATATTGCTACAGCAGCAACAACAACAACACGCCTCCAACAACAACAACAACCACAACTTGAACACGCTCCGCCCACGCCTTCTCCTGAACACATTTGCCGTTATCCAAGTGCTGCCCATCATCATTTTCTTTTTAAAAATAATTTGGAATTCAATTATAACCGATTTTCATTTTCAACAAGAACAAAAACAAATCAAACAACAACAACAAAAAAAACAAACAAATTTGTTCCGTGTTTTATGTTTTTCTCAAAAGAATCCTTGATTATTTTTGTTTTGCCACAGCTTTTTAATTTGTTTTCACAATTTTGTATAAGTGTCTTACCTGGGCACAGTGGGATTTTTAGAAAAAGGGTAGAATGAAAAGGGAAAAAGTTGAATGATTTAGGAATTTTGGAAAAGTAAGCAAGAAAAAATGTAGTAAGAATCAGGGATGTAAACCAGTTCGAACCAGAATTTCAGACTTTTTCACTGTGAAAACACGTGTCAAACCAAAATATTCGGAACGTTTGGTTACGTGCAATTTTCAAACATTTACCAGACACCAAAAACTGGAAATGATTGATAAAAAAAACTACAAATTTGGGAGAAAAAAAGTACAACTTTATAAGGAACAATATGAAACAACTAATTGATCAAGAATGCTGCTCAGAAAACGATAGCACTATCTTGGAAAAAGAAGCAAGATCTTGTGGGTTGACTAACATCTTCGACGAAATTTAAAACGTTTTCCTTTCAATCACTATTGTCAGAATAAAAATAATATAAGACAAGACATTTGCTTAAAGTGTTTCCAACAGGTTTTCTCAGATCAACATTTTTCCCTCCAAATCTGTTTGCACTTTCATTATACCCAAACAAACAGACAGCCAGTTTGTTTGAACACTTAGTTGTCAGAGACTAGAAGAGCTAGAGCACCCAAATTTGAAATATACACTCCTATCGTCTGCACGCAGATCAAGTTTATTTCAAATTTTGGCCTCGCCACTCCCGCCACAGCAATGCGAACTGTTGTATTCAAGGGGAGTTATTACTCATACAATTTTAAAAATATCGATCTTCAGATTAATGCTCACATTTATACATTTACACAATATCTACCCAGCAAGCAATATGTGCATTTTCTGATATTTTTTGACATTTTTTATGAGCATTCACCGTTATAATGTGCACAAAAAAGAGTCCGGAATGAGCGTTTTTACTATGAAAACGGTCGCACTTAATGTGGAAGATTTCTAAGTCTAATCTGACTCTATTCTGACACAGATATAAGTGCTTTCACCCTCCCAATAAAGCATATAAAAAAAAACCTAGAAGATACTTTTCTAGGCGTTTCAAGCAGAACATCCAACCAAAACCTAATTTTCGATTACCTGCCTACTTCAACTCCGAAAATGCTAAGACATAAGTGTTTTTTATGAGCCCGTGTTATGTATGTATGCAAAATGGCTTGACACAGCCCCAAAGGGCCAAAGCCGAGCTCCTCTCAATCTCTTGGCTTGTGCGCTTCTAATTTTTCGCACAAGAGAAAGGGACGTACAGTTTAACGCCGAATCCGAACGGCAGTTTGAGAAGCTTTTGCATGGCTAATTACTACAAAAGCTGGCGCCAACAGCAGAGAGGGGTGACCGGGTGTAAAGATTATTCAAAGAAAAAACTTTTCATTAGATATTCCGGAGGCGGGATCGAACCCACAACCTCTTGCACAGCGGTCGCGCACACTAACCGCTGTTTAGAGAGTACTGAGTATGAAATTTGGTATGTGCCCCAAAAACGCTCTTAAGCTAGGCTCTTTTCAGACACTTAATTTGGAGCCGTCCGAACTTTGCTTGATGGGTTATGTGTGAAGAAAATGGTACCCTAGCCGCAGTTTTTAACCCGTTTTCTTATCAGTTTCGAAACATTTTCGAGTCTGATTTCAATAAATCCGATTTCGATCACCTGTATGAGATATTTTCGAATCTTCTTTAAATCGCACATGGTAGAAATCTCTTTTAAATCATCAAAAGGTATAGAAAAAGATTCATTAAGGTGATTTTTTCTAAAGTGAACTTCCCAATGTTGGGTGGGATATAACTTTGAGTCGTATAATTGCGATTAATAAGAAAAGTTTAAATACTCTTCGGCGTTTCATGAAGGAACAAAACTTGTGTTATATATTTTTGGGGTCAGCATACATTAAGTTTATATGTGTGTAAGCACTTGTTTGAATGCTTTGTTATTAAAAATAAGAGAAGGCTATTAAACATTTCTTTCCTTAAGTGACGGGTATATTGCAGGGACGGCTTTAACTTGCGCTCTCGTTCTAAATTTAGATTTCATATTTTATTATTATGTTTTCTTAAATATGTATGAAGATTTTATCAGTCAAGTATGCGCAGCCAGAATTGAGGACCATACGAGACGGTCTTATGGCATTTTCCATTACTTTCCGGTCCTAGGTTCCGTCATTCCTTACGTATATTCTCTGTTGTTTGTTAAAAAATGTCTGAAATAGCCAAATCAGTTCCGGTACCGGCTGATGCTAAGAATTTCAGCGTATCGTTAGTTGTTTCCTCACTTAAATAAAAACAAAACGATATGCTGTCTTTTTGCTGACAGCTCTGTTAATGGATTATTAGCAAATAGTTCTCCACTTAAATGACTAGTATATCGAGTTTGAAAAGCACGCTTGACGTTATTAAGAGATAGTTTCGACTTTATTTCCCCTTCTCTTTTTGTTTTCCTAAAAATATTTAGAACAATAGCCGCTTTTTTTGCACTATCTTGGTCTTTTCACCACTACTTTTCCCCTGTTCATTGTCTACCTGCATTTTATACTCATTTTAGTTTGAAATAACCTTTCAGTTTCGCCAGTACTGAAACAGCCCTGAATTGTAATTAAGATGATGAAAGGCTCTCAAATACCCTTTGTTATTGCTAAATAGATAACACTATAAAGTTGATAGCGTCTAGGCCTTGGCTGGATTTAGTCGTTGGCTTCTTATTTCTATTGAAATTTGTTAGCTTGTTAAACTATTTTGAATTTTTCTTTAATGTCTTTAAAGAAGTTGTTGATCTTGGTTTGGATTACAAAAAAATTGGCTGTAAAATCATCACCAGAGTTTACCAGAGAACTGCAAAAATCAATTTTTTCTTAATTTCATCATACACATTAACTCCCAATCACTTTTAATCACTCCGTTGAATTAAATTCACGTCAAACCAGCGAACGCTTACATCGGTTGATTACATCTGTTGATTACGAGCCGATGCTGCATCATGTACAACAAAACTTTCCGTTCAAAACATTCAAAAGCACACCAGCAAAAGCGACGTGCAGTTGAGCGAGTGTCGGCTGATTGAATATGCTCGCACCTAAATCAGATTTCTTGCTCTCCAATACAAACACATTTTTCTGGTGTCAGCTTTTGGCTGACGCAGTTTAAAACACCAGAACAAACTCCCTCTCTGTCTCTTTCTCGTTCGTTGATGTCAGCAGAGCTGTTTCAGAATATGCCAAAAACTCATACGCGTTAATTCTCACTCTAATCAATCGTTGTTGGGCAGGACGAACAGACACCCGAATTGATTGATATGAAAGCGAACATGAACATGAAGCGAACTCAACGAAGTATATTTTTTAATTTCACGAGTAAAATACGCGATTTTAATTGCAATTAACATGTTTCTAAGAAATAACTTAGAATAACTAAGACTACTTTTCGTTCCTTACTTTTCTATGAGAGCTATACTAAATAGATGTCCGATTTCGACCAAACTTAGTGCAATCATGGAAAAGCATAACAAACTGTTAATTACGAAATGTGGAGGCGATCCCATTCAAAACAAAAAAGTTTTTCTCACTAGAACTTCTTTTTCGACCGATCATTCATACTGCAGCTATATGCTACAGTCATCCGACTTTGACAAAACTTTGTAGAATTGTGTAAAAGTATATAAAATAGATATATGCCAATTTTGAGAACATTTCCATCGAAAACAAAAATGTTTTTCTAACTAAGAATACTTTTCAGACTCTACTTTTCTATGACAGCTTTACTATATAGATGTCCGATTTCGACCAAATTTGGTGGAATCATGGAAAATCATAGTAAACTAACACGAAGTTTGGAGGCGTTTCAATTGAAAACAAAAAAGTTTTCTCACTAAAACTAGTTTTTCGACCGATCGTTTTCATGACAGCTATATGCTATAGTCATCCAATCCGGCCGGTTCCGACAAATGTGCAGCGTATTTATACCAAAAGACTTCGTGCAAAGTTTGGTGAAGAGAACTATCAAACTGACGGAGGAGATAGCATAGAAACAGACAGACGGACAGGGCTAAATCAACTCAGCTCGTCGTGCTGATCAAGAATATATATACTTTATGTGTTCAGAGATGCCTCCTTCAATGCGTTACAAACATCCGCACAATTTTATAATACCCTCTGCAAGGGTATAAAAACTTAATTATATGGTAGCACTTTTTGCGCATTTCCTTACGTCGAAGTGCTTTTATATGCGCCGCAGTTAGCACACCTGCAATCTATACAGTATGCATAAAAAATCTAAATTTTTAAAATTCGTGACTGTAAATACTCTGCGTGCAGATCTGGTGAGAACAGTCTAGATGGGTACAAAAGTTCCTTCTATTAAAATAATGAATTAAGTGTCGTCAGCGAAAGGAAAGGAGGTGTTAATAATTGCACCAGTGTGGTCAATTATGAAAACGTGGCTTCTCACCCTTAACTTTTCAACCTGATTCTTAGTAGTGAAAAAAATTGTTACGTTCGTAACGTAACGTACGAGCAAATGAAATCACCCATTGTGGGCGAAAGACTTACTCAATTGTGCCCACCAGTTTTCATTTTAGAATCGTTGAATATTCCTCTATGTTTTATGTCTTAACCATTTCCTTGATTATACTGAAATTATCGCTAAAAATATTGAAAATGTGCTGCTAATGCAGCAACAAAATACATTCTGAGCATTCAATTTCTTTGGTACAGAGTATCTTACCGTCGGGCTTGACCGACTTTCTTGTTTGATTTGAAATTATGCTGCACTTGAAGCCAAAATGTTGAAACTGGCCCTTCACATCCCGCAGTTTTTCAATGTTATTTCTTTGAGAGAATTTCGGATACATACTTTTTAACTCTTTTCCACACCCGCCTTAAAGAAAATTTTGCCTGTGCCGCTTTTCTTCATACAAAACTTTACTTTCGTTGATTACATAAGTTGACAAATTCTATGTATAGAATCTAAGCGTCGGGAATCACTTGTGAAAACATAATTTGAATAACTATTCGAAATAGTGTATTTACTTTAAGGGCATAAAATGTCACTTTGGCCTTTCCTTTTTGGATTTTTCACCACAAAAACCATTAGTCACCGAAAATTATTTGATGAATCAACAATTTTCCCAGTCTGCATCACATTTTTAGATGGCAAACGTCATTTGTGCTTAACCCAAATGAAAAATCTTCATAACAATATTGAACTAACATTAGCCTTGCTCATTTAATTAATTAAAGAATATTAATTCGGTTTATAAACAGTTTGCATCCCTTTTAATTGGCAACTTATTTAGCTCATTGTTACCTATTAGAAGCTTTCAACCCACTGTGCTATTGCATCTACTTCCCCTAGAAGATGCCTGAAATAGTTCAAACATTTTTCAGGCTTACTGAAAACAATGTAATATATAATTATAATTCTACAATGTACATAACCCAACTAGTTTAAGTTGCCCGCTTTGCAAAATCCATTGACGGGAGCAGACCCCACGAGATAGGCACATGATGTAACCGCTTAGACGCAGTTCGAGCTGCTTAATCAATAATCTCTAATACATTGGCGATAAGCCGCTGATTCACTGTTTATGTGGCACATGGCTGCTGGAGAAGGGATCAAGGTGCAGTTAGTACTTAACAAAAGCTAATCTTCCTCTGTTTTCTCTTCCGTCTGTTTCTTTCAGTTAACAACAACAACAATAATTCGAAGGCCCCACCCAGACAGCCGCCCAGCAACAATAATAATAAAGCTAACTTGGACAGCGTCAACTTCATGGCAGAAACCTCCAAGGTACGTCTCCTGCGTGGCTACATCTATGCGGGAGAGTTACGTCAATTAACTCCAGTGCAGACGACTCAATGCCAAGAGCTGCACATTCAACCCTTTTGGCAACAGCAGCCTTTGGTGGTGAAGCTGGATGAGCAGCTAAAGGCGTTTCAACTGAAGGAACAATTTGCCATTATCAATGATGAAAAGTTCCTTAAGAGTGTGGAACGTCAACAGTTGTTAATGGAACTCCGACCTTTGGGAGGTCAGGTGAGATTGCCGCTGCATCAGTTTTATATAGCCTATCGAGATGCCAGTATCACCAATCATTTGTGCAAGGGAAAGGTGAGTTTAGAGGGTCGAATTAATTGGATATTTTATGATTTCATATTGGATCTGTTCCTTAGCTTCCCGTGATTTCCATAGATGGCTGGGCTCCCATACTGCACGCACAGAATCAAACTCAACTGGGCGAGCTTAAGGTACTCCTGGCCATAGGCAGTGAAACTCAAATAGCTCAGCTTAAGCAATTGCGTGGCTTCGATGTGCCTGCCATGAGACGTACCACAGATCTATTGGATATGCTGCAAAGTGCATTAACTGCGCCCATAGCTATAGCTTCGTCAACCAAAGCTCCGCCCAGCTTGGCCCAGCCTGCGCCGGTTCAGAATTTCCTATTTAACCTGCATATCACAGGAGCAGCCGGCTTACCACTCAATCCTGGCTATGGCAAATCCAACAAGAAGCAGGCCAAGCGACAAAAACGATTTCCACCCAATGAGCCACCCAATACCTATGTCACCTTTCAGGCTTTGCATAGTCAAGGTGCTACCTACAAATCGCATGAGGGTATGGTCTATGCCACACCCATAGTGGAGAAATCTACCTCACCGCAATGGAGAAGCAATTTTCAGGTGGAGGTCAGCCGGGATTATTTGAGTAATGTGAGTGATCCATGGATAACAATCTTCATTCACTCTTTTTTTTTTAAAACCAACATTTTCCTCTCCACCAACAGCCCCAGAAATTGTTTATCTTGAAGCTGTGGAAGAAGGCTGGATCAGGTACTGAACCCACTCCCTTGGAAGATGCCATTATCGGCTTTGCTGCCTTGAAACTCTCGGGCAGCAGCTTGCCCAATGGCTGGCACAATATCGTTGATTTCAATGGGCGTGTGACAGGCGGTCTGGAGGCTCATATCGAAGCGTTACCCAATCTAGACACTTCCATAGCACAGTTTGAGCAATCTCTGGACCTGAATCATTTACAATTGGGTCAGGCTATTAAGAGAAAGTTTACCGAATTGGAGGAAATCTCTCAGCGCTTACGCACACGTCTGGTGGATGTCACCGGGGAGACCTTAAAATCACCACAATTTGATTTAGACGAGGCTTTGGCTCAGGTGGAGGAACTGGATAACGAAGATGATGTGAATGCTGATCAACTGGTGGAGGATTTTGAGCGTTGTCTACGCACGCCCACACCTCCGGCTGTGGAGGAATAGCCCCCGCTGGATGCAGTTTACAGCACTTTATCTCTACTCTACACATCCTCTCCATGTTGTTGTCGTCGTCTCTGACACAGGCTCAATGCTAGTTCTAGATTAGTAATTATCCATCTAGTTATATGATATATAGCATCTGTACTTAAGTTCGGCATCGATATTGATTCACTGATTTTTTATGGCTGTCTATATAGCATCAAATCAAAGCTCTAGCGAAACGGTCACCAGGCGATCGTGGATCTGGGAAAATATTTTTGAATATTTTTTGTTCAAGTTTAGTTTAATCTTGGGATGGGAAGGTAGGAAGGACTGCTTCTTCCCATCGTACATACATACACATAAATAAATATATATATTAAAAATATGTATTAGTTTTGAAACTGTGTTAATTCACCTAAGTATTTAGTCATTATTAATTAATTTACAAAAATTTAAATAAAAAAAAAATGCCAAGGCAAATTATATGTATGTATGAGATCAATGGGAGTCCTAGGGGGAGGAGAAGCGTAGAAACAGACGGACGGACTCACGGACAGGACTAAATCAACTCAGCTCGTCATGCTGATCAAGAATACTTTATGTGGTCGGAGATGCTTCCTTCTATGCGTTACAAACATCCGGACAATTTTATAATACCCTCTGCAAGGGTATTAAAATGCAACACTGCGTATGAGTAATACATATTTATCAGCTGTACTTTTATTGCAGTGTATTTTACAGTTTTCCAACACATCAACCCTAGAGTAAACAAATCAAATTGCTTCCATTTGTATACAGCGGAATTCAACAAAGTGCAACGCATATAGCCACACCCAAATATCAAAGAATTTGAAACATCCATTTAGTTCATCCAACGAGCCATGTCGGGCACCATTCTCGAAAACCTGAGCGGACGCAAGTTGTCCATATTGGTGACTGCTTTGCTGCTATGTCAAATTTTCTGCTTCCTTCTGGGTGGTCTGTATGCACCCGTGCCCGCTGGACATTTGACTATTTTGGGTTCTTTGTGCCGCGAGAATCATGCTCGCCAGAACGACACCAGCTTCTTCTTGTACTCACGCGGCGAGGGAGCTTGTCAGCAGGTGACACGGGAGGAGGTGGAGCAGGACTCTCTGAAAATGGCCAACCAGATAGTGCATGTTTTCCAATTGCCCCTGCCGCGTGATAATCGAGTTTTGGACTACTCCCGCTGGCAGCAGAACTTGATTGGAGTGCTGCAGGTGGAGTTTGGCTATGATTCGTCTACAGAGTTGAGGGAGCCGCCTAGGGAGCTGCAGCTGACCATTGATATGCGTCTGGCCTATCGGAACAAGGGCGATTCGGATGGAGACTGGAAGTTGTATGCCTATGGAGTGGAGCATCGGTACTTGGATTGTGTTAGCTCTCAATTGGGACACTCGGAGATTTTATACACCTGCGACATGATTCCCCTGTTTGAGCTGGGCGCCTTGCATCACAGTTTCTACCTGTTGAATTTACGCTTTCCCCTGGACACACCCAAGCAAATGAATCTGCAATTTGGTCACATGCATGATCTCACTTTGACTGCCATTCATCAGAATGGAGGCTTCACCAAGGTGTGGCTAATGCTGAAGACATTGTTCTTCCCGTTTGTGGTGGGTATTATGTGGTGGTTCTGGCGACGAGTACATCTGCTGCAGCGCTCACCGGCATTGCTGGAATACATGCTCATCTATTTGGGTGGTGCCTTGACGTTTCTCAATCTGCCACTGGAGTATCTGACGCTGGGCCTGGAGATGCCTTACATGCTGCTGCTAAGCGATATCAGACAGGGTATGTTCTATGCCATGTTGCTGTCATTTTGGCTGGTCTTTGCCGGAGAGCATCTGCTCATACAGGATGCACCCCATAAGTCAACCATACGATCACGCTACTGGAAGCATTTGTTGGCTGTGGTGGTGGGCTGCATTTCCTTGTTTGTCTTTGATATATGCGAACGAGGTGTCCAGCTGCGCAATCCCTTCTACTCCATATGGACCACCCCACTGGGCGCCAAAGTGGCCATGAGTTTCATCATACTGGCTGGCGTATCGGCGGCTATTTACTTTCTCTTTCTGTGCTTCATGATCTGGAAGGTGTTCAAGATTTTTGACGCTAAACTGACTTTATTGCCTACCATGTCACAGGGTTAGTAGTCTTTTGTTGTGATGTTTTAATCAGTGGCTGTTTTCAATTTCTTCATTTCATTAAGGTCTCCTATATCGCTTAAGATGGCTGATGCTGGCCACTTTGTTATGTGCCGCCCTGACTGTGGCCGGTTTTATCATGGGAAAAATGGACGAAAAGCATTGGCAATGGAATGATGACATTGAAATGCCATTGCCCTCGGCCTTCCTGACCGGCGTCTATGGTATGTGGAATATCTATATAATTGCCCTGCTCATCTTGTATGCCCCCACTTTGCAACATAACGATGATGTCGATCACTTCAAATCTGCGGAAATTCCTATTATGGACGTCGATTAGAAATTAAATCGGTAAAGCTTTTATTCACAAACTTTCTTACTAAAATTAAATTAAGCGAATACTTGGATTTATAATGCAAAAATATATATAATGCATGGCAAAAATTTTTGTTCGATTTTTTTTTTGCATATTTTTATAGCTTGGATGTTTGAGAATATCGTACTAAAAGGAGTTTTTGAAATTTGAAATACCTTAGAAGATATAGCCCTTTTAATGACCCAAAGTGACCCGATTTGCCTAGCAACTGCAAACTTTAAACGCGTTTATCTCAAAACCACGTTTTTCGAGCTGGCGAAACTGATTGAACCTGTAGTTTTGAACCGATTTTGATGAAACAAAGTGCGATCGACGCAGAATTGTCACCATTATGGCCTCTATTTCAATCATAATTTTAAAAATTTTTGTACTATTTTTTTTACACTAAACTACAAAAAAATTGCCCAAAATCGATTTTTCATTTTTCAATGGCCGCAATTTTGTAAAAAAAAAAATCGCAAAATTATGATTGAAATAGTGGCCCGAATTACATCTGTACTGAATCTAACGCTGTTTACTTTTTCCATTTATGATGATCCGAAGTGGAGTTATCCGTGCCGCCAGCAGCATACCTTTTTTTCGACGTCAACTTTGAAGGCCGACAACTTTTTGAACAGCCCTCGTACGAAAGAATTCAATATGTTCTTAATACAATAAAAAAAACTGAATTTAAATAACTATTTCCGTTTTCAAATAAGATTTGTTTTAAAAAAGGTCCAAAAACAGCCTTCCAAGCAGCAATACCCCCTTAAGAACCACATTTCATATTATAAATATCGGCTCGAACATAAAAAAAAACAAGAAAGTAAGTCGGTCAAGCCCCACTATAGAATACTCTATACCTGTGAAGTGCTGCCCATCACCGTTGCAATCGGTGCTGCCCATAATTGTTTGTTTTCCATATAACTCGAATATCGTTCATCCGATCTTAGAAATTCCTTCAGCGGATCGATAAAGAATCTTGAATACTGAATATGTTCGAACCTTCTGTCTATAAAACTGTGGGAGATATGACGTTTTTTCGTTATTGCGGGGGCGGGAGGGGGCGTGGCTAAAATTGAAAATAAACTTGATCTGCCTGCAAGTATAAGAAACATATGTTCCATACATGTCAAACCTCCATCTCTTACCATCTCTGAGATCTGCTTGTTCATACGGACAGACAGACGTGTGTACCTCTGGTAAAGAGTATAAAAAAGATATTAGAGTACAAATAAGTTTCCCGTTTTATTGTAGATGGCGCGGAGGTTTTTTAAATATTCATTTAGTTTGGACATTAAGAACAACATAACCTATTAATATCATTCATTTTATATTGGTAAAATATAATTTTTATAAGTTGAAAATAGTCAAAATTTGAACAATAAGCGTCATTTGCGGGAAATATTAGTTACCTTTAATAAAGAAATCGCGCTGAGGCGCACAGCCGAGAAGCAAGTGAGGGGCGAGGAGAGAACGGCGGAGTGGCTTCAAAAGGGTTCCACCCAGCCCCCCCCCCCCCAGTACCCCCCCCCCCCACCCCCCCCCCCGCCCCCCACCCAGCCCACCCCTAACACCTCCATAAAAATTTAATTTGGTTAAAAAACGGGATGATTTGCAGCTCCGTAATATTAAAAGATATTAAGATTCCTTATCCATTTAGATCTGGTTGGGTCATTTTTTCCGTGTGTTATAAAAGGCAAAACTATGGTATGGTATGGTCGAGGTATCTGTAGATTCTTGTTTGACTAAACACTTTGCGCGTCATCCGTTCCGCATGCGCATTCTGTCAAAGATCTTCCAAAATCGTGATTTTCATCGTATTCCATTTTTCCAGAGAGCTTAGACCACTTTTCCAGTTGATGGTGAGAGGAGCGCATATCTTTTTCCAGTTTCTAATTAATTCGGATGTAAAAGTTGGCGGAACTCCCTATAGAAAAAAGGGTTTTCCCTTACATATCCAAGGTGTAAACTTGTTACATGCGCATACCACGCAAGTTCCCAAGGCTGGGGTATATCCAGGGTTATTCTTCAAGAAAAATGTCCACAGACTATTTACCACCTCGAAATAGCTGTCCCCATACTTGTGCAGCACAAGTCTGAACTGCTTTGCATACAGCTTCCACATAGCTCTGGTGCTTACATTACCTTTATAAGAAGGGTTCATTGCGGCCCCCCCTCTAGCCCACCCAATTTTCCCCCCCACCCTCACCACCCACCATACACCCCAACCCACCCCACACCCACCCCAGCCCCAAACACCCAGCAACAAACACAAGAAAATTCTTTAAGTAAATTTTTTATATGGATTTGACAGCTAAAGGAAAATTCGAACATTCTCAGTACTCACCCTCATGTTTTTTCCTATTTTTGAAATTATTTCTATTATTAACAAAATTTTTTTGTGTTACGTTTTCGAGATCTAATTTCGAAAAAAATTTGGTTCAAATCAAAAATGATGAGCCCGGAAACCGTTCGGGTTGGAAAAGTCATTAGTGGAGTTTCCTAAGGGGCTCACAAAAGTATAACTTCCTTCCGCATCTTCGTTTGTTGGACCATTATCGTTGCACAATTCCAGAAATCTCTTGCCCTTTTGGTTGACTACCTTATCTTTCGCCTTCCTTCCGTTTGTGTTTTTCAATAAACTTAACGTTTCCATGTTCATTTCATAAAATTTAAAGTCCAAGTTGAAATTTATGAATAATAAATTTAAATATCTATTTGCTGTCTTTGATTGAATTCGTCCTTAATAACTACCAAATGATTCTCTGTGGTGTGCGATAATTTTGCCAGTAAAACTCTTTGGTAAAATACACATAGAACGTGACCACATTTAGCATTAAATGCACACCCAGCTCCAGCCAATCGGCATAACCTTTGCGCGTCGGTCGCGTATTTAAACGATACAGTATATAGGGTACCAGGAAATAACGCACCTCCAGCAGACGCTGAAAACACAAGACGAGCAGCAGGCTCAACGGGAACATCAATAGATAACTGTCGTTCATGTGTCGCATGCCGCTATACAGCACGGCCAGGGCCAACAAATAAACTGGGCCCATGGCATAGCGGAACCACCAGAAACGACCATATAATCGACTCCACACATAGAACGTGTAATGCCGATTATCAGCCAGCAGATAGGGATGAACTACGGTATTAAAATGCACCACAGCCACTATCAATATTAGGGCCAATACAGAGAGCAATCGATGGCGGGTGAGTAGCTGGACAGCTGCAGGCAGCTGACGCAAAGTGTTGGTCAAGGCGAATCCCATGACAAAGAGGGCGAAGTAAAAGATTTGCGGTAAGTGAAGAGTAGCCTCATGCGCACTTTTGTCACCCACCACAATGGAACCATTGATGCAGATGAAGCCCACAAAGGGCAAAATGATGGAGACGTAGAAGCAGCATCTGGCCAAAATGCGTAGCACACAATTGCACAACAGCTGAGGATTGGTCAATAGCTGTAGCCAAAGCTGTAAGAGAGAAAAGATCAGATTGGAGTCTAAGGGTAGAGACCACTCTCACCTGTTTGCTCATTAGCCTAGTCTGCACTTTGCCACTGGGTAAAGTCTTGGCATATTCTTGGACCAGCGTCTCCAGTACGGTAATGCCACAGCCCATGCATATCCATACAATGTTGGTTTGGCGCATCAGAACACTAGCCGCACCGCAAACAGCTGCCGGCAGATGCGCCTCCTGCTGCCAATAGTTGTAGAAGAGCAACACCATGGTGAGCGACAGGGTGTCCGTGTAGTACAGATGACTAAAGAAATACAAGGGTGGCAGAACGGACAAAGTAATGGCGTCATGAGCAGCATAGGAGTTGCCACCAAAGCCGGCTAGTGTGCGACGTCGAATCTTGTAGAGCAGTAAAATGTTAATGCCTGCACCGGCTAAGCTGAGCAGACGCAAACCAGTCACAGTGCAATAGTTGAATGGATTCAACACCAGGCTCAGAAGATACAGACCGGGAAAAGTGGTAATTTTTGAGTCCCACTGAAAATGGGAGATAGAAGTTAAAGCCAGGCAGGGAGCATGGATGGATTTGACTCACCACATCAAATTGTTTACGGCAAAAAGCCAATCCTTGCGGTATGTGGAACTCCTCATCGATAACGTACTCCGAGGTACCGTTGACACGTAGGAACAGTGGCAGGGAGTACAAAACAAACCCAATGGGCAGAACGAATTTCCAGGATCCAGCTATCATTTCAACTCTTTGATCTCCATACTCTGCTTAGTGTAAAAATATCAGGCCTGCCGGGGCAACTGTTTAGTTACTATATGCCAAAAATATGGCCAAAAATCCAGAGTTCTGCCGGCAATCTTTTTGTTTTGTTTTTAGGCTTGACAATTGAACTATCGTTATCGATAGTTCGGGGCTGGCGAAATTTATTCAAAAACTTATTCAGCCCTCACTGTGACTCATTTGGCCAAAACACAAGGTCCAATATATGGCCTGCTAGTGTAAGCTTGTTGGAAAACTTTCAATGTTTAATAAAAACTATTGCCATGTTCTTCCCGACAACAACGCGTAATTTACACTTGTAAATGTGAGAATACACACATGCTGTTCAAAAGGTTGGTCATTGACCATTGCACTATGGGTTTTTTTGGAATGTTTTTTGGCATAAACTACAAACTGAAACATAGGAACTTCAATTTTTGCACATAGAATTTCGGATTTTGTTTAGTTTATGATTCTCCCACGCCTACACCCCCACCTCCGAACAACGTAAGCAATCAAACTTTTAAATGTGCTTCCCCAAATTGTGCACAAGCCTAACAGCTCCAAAAGTAGCTAATACAGCTTATCTACACACGGTTCGACGAAGTGTTCTTCTTAAGTCGATGTGTTCGCGGCAGATTTCTGTGTTCGACGTTTGGTTCACAACTTAAGATAATCAAATATTCTCAAAAGTTTTTGAGTAAAATCTCTACTGGTCGAACAATTGCGAACGCGAAATACAATATCTAGAACCATGCATTTTTTACCTATCAAAGGGGCAGCTGGAACTTTTTAATAAGGTAAAGGAATAATTAAAGAACATCTTTTGAAAATATGGCAAATACACAAAATTATACATTTTTTTTATTTTCCATCAACGTTGAAAAATTGTGAAAAAATGGATAGTTGGTAAATAGCGATTTACCTGGAGAAACACAAGGTAAAAAGGAATTTTTTTTATTATGCACATAATAAATACACCAATCAATAAAAACAAAAATATTGTAGATTCGATACCCAGTTTTCGTGATATTATACCTGAAAGTGTACCAAATTACCAAAAAAATCGGTCAACTTTGAAGGCTTATATCTTCCGAACTAAAAATCAGATTTTATTAAGGGTAGCATGTTTGAAATCGTTTAACAATTTCCTATAAGATGGATTTATACAATATTTCGTTGGCGCACGTAAAAATTTTTATTTTTGCAAACTCGTTTGTGTTGTGTGACGTTGCTGTTATCGCGACGCTATATTTGCAGCCGATAGCGATACCCGAAGAATCGAAGATGGTCTCCCTAGTCGTTAAAGAACATCGTTATTTAACACTGGTCCCCACCAACTCAAGTGCAGTTCAGACGCTAGCAAAATTGTTTACTTTAGTGCAGTCGGCATCTAAACAAATAAAATTGTTTACGCTACAACTTTAGTTCAACCCTAAACTTCCAAGAATTCGATACATCACCTGGCCGGCTTAACTTAGTTGCCATGTCGGGCACCATACTCGAAAACCTGAGCGGGCGCAAGTTGTCCATATTGGTGACTGCATTGCTGCTATGTCAAATTTTCTGCTTCCTTCTGGGTGGTCTGTATGCACCCGTGCCCGCTGGACATTTGACTATTTTGGGTTCTTTGTGCCGCGAGAATCATGCTCGCCAGAACGACACCAGCTTCTTCTTGTACTCACGCGGCGAGGGAGCTTGTCAGCAGGTGACACGGGAGGAGGTGGAGCAGGACTCTCTGAAAATGGCCAACCAGATAGTGCATGTTTTCCAATTGCCCCTGCCGCGTGATAATCGAGTTTTGGACTACTCCCGCTGGCAGCAGAACTTGATTGGAGTGCTGCAGGTGGAGTTTGGCTATGATTCGTCTACAGAGTTGAGGGAGCCGCCTAGGGAGCTGCAGCTGACCATTGATATGCGTCTGGCCTATCGGAACAAGGGCGATTCGGATGGAGACTGGAAGTTGTATGCCTATGGAGTGGAGCATCGGTACTTGGATTGTGTTAGCTCTCAATTGGGACACTCGGAGATTTTATACACCTGCGACATGATTCCCCTGTTTGAGCTGGGCGCCTTGCATCACAGTTTCTACCTGTTGAATTTACGCTTTCCCCTGGACACACCCAAGCAAATGAATCTGCAATTTGGTCACATGCATGATCTCACTTTGACTGCCATTCATCAGAATGGAGGCTTCACCAAGGTGTGGCTAATGCTGAAGACATTGTTCTTCCCGTTTGTGGTGGGTATTATGTGGTGGTTCTGGCGACGAGTACATCTGCTGCAGCGCTCACCGGCATTGCTGGAATACATGCTCATCTATTTGGGTGGTGCCTTGACGTTTCTCAATCTGCCACTGGAGTATCTGACGCTGGGCCTGGAGATGCCTTACATGCTGCTGCTAAGCGATATCAGACAGGGTATGTTCTATGCCATGTTGCTGTCATTTTGGCTGGTCTTTGCCGGAGAGCATCTGCTCATACAGGATGCACCCCATAAGTCAACCATACGATCACGCTACTGGAAGCATTTGTTGGCTGTGGTGGTGGGCTGCATTTCCTTGTTTGTCTTTGATATATGCGAACGTGGTGTCCAGCTGCGCAATCCCTTCTACTCCATATGGACCACCCCACTGGGCGCCAAAGTGGCCATGAGTTTCATCATACTGGCTGGCGTATCGGCGGCTATTTACTTTCTCTTTCTGTGCTTCATGATCTGGAAGGTGTTCAAGAATATAGGCGATAAACGCACTTCGTTGCCTTCCATGTCACAGGCGCGTCGCCTGCACTACGAGGGTGAGTAGTCAGTCGATTGAAAGATTTAATTTCTACATTTCATTTTCAGGACTCATCTATCGCTTCAAATTCCTGATGCTGGCCACTCTTTTATGTGCTGCACTGACTGTGGCCGGTTTTATCATGGGACAAATGGCCGAAGGTCAATGGAAATGGAATGATGAGATCGAAATACAATTGGCTTCGGCCTTCCTCACCGGCGTCTATGGCATGTGGAACATCTATATATTTGCCCTGCTCATCTTGTATGCCCCCAGTCACAAGCAATGGCCCACCATGCATCACAGCGATGAGACCACACAGTCGAATGAGAATATTGTAGCCTCTGCCGCTAGCGAAGAAATTGAATTCAGTCATTTGCCCTCTGATTCCAATCCCAGTGAGATTTCCTCGCTTACCTCATTCACACGCAAGGTGGCCTTCGATTAAGAGAGGCCTCAACGCTCGCTGATGGCTTATGTGCCAAAACTTAACGCTCAAAGTGTGTGCTCCATTTTATTAGCATTAGCAACTCTCTTGCCCCACTCCCCAACTACCAGTTTGTTTAGATTTTTTTTGCATGCTCAAAGTTTTTCTTTTGTCGTATTTCTTTGTGTATGCCTCGACAGTATTATCGTTTCGAAGTCTCATTTACTTAGTTTGTAAGTTTTTCTAAATATTTATATATACATACATATTCATACATTTAAACTATTTCACATATGCATCTCGAACTCCCCTCCAGACAATTTTTTGTAACTGCAAACGTAGAGCAATTTTTAACACTCAATGTAGCCAGGCAACGAATAAAGATAAAGCAATATTCAAAAAATGTGTTTGTTTTTTATTAAATAGATGACCTAGTGTACTTAAATCATACTTGGTTTGTCTTGGGGAGCTCCCAATTCTGAAGTTATGACCCAAAAACAGTTTAGTGCTCGGTTTGCGCACTTCACTTGAAATAACTTGCTACATTTTTAAGGTGTGTTTACAGAATATCTATTTATTTAACATTAATGCCTCTAAAAGTATACTTTGCTCAAGTTTGTTGGGAAATCAAATGTATCAAGATCTTAGACTGTTGCACTATAGCGAAATTTTTCCAATTATTAGGCAAAGTAAACGAAGCATTCCATGAATGTTGTTGTACATTTCAATAAACATTTAGTGACGCTAATGTTATATCAAGCAGCTTTTTTAAACTCCTATGCCGGCAATTTGGCGTGTTACACACCGAGGAAACTCGTGTCTTAGCATCGGTGCCAGTAGCTTAGTCCCTACGACACAACTTTTCCGAGTGGGTCAAGCTAGTCCGCATTGCTGGGTCGGCGGAGGCGTGTTGACTTGACTGACTCGGGTCAGTACAGTTGTACAAGGCGTCATTTTGCGTTGGGTTGCCGGCAACTTGACGAATTGTACGATTTTGTGTCGTAGATGTACTTTAGGGCCCCTGTACGGAAGTCGAGGGTGCCATATGTTGCGCTGGGTCGCCGGCAACATACGGTCTTTGCTTCTGACAGGGTTTTACATCTGGAGCAGGCGTGGATTAACCTGGGCCAACCTGTGCTGGGTCGCCGACAGGTGGCCAGGTTTAAACCAACTCTGTTCTAATAGAGCGTGCTTTTGTTTTTTCCAACCTTCTACGTTGAGCTGGCTTGCCGTCAACGTGTGGGGTGGGCAAAGGAAAAACCTGATTAGTTTTATTACATACGAGTTTGCCAAAAATGATAGAAATTTTCCCCTTTTCCCAAGTCCCGGCACTTTATAAATATTTTGTAAGTGACCTTGGACAGGACTGAGTCCTACCTCAGCTGGGAAACTTCCTTACAAGATTAATACCCTGACTATGTAATCTCCGTTAAAAGGGTCATTTTCAAATGTTTATTCCTCCAGCCGTAAAGTATGCAAAGCTTTTTTCACAAATGACAGCAGAAGGCTGCCAGACTGCTGACACAACGGCATTTTCACAGCTGTTTAGTAGGGGACACATGATAAATAACAGGTGTCCATGGGTCCAATTACCAAAATGCAGCAAAATCTAGTAAGTTCTTACTGTTCTTACCTGCCTCAACATGTATCAATTCTCGCTTTCCTCAATCATAGAGTTTGCGACACCTGCTGAGTTTCTGTAGGATTAGGAGTCGGCGGTTTCAGAGCCAACGCTTTGTGGTCAATCAACCCCGTAACCAGAGACAGCAACTAAACATCTCCTCCTTGCCCTTGGCGCGTTTGGGAGTGCTAACAATGGCAGGAGGAATTCTGGGCTACGATGGACTGGTCAATGAGTTTACCTATTGTGGTGCCTCGGTGCGCTTCGTGCGATCCTTGAAGACGGCTGCTCTCATAGCCGTCGACTATCTGCAGCTGGACGAGCTGGATGACGCCTATGAAATTAAACTGAAGTCGTTGCATAAAAAAAGCGCAGAGCGCCTGCTGGAGACCTGTCTGCTCAATGGAGGCCTCTACATTAAGGTGGGTCAGGGATTTGCGGCCATCAATCACATTCTGCCGTCGGAGTATACCAGCACATTGTCCAAGCTCCAGGATAGCTGTCTGCCCACCACACCTGCGGATGTGCAAAAAGTATTTCGCAAGGATTTCGGTAAGCTGCCGGAGGAGATCTATAAGGACTTTGATTACAAGCCCGTGGCAGCGGCCAGTCTGGCTCAGGTGTTCAAGGCGCGACTGCATAATGGCGATCAGGTGGCCGTTAAGGTGCAGTACAATGATCTGCAGAAGCGCTTCATCAGCGATTTGGGTACCATCATTTTTCTCCAGGACATAGTAGAGTTCTTCTTTAAGGACTACAATTTCGGTTGGATACTGAACGACTTGCGCAAGAATCTGGTGCAGGAGCTGAACTTCATCCAGGAGGGCAAGAATGCGGAACGTTGCGCCAGAGACTTGCGAAAGTTGGACTATGTGCGTGTGCCTCGGATCTATTGGTCACACACGAAGACGGTAGGTACTGATAGAATGCACAAGGATAAACTGGGTTACCATTTTGACATTTTATTGGCAGCGAGTGCTCACCCTGGAATGGATGGATGGGTGCAAGATCAGCGATCTAAAGTCAATTAAATCCCAGAAGCTTAATCTCCATGACATTGACGTGAAGCTATTCAAGACATTTGCCGAGCAGATATTCTCCACCGGTTTTGTGCATGCCGACCCGCATCCCGGCAACAGTGGGTAACACTTCCATATCTAAGACCAACTTCCACACCCTCACCCCTACTTTTAGTCTTTGTGCAACGAAATGCGTGTAATGGTCGTGCGGACATTATACTTCTGGATCATGGTCTTTATGAGGAATTGCCCAAACAGGTACGTGGCCCGCTCTGCGAATTCTGGGAGGCCACTGTCCTGCGCAATGAGTCCAAAATGCAAGCGGCCGCCCAGAAAATTGGCATTGTGGACTACATGAGGTTTGCCGAGGTGCTGTTCCAACAGCCCCTGCGTGTACGTGCAGGTCGAATACGCAGCACTCTTACCCAGGAGGACATTGACTACATGCAGATGGTGGCAAAGAAAAATTTTGACTCCATTATGGGTACACTCAAGGAAATGCCGCGCAGCATGTTGTTTGTGGTAAGTGACTCCCCCATCCTCTGACTAACGTTGCTTGGCTGAGACATATCTTCTTGACAGGTGCGCAATCTGAATACGGTTAGAGCCATTGGCCACCAGCATGGCGATGTGGTAGATCGTCCTCGTG
The DNA here is from genome assembly GCA_018904265.1 of Lordiphosa collinella. Taxonomy (NCBI): domain Eukaryota; kingdom Metazoa; phylum Arthropoda; class Insecta; order Diptera; family Drosophilidae; genus Lordiphosa; species Lordiphosa collinella. The sequence continues at coordinate 302,307 of JAEIFV010000264.1, forward strand.
TCATGGCTCGCTATGCGCAGCTCTGTCTCTACAAGCAACAATCTGGGTCTCAATCGCCTGTGCAATATGTTCGTTGGTTATGTCGTCGCGCCTATTTTGAGTATTGCCTCTGGTTATCCGCATTTAAGCTGCAAATGGTCGATTGGTATTTCAATGTGTTGTATCTGATAGGTCGAGCGCCAGCCTCGGCCAAAACTGCCATGCGTAATATGCTTAATCCCGATCTGTAGAAGTATTTATATTTTAGTGCTAAGATTTAAAGTTTTGTCACCGACCTAACGACGCTACCTTTTATACAGTGTGTCACAGATGTCTCTGCAGTTGCATTTGGCAAGTGTTTTGGCATCTGTGACACTCAAATAATTGGGCCAGGTTAAGAAAACTAGCTAAGAGTATTCCAAAATTTACAAAAATAAGAAAAAATTTAAAAAAGTAAAAAAATTATATGTTAAAAAGGTTATTCTAGTAAATCTTTTATTATTTACCGGGGCCTACAAGCTTAAGCTACTTATTAGTCCTCCAAACCGGTTCATCTTTTGGATTTTTGAACCCAACCTCCCGAAGTGAACCTTTTTTTTTAGAAAATGTAATCTAACTCTCATTAAAATCAAAAACAGGTCGCTACTCATATACATATATAAAACAGAATGCTTTCCGTGATGTTTGTTATAATAACGTTAAAGGTTTCCATCTTTTTAAAAAAAAAAAAAAATACCTTCTTAAATTTAATTAAAAGGAGCAAAAGCAACTAGTTAACAAAAAACACTTTTACATTCGGTAAACCTCTGCGCACGTTTTGAAAACGACAATTTTTTTCGATTTTCGGGGTTCGGAACACCAAAAAACTCGATTTACGGCAATTCCACTCGTTTTCGGAATTCAGAACAGGTCCGGTTAATATCCTTTTTTGGTTATTAAAATATCCATTAAATAAAGTTTATAGCTGGCGACCTTTCTAACTTGTAGAATGATGTGTTTCGCTGGCTCGAGGTCAAATAAAAACACAGAAGTATGTGTTACGTTATCCAATATATTTCGGTTGCAACATCGGCAACCATAATCAGGGACACTACAAAACAATTTACCAATTAACAATTTTTTCCACATTTGAAAACAGAATTTAAAGACAAAAAACTGAACATATTTACGTACATTATTTTACACGTCTGTACCGTCTGGCGTGGAGTTTCATACTGGATCCAACAACAAGACTACAGACTAAAAATAACAGTTTGGTGGAGCTTATTTCAAAGGCCGAAAGGAATAAGCTAATACCAAGCACTGCCTTGCCACCTAGGATATACGGACTCCCTAAAATCCACAAGGAAGAAATCCCGCTTCGACCAATTTGCTCGTCTATTGGTGCACCGTCACATGGCCTATGCAAATTCATAATTAAAATCTTAAAAAATTTCACGGCAGACTCTACATACAATGTCAAAAATGCAGTAGGAATTAAAGAACGGACGAACAACACCTACATATGTGACGATGATAGACTGATCTCATTTGACGTAGTCTCATTATTCCCTAGCATTCCCATTGAACTAGCATTAGAGACTATTGACAAAAAGTGGAACAGCATAAAAGAGTACACAAAAATACATAAAACGCTTTTTATGGAAATTTTAAAATTCTGTATAGTGGAAAATATGTATTTCAAATTTGAGGACCACATATATACCCAATTAAAAGGTATCCCAATGGGATCTCCAGCATCCCCGGTTATAGCTGACATAGTGATGGAGGAACTTCTGGACAGCACAATAAAGAAACTTAAGCAGCCACCAAGATTATTGACAAAATATGTAGACGACCTATTTGCCATTACGAAGGAGGACCAAATTCAAAACACTTGACGCACTTAACTCATTCCACAGGAATCTGAAATTCACAATGGAACTAGAAATAGACGGTAAACTACCATATTTAGACTCTACAATTAACAGACATGGAAACCAACTGAAAATCAAGTGGTACAAAAAGCCCACAGCATCAGAAAGGATCATTAACTACCATTCGAAACACCCGAAAAACATAATTATTAATACGGCACTTGGCTGTATACAACGGATGCTCAACATTAGTGACGAAATATATCACAAGGAAATTGTTTCCGAAATAAAACAAATTTTGACGGATAATGACTTTCCAATGGGAATTATAAAATAACTTATTGACAAGAACGGAAAACGAAACTCAAAACCAGGACAGCAAACAAAATCATACAGACATATGTTCCACATACGCTTACATATGTTCCACAACTTTCAGAAAGATTCGCCCATTCCGACTGCTTCGATAAGCAAAATATACATATAGCCCACAAACCCTCGAACACAATGAAAATCTTTTTTTTAATAGGACGAAATCGAAAGTAGCCACATCGGATAGGAGTAATGTAATACACAGGATACCATGCAATGGAAATGTAGAGAACAGTTGCAACAAGTTTTACATTGGAACAACTAAATCGAAACTAAAAACAAGAATTTCCCAACATAAATCGGATTATAAACTCAGACATCAAACAACGATACAAAAAATGGCGGTCGCGACACACTGTATGGAGATTGGACACTCGCCAAATTTTGAGGCAACAACAGTCCTACAACAAGAATCGAATTACAGTAAACGGTTCACTCTCGAGATGCTTCACATTATAAACACACCAACGGACAAGCGACTGAACTACAAAACAGACACAGAAAACTGTGCTCACATTTACAGGCACCTGTTGTCCAAATGAAAGCTCAGTATGAAACTCCACGCCAGACGGTACAGACGTATAAAATAATGTACGTAAATATGTTCAGTTTTTTGTCTTTAACCTCCTCTTCCTCTTTCTTTATCTCCTCTCATTTAACATTTTAAATTCAACAAAAGCAAACAAAAATTTTTTTAAAAACCCTCAGACTCTAACACCTCCATACAACAAAACCAACGATCAATGAACTTTTTTTTTTACGTCCCCCTACATTCTGTTTTCAAATGTGGAAAAAAATTTTAATTGGTAAATTGTTTTGTAGTGACCCTGATGATGGTTGCCCCTGTTATCACCCAAAAAAATTTTTTTAACAAAAAAAATACTTCTGTGTTTTTATTTGACCTCGAGCCAGCCAAACACATCATATCCATTAAATGTTAAACTGATCTTAGATTTTCATCCAAAGAAGCTGAAAATAGTCCAATATAAATGAAAAAGAGTTTGATATCAAACAATAAAATGGATATTAATGGATCAGTGTTTTTTCTTTGTAGATATGAATATTTTTGAGGCTTTCAGGCCATCTTCTTTTTGTGAAATAATATAGTACCATAATATAGATCTGGGTTTCGCCAACGACCTCTCCATCTCAAAACGTTTACAATTGCCCCAATTTATGACCATGGGAATTATCTATTTAGGATAGTTTTGGCATGCGGAGGGGGGCCGAATGCATGTTGTGAATTTTCACATTTTAATTAAATTGCAACTGACAAGGCCACAAGGCCACTCATAACGAGCAACTGTTATTGCTAACCAGGCTAACTTTCACTTTACATTTAGGCCCCAAAACACAACAAATCAATCAGAATTTTCACAAACTGTCTAAAATTAAATGGAAGAGTCTACCGCTGGCCCTTTGGAATGTAAAAGACCGATACACACATGTTAGTACACCCCAAAATAGTCATAAATGGGCGTCAACTACATATTTCCGGTTGTGTGGACGAGGAGGTGCCCTCCATAGCACTTTCACTTGCTCCTCCGCCCGCCTTAGCATATCCATTTCGAGTTTCGTGTGCCTCAAACACAGAACTAAATTCAATTCAATTTCATTTAAAAGTTACTTTCGTTGACTGACAGACAAGCACAAAACGACCCTCTAATGTTCAGAGTTCCTTGGACTATGGAGCCCCTTGGCTGAGTAATCACTGCACTAGTACTGGCTTACACTTGGCCGTGTTTGACATGGATCGTGCCCCACTGTACCTCGCTTTTGGCATTGCCGTGTCTCGCCCCACGCCTAAATATGAAATTAAAAAAAAATCCTTGCTGAAGTGTGAAATGCCTCAAACTGGCTGACTGAAATGGCTGGCGGCTGTCTGCCAGTAAAGAGCCAGTAAGCTTATACCTGTTCCATGGGGCGGCCAGCAAATCATTTGGCCACGAATCGTAGAGCGAAGCAAAGGTTTCGAGCGGAAGTCGGAAAATTAGCAAAACGATTTCACCAATTAGTAAGCCATGAACAAGGAGTTTGTCACGCAGGGCGGAGCGCCCATCACGCCTGAATTGGCCACGGTAATTAACCATCCGTTCATCCGGCTGCTGTTCCTGTAATTAACTCCTCATCTTCAGGATCTGCGTAATTTGGTTTTTGGTACCTCGGCCATACCCATGCGAGCCGAGTGGCTGCAAACGTCTTTTGTGTTCGGTAACCCTAAGGAAGAGCTGGCTTATGGCTTACGTTCACCTCGAAATGCCACTCGGGGTCTTTTGTCCGTGGTGCAGGGATTTGTGCTGAAATATTTGCTTTTTGCACGTAAAAGTAATCGGGCTTCTTCACAGGTCGAGTGCGTTGAGTAAATACCTGAAAAGATGTGTTTCTGTGAGGTTCATTCTCTGTGTGTGTGTGTGTGTGTTTCAGTCCTCTGCTGGCCACCGCTGAGATGCAGCGAGAGGCCTTGTTCTGTGCTTTGGTGGAGATATTGCGTACAATTTCGGATAAAGGAAAGGTTACCATGGTGCTGCCATCAGAAGATGAGGTATTTGTGGAGCACAGTGCCAGTTACTTTCATGACTCGGTCACCGAGAAGGTAAGTGAACAAACTGGGATAAATCAAATATATTTCGTTTTTTAGGGGATGTTGGGTGAATTGGAGAATTTTTAAACTTTTTACAATCCGAAAACAAAAAGAAGAAAAAGAGTGCCATCGACTTGTTTACAAAAATGTAAAATTCCTCAAATCGACAGTTCGACAGGTTTTTGAATACTCGAACCTAAGTCCGGACTGGACCACTTTTTAAAAAATGAGGTTCGGTTCACCAATTTAAATCAATTTTTCAACTTAAGATCGCGCTTATTCAAACAGACTGCTTTAGTTAGATTTTAATATTACCTATCCTATTTTTAGAGCCGTTTTCTCATGTTACGTTGTTTTAAATTCAGGTGGATTTTACGCATTTGCATAGCTCATGCTCAATATAAGCAGTGAGATTTGCAAAAACAGGAACATAAGGAAACGGACCTTAGGTAGCTTATGTTCGTAGCCATAATAGCGTAAAAGTAGGCCACATAAATATCATACAACTGATTTGCTGGCGCGACCCTAAAAGCATGCCTGGATATGTTCACTACTTATTAGCGGTGCGCGACATGCACTACTACTATGAATTTCTGTTCGCCCGGTTGATCCCGTGTTTCTTTGGTGTCATTTTAACAATAACAAAATTTAATTACTTTGAATTCCCCAACCAAGTAGTCCTAATCATTTACTTCCCTGTAGTTCAGCTGGTGTCAAGGCACTACCAGGCCTAACGACCTGATGCATCACCGAGCGTCAGTCGCGTCGTTAACGACAGGTAATGCATCACAGCGCTAGTCTAGTACGTGAACTATAGTGTGCACCCATCACCATACTAACGACTGGTAATGCAGGGTCGTTCCGATCCGTACGTTTTCCGGACATTCCCAAACAAAATTCGTTAGGCAAATACTTGGCTTGTAGTTGGTCTGGTGGCAAGTGCTCAATACGAAGAGTTAGAGAATTCGTTAATGCCGCACCGGTGCAGCTGAACTACAGGGTTTAACAGCTTAACTAATACTCTACAACAAGAGCTTCCCTTCTCATTTTTTAATGGCTGTTATATTGAAGTACTATAGATAGATGAAAAAACCCCAAAATTTGTTTTCCCTACCGTCAATAGATCTCTAGATAATCCGGAAAACACATAGAAAGTTAAAAAAATCATAACTTTTGAACGGTGAAACGGATATGATTGAATCAAAAACCTCTTTTGTTATTTTCTCGTTAACTTTTTGGGAAAAATATATAACAACTCACAAAGTTATCAGAAGCAATTTTTTTGAATAAAATAAACTGTTTTTGGATATTCTCTTAATTCTCACTCGATATTTCATTCGAATATTTTTTTCCAGACAGAGCATATTTTTAAGTACATTTCGCAATATTTTTCAAGATGGCAGACAGTCTGAGAGCTCGGGAATCAATTTTTTGTATATCCAATTTTGGATATACCAGTCGGCTTACGAATAACCGAGTGGCATCCGCAAGAAGTCGGAAACGCATCGGAGACCCTGCATTACCAGTCGTTATTCGGGACTGTCCTCAGGATGCATCAGGTCGTTAGGCCTGGTAGTGCCTTGACACCAGCTGAACTACAGTGTTTCTCAAATATTAAATACTCATATGATGATTTTGCAGTTTCGCGGTTTTTGGACCATCTTCCGCACATTTGCTCAACTGAGAAATCTTCCAAACATTCCACAATGTTTCATCGCAATCGGATGAACGGTATAAATTTGAAAATTTCGCGGATTTGGAACCACTTCATACCTTTGGTACAGGGTATAAAAACAGTCACTATTGCTTAATGTTATTGGATTCGCTAAACTAATATTTCTTGGGTAACATTATTCGAAAAATGCTAATCTTGGTCCAGAAATTGTGCAACATATATACGTAAATTTCCTTTTTAGTTGTTTGATAAGAATTATTTATATTTTCCGCCAAACAAATCATATTATACTTTTAGGGGCATTCATGTTAAAACATACCCCAAAATGTAAACACACTAAAAAAAATACTGTATTGTCGATGTGTACTCAGAAAAACGGGAATAACTTGGTCAAACGGTAACCAAATTCATTGGGCCAACATTTGTTCAACGTAGAATTAAATTGGTTTATATAATAAAACTTTAAAAAAATCGCATAGAATAAAATAGTGAAACCAGTGGGTGTCAAAGTAGACATTTCGAAAAAAAAGGGAAAAATGCCAGATTTGTAACCCGCATTTCTTAGCCATCAAGCTAAGATTACACTAGGCAACAAAATTCGACATTTTCCATTATATTGAAGGGTTTGTAGTGATTTTAAATGATTTTCGTGTGCTAGGCAAGACTGCGTTTTTAAAAATTGTCCATCACGTCGAGATTTTTAGTAGTTTGAGCTTAAAGTTGCTATAAGGACCCTTTTTAGGAGCGTTTTTCGGGGAATCCATTCTATTGTTTGGACTCTCTTTGATACCATCGGAAAGTACCACTCCTTAGCTTTGAAATAAACTATCCTTAACAATTCTGCGATTTTTTCCAATGGAGATATGCCTCTTTCAGCAGTTGTGTGCGAATCCAAAAATATCCTATTTATTGCTGGTGCCCCAAAGTATGCAATGGGTTGTAGATTTTTTTTATTTTTATTATTATTATCTAAATTTTCTGTCACCTGTCAATGGCAGCTTTTTTTAGATTGAAGTGTACATTCATTTTAACTAACTTTGTGTAAATCTGATTATAGGAGGGTTGATTGTGATGATATAAAATATGTGTAAAATAAGTGTATCGGTTCTGTCTAGTGTGTGGGGGGTTGCTAGGGTATTTGTCGGTTTGGAAGTTCTCTAGGGAAAATCTTCTTGAGGCGTCGTCTTACTCTGCTTCCGGCTTTCCTTCGTCTACGTAACAGTCTTCTGGTAAGAGTGTTGGGGTGACTTCTCAACCTCTCCACGTATTTGCCTGCCTGTGTATTTATAACGTCTCCAATCTTCGGCACGTTGAGATCGCTCTCCAAATGTCTTGTGCACATATAATAGCGCGCTCCCGATAGTTTGCGCAGAAACCTGGACTGGACGACACGAATCTTTGTCAGATGAGATTTTGCAGCTATTCCATACACTTGGATCCCATATCTCCAAGCTGGTCATTTGTAATGAACCAGCAACAAAATTCTAAAAAAAAAACCTCACAAGGCTCTTCAGTGAGAGGTTTTACCAGGATATCAAAGAAATGGAGAAAAGGTACCAGGGAAGGTGGGACATTAACATGATAGCAGATTACTGTAGGTGCTTAAAGAGAGACGATTACATTAAATTTGACAACCGAAGATAAAAAATGCGCAGATTCTTAGAAACCAAAGGGCCTTGTGAGATTTTTTTTTTTTAATTTTGTTGCTGGTGCATTACAAATGACCAGCCTTCTTTACTACCAGCCACTGTATACTTTGGGGCACCAGCAATAAATTCTTACACAAGTGCTAAAAAAGGTATATCTCCATCGAAAAAAATCGCAGAATTGTTTGGGATAGTTCATTTCAAAGCTAAGGAGTGGTACTTTCCGATGGTATCAAAGAGATCCCAAAAAATTGAATGGATTCCTCGAAAAACGCAACTTTAAGCTCAAACTACTAAAAATCTCGACGTGATGGACAATTTCTGAAAACGCAGTCTTGCTTAGCTCACGAAATTCATCTAGTATCACTACCAACCCTTCAATATACAGGACCTTGTTGCCTAGTGTTATCATACTTTAGATTCCTCTCGTCGCTATCGGAATTTCAAAGGCTATAAAAAAACCAGACAGTCCATGCGCGAGTTATTTTAATTTAAATGAGTAAAAAATGGAAAAAGCTGTTTTTTGGGCCATAACTTCAGATTTTGGGGGTGCTAGGAAGAAACCAAGTATGAGGCAATGCTATACTCGACCTGCTCAACAGCGTACGGTGGGTCATTTCAAAAGTATATTTTCGCAGTAACAGGGTCTTATTAGTTTTTGACACAACTTATTGTTATAAGAATAATTAGTTTTAGGACCGATTTCACATCTCCTACATAGCACTATCTAACATATAGCCAGCAGAGTAAATTGTTAGTTTATCTGACACGTAGCAGCTATCTAGAAGATGTGAAATCGGTCCTTATTGTTTATATTTTTCCTCAATTTAATGTAAAGCTGTATTTTCACTGGTCTGATATCTCATAAAAGTTTCTCAAAAGATTTATCAGAAAAGTGTAATAGTCAATCTGAGAATCACAAAAATTAATGAAAAGCATGGAAAAATTGAATGAGAAGTAGGCTGTTCTCTAATTTCGATTTCTGCCAACTCATAGTAATCTGAGATGTTTTTCACCCATCTCGTATGAGATCTCGACAAGTGAAAATACAGCTTAAGTAACCTTTGGGTAACAGTTAAAATTAAACAGTAAAAATAAACCGAAAATAAAAAAAAATCTAACTATTTTAAATACTTATATCCATTTTGATCTTACAGCTATATGTCTTTACCCTCTCACCTAATGACGAGCTGGAACATTTTATCAAGCGGAATTTCAAATATGTAAGATGACTCAACAAAATGCGTAACCACTTTTCAGTTGTATCAAATGTTTCATTTCGAATTATTTAATTAATTCGCTTAAAAGTTTTCAGAGGAGGAGACACCGGGCACCTTGCTGTTTCTTTATAGCGCCGTTCTCACGCGTTCAATGGGAAAGTAAGATTTCAGCTAGACTAGACACTCTGTGTGCAATTGGCCTCCTTACTCTCAGATATATATACTTATAACAATTTTATGTACTCCTTAACCATAACACTTATTTATATCAGAGTGCGCACGGATCTGGACTCTTCAAAATCGTCGCCTCTAACGATGAGCAATCACGAGGAGGGATCACTGATGATAGTTACTTTGTTATTAACTGGACGTGCCACGCCCTATATACATAATGGCGTCATCAATGTGGGCGATGAGAGCAGTTATGTGAGTACAAGCAATTGGAAAAGCAAGAGAAGATTGAATTGGAATTTGCATTTATGCAGGCAGTGCCGCAGTATGGAGTGCTGAAGCGTTGTATGATCGGCCTGCTCCTCTGGGATATAGAATCGTCCAGTGTTAGTAAAAAGAGTGAGTGAATGATGAATATCCTTATCTGCTTATTCTCCATTACAGGCAGCTGTCAATCAGTCTCGGCAGCCTGGCTCACGCTTGAAAACGCCCAACTATCCCATCTGGATAACCAGCACTACTGGCCACTATGGCGTAATTTTCAATCGGAACCCGGATCTGCTACGCAATTATCATGCCGAATCGCGCTTCGATGTCAACTATTATAGCTGTTCAGGCCATCAGATTCTGATGACTATTGATAATCGCACTTACAATGAGCAAGCATTGGTCATGTTGGAGCGACAACCAATCACACCGGAGAGTACCTCGCTAACGTCCAAGGATGACCATATGGGCGGTGTTAGCGGTGCTGCTACTACGGGAGGTGCTGCTGCCGGTGTTGGTGTGGCTGGCGCTAGCGGCGGTGTTGGTGGTGCTAGTGGCACTAGCGGTGGCAATGATGTTGCCACGGTCGCCAAGGAGGAGTCAACGCTGAATACACCATTGCTGCGTTTGATTCATACCAAGTGGGAAGAGGCAACTATAAGCTTTCACGTGCAGCCATCGATGTTGAGTTATCTTTTTAGTACCACACAGTAAAGTGGAAAGGGAAACGGAAGAGCAATAGCTTTTAGATTTCTTATAAAAATTTGTTCAAACTTTTTTTCGTGCGATCCATATATTTTAGCCCAAGAGATAGCAAGACTCAGGACTAAAGATTGAAAAGTTTTAAGGGGATTTAATCAGTGATCAAAAACATATATAAATTTAGAATTGAAATAGCATTTTTTTAGAGTTTTTGCTTAAAGAAGCCTTGGTATTCACAGTTGGTTGTGGGAATAACATTTGCCTTGAATCAACCACTTCCGACCACTTCAAACTTCTCTTTTTATTATTTTTCGTTGCAAAATACTATAAATAGTGCGTTTGGACTTGCCCTCTTGAGTAAAATGGTTTACTGTAAACACTTTACCTTTGTCAGCGTGCATTTCGTAGAATTTTACAACGCTATGACAAAGACTTTCTTGCTCGGACGGCATGATGGCGACTACTTGTCAAAATTTTGTCAGGGGGGCATTAAAACGTGTTGACAGGAGAACAAAGAGAAAGAAAAATCATCCCGAAAGCTTTTATGTAAAGCTCAGCTAAGGGCGCGCTCTCTCAAAGTTTGTCCAAATTTTAGTTGTCACCCTTTATATCAGGTCGTCTCTTTGTGACGAATTAAACAGTTCCACTTTTTAACAATTTCCACTTTTCTCAAACCAAATCTAGTAACAGTAGATATGCTTGTCACTCTCCATATAAATTTTAACTTAGAAAAGCTAACGTTTACACGATAATCGTAGCGAAATTCGGAACAGGGCCGATTAGGTAACTTTTTCTTAACGTTCTTAATTCAATAGATTGGTTTCTTTCCCCTTTTGGAAGCATCTCCGACCCTATAAAGTATATATATTCTTGATCAGCATCATCAGCCGAGTCGATCTAGCCATGTCCATTTGTCCGTCTGTCTGTCTGTCCGTATTAACAAACAGATCTCAGAGATGGTAAGAGATAGAGGTTTGACATGTATGGGAAAAAAACTTATTATGCTTGCAGGCAGATCAAGTTTAGTTTCAATTTTGGCCACGCCCCTTCCGCCCCCGCAAATTGGAAAATACTTTATATGTATCTCCCACAGTTTTATAGATAGAAGGTTCGTACCTTCTGGACATATTTAGTAATCAGAATTATTTATCGATCCGCCAAATGGTAAGGATCGGATGAACGATAGTCGAGTTATAAGGAACACAAACATTTATGGGCAGCACCGGTCGCAACGGCGATGGGCAGCGCTTTACAGTCGTGCTTGACCGACTTTTTTTTCTTGTTTCTGAGTGTAGTTTTTACTCACCTGCTTTTTGATCATCATTTTTTTCCTGAAAAAAATATTACTGTAACATTTTGTGGTTTGTAATATAATTGCTTTTATTGATTTCTTTCTAGTTTTTTTTTTCGAAAAATCATTTATGAAAACGTTCCAGCCTAATTTTATTTGATGATTATGCTCATTCTCGATGGGTTTCATATCTAATCACACACCTTACCGACTATTTGGAAATAATAAAATAATTCTTAGTAAACGAAAATATAAACGAATGAAATTATCATCTATCTGATAAGCTGAATAGAGAATAATACGTTACCAATCGATGAAATCACTTTAAGTGTTTTTTTTTTAATCAAAATTTGGTTGTACTGATAAAAATTATGTTCGGACCTTGGCTATTTCGTGTTATCAACACAAGCAACCGTGAATAATCCAAATGATTAGAAATTTCAATTAGATTTTAATAAGGTCTATTCCGTTCCCATCAAATTTGAGAAACAAAACCCAAACTCACTTAAGCATGTAAGCTTGTTATGTTGTCTCTTGATCTATGATATAAATCGACTTTCTTGGCGAATGACCTAATGCACTCAGTAGTAAGCTGAATCAAGTAAGTGAAACAAAAGTAGACCTTTAGAAATAGCACCTATTGCTTGAATAGATAATGAACACGACAGTATTTACTGTACTGTAAGTAGAACATCACTCTCACAGTGTGAGTATATTCCAGGAGTTAGAAAAAGATAATCCATTCTATATGCACTTAGATCGTAGGCGCTGTAACTGAGCTAATTCTGTAATGGGTACTTAAAAAAGATAAAAAAATGAATTGATTTGAAATGAAACAGCGATGGTAAATACACGTAAAATATTTCAAGTATCGTTAAACGAATGTAAAACCAAGCAAAGCATATTTTTGAAAAAATTTCCACAAAAAAAATTTTCACAAATCTGCTGCAAAGCCTCTCTTTACATACATATCTACTCATATACTCCCCGTATATCCGTATATAGTACAGGGCGACTGGATGGAACTGGTCAACTGGTGTTGAGGTTGCCGTCCTGGAGCCACTAGATGTCAAAACTTAAAATCTCCAAAACTAAGATCACCAACATGCTACCACAATCCCAATTGCTCTTGAAAGAATATAAAGAAAGTTGTTACCAAACATTGTTTTAGCTAAATAAACTCCCAGACAATTTGAAAATGTTTAAGAAAATGTTATCGTTATTTTATTCAATTTGCATAAAAATGATTGCAGTTTCTTTTTGCCTGATTTGAAACATTCTGTTTGTAAGTAAGTTGTAGATTAGTTTGATTTTATTTTTTCCGGGAAAAAGTTGTTGAGAATATTTGTAAGTTTATGAAGTTTTACCCTTGAGGTTAGATTGTTATTTTATTTAAAGATTTTGGTAAGTACCTAACTAATTGCAGTTTTAACTTTAATCGCAATTTGTATAATTAATATAAATTTTGTATGTAATACCATTTTGTCTTTATCGTCTTGTCTTTTTCTTGATTTTAAATTTAAGGTTGGTTATTACAATTTATGGTATACTTAGTGCTCGCTAATTGCTCCTCCTTACACGCGTCCCTTACATATTATATACAAATTCAGTGCAGTTTTATAATATTACTTAACATTTTAAAAACTTGGTGCATTTAGTGCTAGAAACTGTAGTAGGATTGACAAGTTGAAAAAAAATTATAAACTTTTTTTTTGGCGTACAACAAACTGTAAACATTTGGAAAGAGATTAACAGATTGTCTAACTAGAGAACTTAGTTGGCATTTATGATTTTTTTGATCAGAAAACTTTGCGGAGGAAACCAAGATGAAACTGGACTGGATTGAATCTTGGATCCTATCGGTTTCTAAAATCTAATAACATATTTTTAGTCATTTTTCAATTCGATAACAGCAAAATTGGTTGAATTTGTATCAGAAAAATCCACTTTATGAAATAGCTCAGACATTCCGTTTTCAGGTAGACCCTAAAGATTTGGAAATCCGATAAATACGCCATTTTCGAGACGTGCTAAGGTTATTTCCCAGCCAACATTTTAGGAAATTTCTGATCACATTCACATTCTATTTCGAGTCCTCGTGCCTGATTAAAATAGTCTTTTATGCGCTCGTTTTCTGATCTTAAATTATACTTTTGTCGGGAGAAAATGATACCCTTCTTAACTTCTGAAGAGTCGTTTTTAACCCGTTTTTCTGATCAGCTTCGAGTCTTATTTACAATCATTTGCGAGTTTTTTTCAAGTTGAGTCATTTCCAAATCTTCTTATAAGTCACACATGAATTTAATTTCCTTTTTAAGCATCAAAAGTGTGCTGAGAAGACTAGTCATCCTGGCTTTTGTAAAAATAATCTTCTAAATGCTAGATTATACTGCTATTTCACTTGACTGTCTTGTCATATGATTTGGCTGTCCAATAGTAAATCAGAAAAACTAATATGAGAAAAAAAATTCTGGAAATACAATATAATTAGCTGAAATCACTAAGCCGAGGTGCAACTACGGTTCGTTTGTCACCAAAAACCATTATGTGAACCGGACATGTGGCTTAAGACCAAGACTGTAAGCCGGTCCTTAACCGCACCTCGGAGAAGCAGTTCGGATCGCGTTTTTGGGAACCTTTAATCCGAACCCTTTAAATGACTAACCTCACCAACCTAAACTCAAAATCTTTCGAAATCACTGAAAAGATTACCTGGCCTGTTCCGGTTTTCACTTTCGATTTGTCGAATTTGAATGAGTTTTATACCACTGTATTGGGTAAGTTTTTAAGATATCGTTTGATGTTCAAGAAAAGTAAGCAGAAAGTTCAAACCCGATTACCTTGATTGTTTTATTAGAAAAACAACAGATAATTGAGGATGCGTTTTTAAAATCACATCCAATTATGGCATTTTTCGATTTCAAGAAGAAAGTAAGGCATAAATAAAGTTGAAAAATAGCAAAACCAACCTCGGACATTTATTTACAAAGAAGTTGAAATTCAAAAACAAGGCACTTTTAAAAGCTGTTGTAGAAAAATTATACCATTAATGAACTAGGTGCATTGGACTACTAATTGGCGATTTAAATACCTTGGTAAACTAAACTCGTCCTCCTTAACAGAGCATGTCTCAATTTCGACCAAGAACAGAGCCACAAATCTGTCAACAATCTAAAAATCTATGAACTAAGAGTAGAACCAAAATCATAGGTTCGAAAACTGCAGAAATCGGTTCGCGAACCCAATCTTATACTTTACAACCGGTTTGAGCCCCGGACCGAACGTTCAGAACAATGAGCCGAAGCGTTTCACATCCCAGATAAGTATAAGAATAACGGATGGTACCTCTAGATCTTAAAACAGACAGAACGTCAAACGCACTGACGGACAAGCTCAAATTGCGTTGCGACCTCTATTACGCAGCGACGCAGTCGTTGCTACTGAAATCGAGAGCAATTTTTGCGCAGCTCTCACACACGCCAATGCAAAAATGTAAATGTATTTTTTTCCTGCCTCTGCTGTATGCGTACAAGAGAGCGGCTTTTGAACAAAAGATAGCCTGGAGCCAGCTCTAGAGCCACCACGAAAAAATCGTGTGCAAAAAAAATCGTATGGCGTTACTCATCTTAGAGATTATATTGGTCTATGGTATTTGGGTATTATGATTTTTTTTTGCATTATTTTGCATTAGGTTCATTAACTTTAAAATAAGCTAAAAAAACTCTTCACAAACTAACTATCCAATCTGTCTAGTCCCTTTCTTTAGCGAAGTTGAGTGAACGACTAGTGATAAAGTTGGAGCTAGGAACTAACATACTATCTAAGCTGTTTAGTTACGTTCCATAGAGAATCATCAGAAAAGGCCATGGATAAGGTTTCACTTAAGAAGACAAATGCGAAAAAGGTTGTAGAATAATGTCAGAAATACTATCTGGGACCAAGTCGATCAAAAGCATGCAGGCACGTTGCTATGTTGTGTGCATACGAAAAATTTTAAAAGCAGCGCTGCTTCCACACACAGTATAAGCTGTACAAGCGCAGCTACATTGCGTGTTTTGCTACCGAAATTGCAAAAAAGTGAATGTATTTCTTGCCTGCTTCTGATCTAAAGCCATATTCTCTGGGTTGAACAAAATTTCGAGAGTGATAAAAAAATTGTGAACATTGCTTTGAAAAATATATATCACAAAAATATCACCTTATGTTTATCACTTGTGATTCGAAGATTTTTAAATCAAACTGTTAACAAATAAAATACAGTTCTCTCTATAAATGTGTTACTTTTAAGTAAAATGGGAAAAATTAGGAAATTGATCATACAGTGGCTTTTGCAACTAAAGATTCAGCAAGGCTTTCATGCATTATATGCAATAAGAAAATTTCAAATAAGTTCACAAAAAAAATGCAGTAGAAATGTACGCTTCTGAGGTAAAAATTGGCCCCAAAGAAGACAAATTTCCCGGAGACTTTAAAAATAAGCAAAAGTGATTTTATGAAGTCTATTGAAAGTTTATCCTTGCCTTTTCGTATCTTCAACAACGATAGCTTTCAAGATATATTGCAGCCATGGACAGATGGATATAAACGCAAATTTACCTCGGGAAATATTGCCATTCAAATTGACTTGATGGCAGACAAAATATCTGAGATAATAGCAAATCGTGTTAGGGATCTCATGCAATGCTTAAAAACAGTGCTCAAAAATAACAGTTGACCGTTTTTCGTGGTCCAAAAATAACTTATTTTCGGACCCTTTGAGCAAAGAGACAGAGATAGACCGTTCACATCGTCTATTGAATACATATATCGGTCTGTGCTCAACGAATCACCAATTTTTGTGTTCCTTTTGATCTGCTCAATCACGGACCGCTTTGTCGCGAGCGAAGAAAATAAGTTTTTTGTGAGTCGTCTGTTTGGGTTTGTGAGCCACACAACACACACAAAAAAATGACAAAAAAATTTACGCTGAGGTACACACTTGAAAAGTGTATTACAATTTTACCCGCATAGAAGGAATCATCTCCGACCACATAAGGTATATATATTCTTGATCAGCTTGACGAGCTAAGTCGATTGAGGTTTGTCTGTCCGTCCGTCCGTCTGTCTGTTTCTGTCCATATATTATTACCAGGTAGTGAGCTCGATTAAGCGCAGTCGCTTGAAAACTGTTGAAGCGAAATTGAAACATTGAAAGTCCATCCTCTATCCGTTGGCAACACCGAAATATTGTCCTCGCATTTTCTATTATTTCCTTAACAGTTTGAAAAAAAATTCTTGAATCTATCAGGTGATATTTTCGTGATATTTATTTTTGAGTACAATATCCATTTTTTTAACACACGATATTTTTTTCTAATTATCATAACTAAAGTCATTCCTTATGTTGAATTATATTTTACGAGCACTGCCAATTCCTCAGAATCAGTTTGATTTCGGTTATATTTGAGTTCCGAACCCTTAAAGTTTTGAGTTACGCGAACCGGGCTGTACCTTACAGGTTACAATAGAATGCTCCAGTTCCTGACGATGCTGAGCGTTTGTTTTTTGGAGCTGCCTCATTCACTGACATGCGACTTTCTGTACTGCCTACAACTGCGGCAAGGGCCCGAATAAGTACATTTTCTCATTATCATTTCTAGCTTAATGCACACTCGTAAAATAGTCGGCACCACTTAAAAACACATTAAGAAATGAAATTGATAATAAAGAGAATCTTTTAACAGGTTCACGGCGTAGAAATTTTCAAAGTAATATTTTGAAGAAAATTTTCAATATTTTTCCAAAAAAGGAATAAACAAAAAACTGTTAGCCAAACTCAGTGTGGCTGTACAATCTACCGGCACAAACCGAAAACTATTTAATGCTTGTTTTTGTGATGTGAGTTTATGTGTCCTGAGCCAGCTATCTGATTTCCTTATCCGCTGATTTGTGTTGTTATCATTTCCAAAGAAATTTAGTAAAAGTGGAAGCTTCCTAAGCTCTCTGGTGTTAAAATTTATCATTCTCAAATACGTTTACTCATTAGTGTTGTACGTATAAATATTTGCATAATAAAACTGTTGTATGTTTTGCCACTTTGAGCCATTATCTTAAATGTGTTGTTTGTTATAATGTTTTTTTTTTTTGGTAATTGCTATTGCTTCGATTGTTTTTTGTATATTGTTTGGGGTATCTGAGTTGACTTGCACTTTCGCTACACGCGATTTGAAATCCCCAGAGCCAAGCCTGGCTGGGTCGTCTGCTTTATCTATGTCATGTCTGTGCGCCAAACCTTCCTCCGAATGGGGTTGTCAACATGAATTATTGAACTGGTTGCGGCCCACATTTTTTGCTGCTGTTTGTTTTCACTTTCTGTTTTGGGAGCAGTGGAGCTCTTGGACCTTGACCTGCAGGTCTCAAAATAAATCCTTCCGTTTTTTGAATAATTCTATATATTCAGTTCTCGATGTAGGCTTTGCTTAAAGACTGAGTTAGTTTATAAAATTTACATGCAGGGCGTATAAGGTTTTATGTATGTACAAAAAAAGGGGGAAAAAGATAGTCTAGGACGATATGATTCAATATCTAACTTAGAGTTATGTATATGTGTGAGTGTCTGTATAAAGCCGGCTGGGGTCAAATGTGCGCTTAGAGCCTAACTACATACTTATGCATACAATAAATACGACTTACAATCAAAATTGTACCTGTACAACTGGTTAAAGCCACCGACACTTTGTGAGCTCTTCGTGAAGGTTTTACAATACCTAACTACACTTGGCTAACTATCGTTACTTTCTAAGTTCGTCCTATGGACGCACCAGTAGCTTCTCTATATGCTCCAGATTCGTGTTGCCATAGCGTGTTATATTAAAGGGCAGCGCGGCTGCATTCTTCTTGGTCTGCGTGTGCCAGGTGAGTATCTAAGTATGAATTCGGCATAAGATTTGACTGTCCGAGAGGTTTTTTCTGGTTTTTCAATACTCACATCTTTGCACTCGTCTGCCAGGAGTTCAATTTCCGAATTGTCTAGTGGTCCTAGACTTCTAAGAAATCCATCTTCCTCGTAGCCTGGCTTGAAGGGCATTTTGGCATTTGGTCGTTCGTTTAGAAACTTTACGCTAACCGCAAAACCAGCCATATCCACAGGATACTTGCGTCCACCTATCCAACCATCATAGTATCCATCAATTTTGCCATTACGTATAATGGGACTGCTAACCCCGGTTTTGGTCACCAGTCCCACGGGCCACATGCCCACTTTTTGTATATAACGCATCTGAAATTGGTATGGAAGGGTAGACTGATTAGGCAGGAATAGCAGAATGTCTGAAAGTGTTTAATTAAATGCTTGTATATTGTTTAGAATGGCTATTTGCGCTCATTAAAAGTATTTCTGAAGGTAATTCTTTTCCTGTTCCATCAAATGTGCATACATACCTGTTCAAATATGCTAATATCATAGGTATTATCATCATCGGCAAAGTAGAGTACACCCTCTGTGGCATTGGCACGCAAATAGTCCAGTCCTCGATTTCTATTGGAGACGCCACGCGGTTTGGCTCGCTTTGTAAGTTTATACTGCTCGGGCATCGGTGCTGTTTTGGGGGCAAAGTCGTCGTTAAAGGCGCACAAATGGTATGTGAACATGACATGGTCTGTACTCACCCACTAAATACTCATAGGGCACTCCAATGCGATCCAGGGTGTGCGCCACCAATGGATTCGTTTTGTTGGCATCCTCAATAACCAGCCACAGCAGGTTGACCACATGCTTCAGCGTATAACCAAGGCGCGTTAGCTCGGCCAGCTGTTCGGGTCGGCGATAAGTGGGCGTAATGATGTACAGAGGCGGCTGCGGGTGCAAAAGGTAAGCGGGATGAGTATTCAACTAAAGCTAAGTTAAGTAGCTAAACTATCTATACGCTAGGTGCATTTAGAGTAGGTTGGATGGGTGGTTGGGCGTGTGGGTGGTTAGTTAAATGGATGAATGGTTGGCGTTGTGTTTACATGCGTAACGCGGCATGAGCTACGTTTTATGAGCAATTATGCAAATTAATTTACAGCCGAGTGGTTGACTGACTAGTTGACCGGGTTTATCCATGGCTGCGTGTCTCAACCAAGTAATCCATAGTTCTGACATACAGAGAAAACTGGAGCGCACTTTGTAAATTGTATGGGTTTTAGAAAAACTAAAAAAAAAGCATTGCATTCAAATTTATTTTGTCGCAGATTTTTATGTAAAGGAAAAAAGAGGACAATGAGAGAGATTAAGATTGCTTGGAAACGGACCCATGTTATGTTCTACATCTCTATTTAAATCCAGTACATAACGGGAGAAAGATTAGCAAATTACCAGGAAACACTCTATCCATAAAGTTATCTTACACAAATGAGTCAAAAAACAAAGCTATCGTCGAGATAGGTGACGCGTTGGGTACCCTCAGAGCGCTGCTTGGAGCTGGTTTAGCGAAATTTCTATGGTTTTTCTAATCTGTAGCAGAGGTACACAGAGTAAAATAAGTTTTTGCAAAAGTATGTAACAGCCAGAAGGAAGCATCTCCGACCCTATAAAGCGTTAGTTCTTGATCAGCATCAACAGCCGAGTCGATATAGCCATGTCCGTCTGTCTGTCCGTATGAACAAACAGATCTCAGAGATGGTAAGAGATAGAGGCTTGACATGTATGGGACAAAATCATCTTATACATGTGCAGGCAGATAAAGTTTATTTTCAATTTTTGACATGCGAATGCGTTGAAAATAAACAAGTACCCTATAGTTCGGAAAGTCAATCGGAAACATTCGCTGCTGTACCTGCTTGGAATTTTACCAGAAGTTGATTCAAATGGTGGAACAGGACGAAAACATGTTGATCTGTTCTTTTATGTGTGACTGGTTCCATTTCGAGTTAAACGGCAACAAAAACAATCAAAACTGTCGAATATGGAGTGCTTCCAAACCACAGATACTCCATGAGACGAAATTGCATCCACTTCGAGTCACAGTGTGGTGTGCAGCTTCATCACGCTGCATTCTCGGGCCCTACTTCTTCAAAGAAAACGGTCACACCGTTACTGTTACTGGAGACCGTTAGTTGAGCATGTTGAAAGAGTTTTTATACCCAGAATTACGCCGAAAGAGAATTCTTTTCAAATCTCTGTTGTTTCAGCAAGATGGTGCAACTCCTCACATAACCCAGCCTGTTATGACAGAATTGCGACGAAAATTTCCCAATAAGCTGATATCCCGAAACTCCACATTCCGCAGGCCCCCAGGTTGCCTGACCTTACTGCACCTGACGTTTTCTTGTGGGGTGATTGCAAAACCAAACCGACAAATTTGAATGAACTTAAGCAATTCATTCGAGCAACAAAAGCGGCTATTCCTGTCTCAACTCTCCAAGCAGTAGTGATCAACTTTTGATAATGCGCACAACACCTTTATTTGTATTTTTATACTAAGTGCATATAGTTTTGCCCAGTTGATTTCCGACCTTATGATTATCATCTACTTCGATTATGTTCTGTTTCTACGAAACTTTCTACCATATCATAAAACTTTCTTGAATTTTTAGAATTTCGCACTAAATCGAGCTAAATTCGTTCTGTTTGGTGCTTTTGGCGGGAGATGGAACTTAACCGTCTTTTACCGTATACCATTTTCTAACCACTGTGACTTCGTATCCATGTCTACGCTGGTTCCCTTTGGTTTATTCCCGCTTTCCGTTATATTTGTGCTTTATACTTGTTACCGCCCTGTTCTCTCTGGTGGCCGTTTTAAGGTAGCCTTGGCTCGATCTCGCCTCGACATCTAATAAACAGTTATCTTTAAAAACTCACAACCATCCCTTCCTTGCGTCATCTCATATTTGCTCTCAAACTTTGACTTTCGGATTTGGCGTAAAACTGTAGGGTTGTTTCTCTTGTCCGAAAATTGGAAGGACACGAGTACGAAAAAGGTGATGTCTTTCGGATGTTGCGCCCACTGGAAATAACCTGAAACTTTGTGTATCGTACCGTCAAGTTATTTAAGGATATTGTTGGAATATCAGCAAGGCCAGCATGTCGCGCATCATAAAACGTGGTTGAGACTCAGTGTTTGAGACACACCGCCTTTCACACAGTTAATCAGCTTTCATCAATCAAGCGTCGAATCATTCCGGGTTCGAGTCACTCCTTATAGTTTGATGGTTAAACCTTCTGCGGAAACTTTCTGTTGTTCTACGTTTTAGCTTGTACCGTAAAAAAAAAAAGTTTTGAAAAATAAAATACTAAATCACATACACGACACCCCGCGGAGCCACTCTATACCTGTTGTATGAAACTACCTTATAACTACACACGACTATTAGTTTCTTTAGCGCAATACAAAAGTTCTTATCGTTGACAAATAACAGTTCGAAATAATTTAATTAACGCTGCTGAATTCGAAATTCTACCATTGAACGACCCGTCAGCAAGGACGAAATGGGGAACCAAGCTGTGCTTTAGGACTGTATAACCGATTCGTTTACTTATCTGTAATCTGTAACATACATTATAATATTCGTAAAAATATGTATAATTTTGTGTCCTATTTCTAAATGTCTGACGATCGGATATCTCGTGATGAAAGGGAAAGTTCGGTGTAATACCTGAGAGTAAAGTTAAGTATTGCAGAGTGCGAGGTGGATTGACGGTTTTTCTTAAATTATGCTCCTGAAGAAATGATGTGAAACCCAACCAAAAATTGGGTCAATATAACTACTACTGTAATTTGTTTGATTTTTTTTGACGGACAAACGTGGCCATTTCAACACGGCTATTGAAGCTGATAAAGAAATTATCCTTCCTTCTTCCTTAGACAAAAATTTGCACGACCTTATGATACCCCTTTTACCCATTAGGTGTTTAGGATACAAAAATGTCAAATTACGATTATCAATACTTTTAAAAGACTTTCAAGACTCTTTAATAGGAATATCCAGTTAAATAAAGCCCACCTTTGACATTGACTGTAGGGTATAACCTTACACAATTGTGGATACTCTTACTAAATGACCGAGACCAAACACAAATGCGAGCGCGAATCTTTTCAATTGGCTTGCATTTTGCATGAATCTAGAATCTAGATCATCATCACCCTATGCTCCACCTCCTCCTCCACCTTCTACTACTGTCATTTCCCCGTGCACCACTCTCTTCCAGTTTGGTTGCATTCAAAGCACTTTATTGTTTGCTGCTAGTTTTTTGTTGTCAGCGGTTTCGGTTTTTAGGTTTCAATGTGCATGGAGCAATTTTCAAATTAGGCTCATGCAACACTTGCAATGAAAATCTTTTTGTTTGCATATCATACTACACATTTTTGCAACTGATTAACCCAAAAAAGAAAATAAGGAAAACTCGTTTGGGCAAACAAAAGTTGGTTAAATAAATAATGAGAATTAAGTGGAATGCCGCAGGCCACAAATGTGCAATGGGACCAATGGTAATTGTTGAAACCAAGTTTAATGGTAAAGCAAATATACTATAATATGCTGAGCAATTGTATGTAAATATGCATCCCCTATGCAAAACGGATAAATACACTGAAAACAAAATCAAGAATTTTAAACTGGAGCCATTTAGAAGCCGTGCAGGTTACGATCTCAAAATCCAACTACTTATGATGGAAAGTTTTAAGTCTAGGAATAAAATTTGGTTCTCGTAAGTAAATGTTAAAATTAAGTCTTACTCAAATGCTTTTAAATTTCAAATCGTTCGTTTTTTCTTCCTTAGACGAGCTTTACACTGCGAAGCAAACTTAATGAGAAACTTAATGAAAAGCTTTCGTGTATAGGAAAGGGGTGTAGTGGTGTACTTACAAACCTTTTCACAAGCAAGAGCTTTCTGAAAAACTTCATGATGTTTGCTTCACCGTGTTAAACCCGTCTTACTGATTGCCTTCTTGATCCTAATTTTAATAATTAAATCTACTACCTCTGATTGCAGCGACCCTTCTCTAGGTAGGAGATTAGGTTCCTGCGTAAACTTTTTAAACCTTTTAAAATTTTATCATAAAAAGACTCACACGCTTTAATTTGCGTCAATAGGTTCTGCAACAGCTCAAAGAAGATCCGCTATCCGCGCCTGATTTGGTCCAGTGAAGAAGGTCATTTTTGGCTCAATGGGAATTTGAGCCACCAGAAAAGATTCTCGGACTACCGTTTCATCCACTAAAATGCACTATTTCTGTGGTTTATTGTATGATAGAATCATCGGACCGTCTTTCTTTAAAAACGAGGCCGAACAGAACATAACCGCAAACGGCGAGCGGTACCGCACCATGATTACGGAGTTTTTTTGCCTAAAACTGAAGCCCGTTATGTCGGCGACATTTGGTTTCAGCAAGACTGTCCCTAAGCAGATCAAGTTTATTTCAAATTTTGGCCACGCCCCTTTCGCACCCACACTAAAAAATGTTGAATAACTCCTAAAATTTTGAAGATATCAAGCTCATATTTTGCAGTGTAGTGCATGTGCCCAGGCCAGAGACGTCAATTAGAGTGGCAAAGTGCTAGCTTTAAGATAGTTTGGATTTAGAATGGCAAGAAGCTCGGCTTTGTCCAATATTTTGACTATTATCAACATAAATACATTACTGCCTAGTGTAAAGTGCTAACGCTCTTGACACAGTGAAATGGCCGAACTTTGTAAGAGCACTCCAAAGCATTGAAATATTTTGTAGTCTTTTGGAAATCACGAAAAGTTACTTGTTTGACGAGGTTGTCGATATTTCTCAAAATATCAATATCGATAATATGAAAAATCAAAAATTTCAGTGTCGATATTTGATATATCGAGTCTAAAAAAATCGATATATCGATATTGTCTAAAGCTTACAAAAAAGCTGAAAAGCTGTTACAGAAAGTCAGACTACTAATGAACAGTGCCAATGGCCATTCTATCTGATCCTTCCAATAGCAATGGCAAAGGATAAAAATGACTTTGTTTTAGTGAAATTAGACTATATTTTCAAAGTAACTTAGTAGTGAAGTTTTTTTTTCATTAAACCTTAAAGACTAACAGATTTAGAGCCGATTTCACATCTTCCATATAGAGCTATCTGTCACATAAACTAACTAATAGCAGAGTAAATTGTTAGTTTATCTGACAACTATCAGCTATCTAGAAAATGCGAAATCGGCCCTTAGCTTACTAAAATTATAAAGTGACAGATTGATTCTCGTATAGATTGTTGATTGCTCTTGGTTCGCCAATGACTTTAAGAAAACCCGCTGCTTAATGTGTTCCCCAGTCATTCTGCTGCGGGTGTTGGAAACCACTAGTCTGATTGCGGATGCCGTCCGTTCAGATGGTACAGAACTTTCAGGCGCAATTAAGTATCGAAATGCGATTTCAGACAGCTTGGGCCATTCATCCATATTAGCTCGCCAATAAGTAATTGGGTTCATGTCGTGGGCTAAGTTGGCTTTCTCTAAGTACTTGCTCATCTCTTTAGAGGATGGTTTATTCGGTGAATTGTGGGGCAGTGAGACATCTTTAGTGCCCACCCACACTGATACCTCACCAGCATATGTTTCAAGATCTGAAAGAAGCATACATGTACCTTTGACTCATTTGGTTGGTATAGATTGTGTTCGGGTATACCATTCCCTGTTTTGGAAACGATAGCTCCGAGCGGTTAATTACAGTGTGACCAAAGTATTTTTTTTCGATATATCATTTTTTTAAATATCGATAATCGATTATATCGGCAAAAAAATATCGTATCGGAATAACCCTTATCGTCTAACGAAAATATCGATATATCGATTTAACGATATAATATTGACAACCCTAGTACCGAGCCAGCTGCTGTGGAACACCCCTGAACCCAAGCAGAATACAAAGAAGGCTTCTAACTAGCGGTGCTATTTCGATTCTGTTATATACAGCACCAGTGAGGTTAGCAGAAACAGTACGAAAACTTAATGATTGGAAGGAATTGGGTAAACGATACTGCAAAAGACTTTCTAAACCTTGAAAATGAATTGCAAAAGTTCAAACCTATTTTTTTTTTTTGCAGCACAACCTATCCCTGGTTCGAGACCACTCCTATTTAGGCAACGCACTTGCGACTTGCAGCGAAGCGACTTAAAAAAAGCAATTAACTAGATTGGAAAATGACTGAAAGAAAAGTTACAAAAAATAATAACCAAACCCCCAAGCATTGGCTTCAATGAGGCAGAACTTGGTGGTAATTGTAACAACAGCAAGTGCTTGTTCCCATTCCGAAGTACATACATAAATACATATACTATGACACACACCAAGAAACCATCACCATAAGTATAAGCGGAAATGCAATATGCAGATAAGCCTCCAAGTGCACTTTGAGAGATTAAAAAAAAACGGAAAATGAAAATGGTGAAAAGAAAATGTGCTCTTCAGTGTAATTAGTTTTGTTGTTTGGTGGATTCCGTTGGTTCGAAAAAGTGTTAAACTAGGATAAGGGCAAAATATTTACGGGATCTGAGACAGCCTGGAATGTTGAGCGGAAGTTATGGCTATCATGGTGGACATTTGTGGGTTTGTTTGTTGTACTTGTTGTTGGTAATTTTTGGGTTGTTGTAGAGGCAGAACCTAAGGTTGTTGTTGCTGTGGTTCTAGTTGTGGTAGTAGTGGTGGAAGTTGTGGCAACTGTAGTGGTAACTCCGGCTGAAGTGGGACTGCTACTCCCCGATGTGATGGTGGTATCAGCTATGGAAACTGTTAAAATGTCCACAGAGCGATCTGCTGTTGCTGTTGTAGTCATGTTCGGGTTGGTGGTGAAGCTGTAGTTGTTGACTGTAGTTGACAGCAAGGATATGGGCGCCCACAGATATGAAGCGATGTATGACGATGACGATGATTTTTCTTGATGCTAAAGTTGGTTTTTGGATGTTATTGGATATGTCATGAGGCGTTTGGTTTTTAATTAGGAATAGAACAAGAACAATGAACAAAACATTACGAAAATTACATATACATAGATGAAAGGTAGCAATAGTTAATCATATTAAATTAAAACTAGTCAGCTAGAAGCAATTGGAATGAAGACCTGTGAAAGATTGATAGCTCATGCTTGGAAGATAAAGTAAATATATTCGGACAGGGGTAATAGATTACTTATGTACTATAGGTCTTACTATATGTTAGAACCAGTTGGGAATTTTAAGAACGGATTTCGCCTTTTTCAATGGATCGAACGACAATGCTTCGTTTTGGAAGTCAATCTGAAGTCTTTGGAAGTCAATCTGTTCCACAAATCAGTTAGTTTCGATATAGTACATGCCTTAAAAAAAAGTCCATAAGAAGCAAGGCTTGATGAACGGAAAGGGAATTTGTAGGTAAATAGGTAGTGGATATACCGAAGTGTTTACAAAGCGGTAAGAGTGCGTTGTGAGTAATGTAGAAAATTCCAAAAATGTACTCATCCCGTCAATCAAATTTATTAATCATTGGTTTCAGTTTGGAATCATCAGCTATCAATCTTTTTTGTATCCTTATCAGTACACTCTATCTACAACTTTTAGCAATAACAATGCAACATCTAATCAGGCTGATTGAAGTGCAATATGACAACTAACTGAAGCAGATGTTTCGTTAGTGCTTTACTAATAACAAAAACATACACAATATATCATTATTGTGCAAACTACTCAAAACTCTTATCTACTGACCACCACAATATGAAAGCATAAGAACAAACAAACTCACCTTGATCTCCTCGTTGGCCGCCATGGGTTGTCGGGACATGTGATACTGATAGAGCACCATATAGATGCAGGTAGTTGCTATAAATATGGTCAGGTACATTTTAATGGACTTGCCCAGGGCCATTTTGCTCCTGTGATTGCCACTGTTTGGGAGTGTCTTCATTTTGATGGTTTTTTGCGTGTTGGTCTCGTAACTCTGGCTTGGTATTTTGATTTCATTCGTTTTGATGTTGAATTTGCTTTAACGCTGACTTCTCTGGTTTATTTGCTGCTCAAGCATAATTTTTGGGGCTTTCACATACTTTCTGATTGTTTTACGCTAAAGCGAAGCCGCCGGGAGTATTTGTAATTTTTGTTGTTGTGGATTTTTGCGAACTTTCTTAGTTCAGTTGAATTGCCGCCTCGTTTTTCACATTTGTATGTACATGTCATGTCCACAACGACCTGGAAAATAATAAGACAGACACGGTAAGAACTTGAGACCAAAAATGAATGTTATTATCTAGACCCGAAATCACATGTATGAAACGCAATAAGTTTATGGTACCTGTGATAATATCATATTCATAGCCTTGAAAGATAATGGGAAGACGAAATGAAAGTGGAAATTTGGTTTAAAGGGAACCTGACGTCTACTTTGAACCATAAAAAATAATCAGGTCAAGTTCAGGCAATGTATAATCTAATGTTTTAAAGTTATCATTACACTCAGAAAAAATTACTGGCTTGGTCATGGAAGAACTTAAATTAAAGGCTGCAAACCTCGGATATTCTGCAGGAGGTTCGGTTCGGGGTGTTCGAATCCTTTGTAAAGTCTAAGGTTCGGTTTGCGGACCGGTTTTTGGAGCCCCTGAACCCAAGGTTCTAGCTCGAACCCTTGGTTCGCATGAACATAAAAGAAAAGTTTGACTTTCGATTTATTAATTCGTCAAAAATAAAATTTATTTAACTTTCTCTCCTTAAGCTTAAACATAATATTGATTACTTAAGTTAGTGTTATTATCAAATCCATTAGATGACATTAACAACTTTTAGAAACTGCTTAGTTTAAGTTAATTAGCATCATATCTTCCAGGAGCTGATCATATATACTAGCTCTTAAATAAGAAAGAACTAACTTAGGTGTTTAAAATGCTCGTTCAACTGATACCTGAGATGCTGGTACTGCTAATATGGTTAAGGTAATATTTTGTAAGTCTTCATTATTATGAATCCGGCAGTTTTAACGATGATTTATAAATTTGATGCAGCAAATAACATATTTATTGAACAACGTTCCATTCTGATGATTTTAGGTGGAGTTCTTTTAAAGAACTTTTAATGCCAAAATCTGTAAGAGTTAGTAAGCGTTCGCTAATTTTGTAAGTTGAGTTCCATTGCGTCACACAGTCTAGCACTGGTTTATTTAGTTTTTCTAACTGCAATAGATTTCGTTTGTCTGAGTACCGAGTTTTTTACAAAGTGTGCGAACTCTACTGATGTCAATCAGAACTGCCTTTAAAAAAAATCGTTAACCACTAAATTTAATGTGTCTGCAGCACAACGAACTGTAATAATAGAGTCCTCCAGGGAATCTATTGAGGCAACTTCTTCTTCGTCCAAATCAACAAATACTTTTGGGTCATATGAGCGACTTCTATCGGTATTACTTTCTCTTTCTGCATTCCTTTTCTGCCCTGCAGTTATCAATTAAAACTTCTCCTGCTCGTACCATGTTTGCTCCATTGTGCTCCAAAGGGCCAAAGCCGAGCTCCTCTCAATCTTTTGGCTTGTGCGCTTCTAATTTTCGCACAAGAGAAAGGGACCTACAGTTTAACGCCGAACCGAACGGCAGTTTGAGGTTGCTTTTGCATGGCTAATTACTACAAAGCTGGCGCCAACAGTAGAGAGGGGTGACCGGGTGTAAAGTTTATTCAAAGAAAAAACTTTTCATTAGATGTTCCGAGGCGGGATCGAACCCACGACCTCTTGCACAGCAGTCGCAAACACTAGCCGCTGAGCCACCCGGCCACTGTTTGCTCCATTATCGACGGTAATAGCCGAGTAGTTTTTTTTGTGCCAGGTGCTGCCGAAAGCAAGCCGTCAGGTGACCGGATCGGCACAGTATCCCCAGACGCTCACACAAATATGGTTAACCATCCGGCGGTGACCTAAGCGTAACCATTGACTTGGCCGACCAAGCACAGAACTACCAGAAGCTCGCACATAAAGTGTCTGCCATCTGACTGATAGTTTTAGAACAGCCATCGGTCAGGCCCTTTTCCATTAACTACCTGGCAGTCGGTTTAGGGTAACCATCGGACCGGCAGATCGGTTCAGCATTACCAGAAACTGTGCTGGAAATGTCAGCCTTACGGTAGGCGATTTTTGGACAGTCGGCCAGCACATTTCTGTTAACCATCCGGCAGTCAGCTAAGGGGAACCAATGGCCTGCCCGATCCGCAAAGCAGTACCAAATTTTGTACATTAAATGTCAGCCATCCGCCAGTCAATTTCAGGCAGCCATCGGCTTGGGTAATCTCGCTAACCGTCCGGCAGTCTGTTTGGGATAACCGTACGCCAAGAGCCAAGCCGAGCTATCTCCATCTCAATCTTTTGGCCTGTGTTTCTCATTTTTGCCGTTTCTTTATCGATCCCGAGGCGGGATCAAACCTACGACCTTTTGCTCAGCAGGCAGATATACTACCCGCTGCACCACACCAGGTCACAATAAGTACATCCAGATAATTGCTCTTTCTTACTTCTTTATATCTTTTATCAGTGATTTTCCAAACATTCGGTATTGTGCACCAATTGATCATACAGTTGGGAAGCCCGCCAACAGCACCGTCATCCGTATATATTGGTACTTAAAATAAAATATAGCACTGCATCACAACCGGCCACGACTAACAGAGACTGTACGTGAAATGACAGCCGTCCGCTAGACAATCTTGAGACAGCCTTCGGCTAGCACATTCACTATTAATATATAGCACATTTTGTTCGGTTTAGGAACTTAGCAGAAGTGGCGTAGAGCTAAACTATTTGACTAATAAACAAACAGTCCCGAGTTCAAATCCCTGTGGGGTATGATAATCGAAATATTAAAAAAAAAATTCAAATTACATACAGCACAAATTGCGAGCTATTCTATGGAAGACTACAAAAATTAATGAAATTGAGAAATTAACCAATCTTTCTTATTTCATTCTTTTGGTTGATAATACCGTCTGGCCGATGCATGGTCTATACCGCCTGCCGTGTGGCGTGCCCAAACAGCCTGCCGTATGGCTTGTCACTTTTACCGAACACCCGGCACCAGCTTCCGAATTTGATGACATCCCATATAAAATCTGGTACGGAGCTGGTATGAAGTGGGGCGGCGGCAGTCAGGAATTGGTCGACATTCTCCAGCAGGGCGGCGACAAAAAAACTACTGGGAATAACTTTAGAATTTGATGGACTTAAACCAAAAATATTTGTTTTTGTTTCAAGAATGTATTTGGGTTGTGTTTGGAATATATTAGACTTCAACAAAGAATATTTTGTACCTATTTTGAGAGTTAATTGGGTTTGAAAATAGTTGAACCAAAAATTTTGTAATCTAATAAAGTATTTTCGTACTAATCGTACAAATGATACCGTTTCTACTGAATTCAAGTACAAAGCTCTTGATATTTTTTCGAAGTGTACTGTTTTCTATATTTTGGGTACTTCAAAAAAGTTATCTTTATGATCCGAAAACAACCCGTTATCAGAATTAGGTTGTATGATATTGTAGCCAACTGCTCATATAAGAAACTGTTCAAATAAGCTGACGAATGTATTATTGTTCAGCATATCTAAGTTAAGTTGATATCTAAAGATTATTCTACTTGAAGCTGAATCCATCGACTTCAAGAAGCCACGATTATTGTGTCCTTCCGTTAGCAAAGGGCCATTTTGATGGTAGAATGATTTGGTAATCGATTTTATTGCTGCTCTGGTTTGTTTGGTATTTGGTTTCTTTTTTATCGATTCGACCCGTTTTAATTTAAAAATATCTTAAGCCAAAGAGTTGACAAAATAAAACAAAGAACCTTAAAATTGTATTTTTCCATTGCCACTCGTTTCGTTCACTCAACTCTCAGTCTTGATTTCAATCACCAATGACCGATATTAATGGTATTTGTTATCAAGTGGTTTGGAGAGGTTCTTTCCTTTCTTCGTGAAGCTTTGAGTACTACTCAATGTCATTTGACGAAAATAAATTATACTTTTCCACCATAATATGTCAAGTATAATGTTTAAATTTAGTATGCAAAGATAACTTATTATGAACATACAGCAAACCGAAAATTCCCATCATATAAATCACAATGATAAATTTAATCAAATTTATATACTTAAAACTTACTCACATGACAAGTTTAAACAAATGGGGAAATTCCTTGCCTCTTATCAAACTCATTAAAAAATATTGAGACACTGAGAAAGGAATTTGCACTTCAACATATGTACGTACATTTATCACAAAACCAATTTAATTCTAATTATTAAGTAATTAGAACATTTGTCACTGCAACCCGAGTTTAGCATTTATCAAGTTTAATTGTTTAAGCTTTTTTGTGGTACAAATGATCCAAATATACGTGGTGAGGAATAATAGAAAACAAAAATCTACGCGCAAATGAGCAACTGTCAGTTGTTATCATAAATTGACATCTAAATTGATATGATTTATTGCTTAGATAATAGAAAAGAGTTTTGGTACCAGGTGGTACACCAGGTAGAAGTATTTAATAATTTACAACTTTACTCTATTGGGTGGGTGTTATCTTTGTTGCCAATTTTGATCACTGAACTACAAAATTATATGATTAGGAAATAACTTATGAGATAATTAAATTGCTTAATTTTTTGTCTGGATGACTGTCAAGGGTTTCTTTGGGTGATATTTTACTATATATATAATTTAAAGTGAATGATAGCAGGCTCAAGGTCGATGTTTGATTATAGTTTAATAACACAAGGCAATTCTAGATGATTTTCGTATGCTAAGCAAGACTGCGTTTTCAGAAATTGTCTATCACTTTGAGATTTTTAGTAATTTGAGCTTAAAGTTGCTAAAAGTGCCTATTTTGACCCTTTTTAGGAGCGTTTTTCGGGGAATCTATTCTATTGTTTGGACTCTCTTTGATACCATCGGTAAGTGCCACTCCTTAGCTTTAAAATGAACTATCCCAAACAATTCAGCGATTTTTTTCAATGGAGATATACCTCTTATAGCACTTGTGTAAGAATCCAAAAATATCCTATTTATTGCTAGTGCCCCAAAGTATGCAATGGGTGGTAGAGACTCTAATATGCTTTCGTTACCTTAAAACAGTAAAATTGGCTAGTCATTAGTAAAAAACCGGCAAAAAAAATTCTAAATTCTAAAAAATTCAAATTATACTACCAAACTACACACCAATTGTTTAGCTCGTTGGTCAAATTGTTTCTGAAATGTGGCTCTGAGCCACTTTTGAAGCGATTCGAAACAGGCCTGAACCAGTAACAAATCTAACTCCATATTACTAACATACAGAACAGAATTTCAAGTGCATAGCTTAAACAACTTTTGAAATATGGCACTGAATCTCCTTTGAATCGTTTTCAACCATTTTCGAACCGGTTCACGGACTTAGCCTATGACTGCTTCTTGATTTATATAAAAATACTGTTACAATTTTGTGAAGATCGGTTCAGCGGTTTAGACCAATCATACATTCACTTTTATTTATGTGAATGTATTGACTGGAAAGACCTTAAGAAAATGTAATAAAAACGTTACCTATTGGAGCCCTTGTTTTCAGATCCTTGATATTAAAATCAGGGATGCAAACCGGTTCCGAACCGAACCGCTTTTTCCTGCTGATGAACCGAACCGGCTTCCTTTCACAAATGCTGAACCGAACCGAAAACCACAAAGAAAAACTGTTCGGATTTCTGTTGAGTTTTAATCGTGAATCGCTTTCCTATTGCCAATGATACTTATTAATCTCGTTTTCCTATTATAATTTTAATTCGACCCTCTACAAAACGGACCACTGATAGACCGAATTGATTCTTAGGAGAGATATAGCCTTTAAGGATGACAACACAAATTTTAGAACATCCACTTGCCCGCCGATCTCTTAACATACCAGTCATCAGTTTTCTGTAGTACTTCTTCACTTTAATTTAATATTAGCCAGGAGAGTTTTTCTCATACGATTAATAGGGTGTGCATTCATTCTCCATCTCCGACTTCATATTTTTTTAAAATTCTTTTAAGGATATTAAAGACATTCAAATGGTTTATAGGAATTCAATTTCCAAGGTGTGCAAAAAGTCACATTTCGACAGAAATCATAATATTTCTTATTATGCCTTTATGAACTACTGAATCGAACCGAAGCCGCGTTTCAGTTAGCTCCAAAAACCATGTAATGAACCGAACCGGCGGTTCAGAAGCAGTGAAAAGTGTCTTGCATCCCTGATAAAAATGTATTTATGAAAGATTCTAATAACAAGAAGCTATAAAAAACATTGTTTAAAATAGTATTGAGGTCCCAAGCAGACATTCGGCGAGTTTACTTTCAGCAGATATCGATGCACGATGATGAAGCTCTTATAAAGGTTAACAGCGTAATGCTAAGTTCACACGGGCAAATTAATTTGTCAAAAATGAAAATTTGTCATAATAAGTTTGACTTGTGTGTGAACGCCAAATTAATTTGCAGTCAAACGCTTGTGTCCAACTGTTTGCCGCGTTTGCCAATTCAAGTTTTCGACAATTTGCGTGCTGTCTGAATACAATGAGAACAATCTCTCGAAAACTGTTATCGTATTTGCCGGGTTTGTTCTTAGTTACAAGGCAGATGTAAGAACAAATTATGGCAAACTTTTGTTGCTTGTCTGAGTAATTTCAAGTGCAATGACGTTTGTAAATCAATTTTAATATTTAATTTGGATAAGATTTGCATAATTTTGTAAAAATAAGTACATTAATAATGGACTATTGTAAAATCTTCAGGGCTGCATTGTTAATTAACCCAATCGATTCAGACGAATTTTGTCCGTCATCTTTTAGCCGTCGAAATCGCGCAGATCGGATGACTACTTCTTATAACTGTCATAAGAATCGATTTGTTTCAAGTGTATTAAAACTTTTGCGCAGACGAAGTTAGCCTTGCTTTCTCGTTTCGATGATTTTTAGTGAACTTAAAATAGTTAAAAGTATATTAAACTCCGCAAACTCTAACCACTGTACCACAACCGTTAATAAGAGACAATTGGTTATATATATGCAAATCAAAAAACCGTTTTTAGCCTTTTTTACGTGTAATTCAGTCAGAAACAGGTCTCAGATATCCAATATTTTAGTTGGTCTTCTTTTATAATTCTCACACTGTCGTTTAGGTAAAGTGCAACTCTAATCATTTGTAAGTGCCTTAAGCAAACGACCTCCTAAACGCTTAGATTGCGCTTTCCCCATTGTAATTTG
This sequence comes from Lordiphosa collinella, assembly GCA_018904265.1. Lineage (NCBI taxonomy): Eukaryota > Metazoa > Arthropoda > Insecta > Diptera > Drosophilidae > Lordiphosa > Lordiphosa collinella. The sequence goes on from JAEIFV010000264.1 coordinate 337,258, forward strand.
CACAAAATTGTTAACATCTTCGCGAAAAGCGGTGGGAAGGGTACGATGGAAGGGTGGCTACCATATCAACAGTCAGCGGAAGTGGTTCTTGTTTGACTGTAAGTGGAAGCGGTTGTATGTATGGTGTGTATGTGCAATCACGCCCCTTTCCCTCCATTCTTACAGACATTTCCAATTATGATGCTTGCTGTTCGCGTGCAGTTAAAACAGTTAAAAAAAAACCTGCGCCATTTGGCCAGTTGCTGATATAAAAGTTCAATGGCCATTTTCAAGTTTTGCTTGGCTTTGCATGATATTCAAAAAATTGGGCGCCGTTTGTATCTTCGTTTAACTCCGAATTTTAGCACAAAATGCAATTATCTAAAATGGTCAAATCTCTTCCAACCCCAAGGCAGGCATTTGCATACAGAGAGAAGAAAAGGGGATCCTTGTACACAATCAACAGGAAATGGCTTCGGGTCAGTCAGGCAAAAATGAATTATTACGTTATCCACATGTCCAGAACTAACCAAAATAAATGGAAAATCTTTTGTGAAAACAATTTAATGTCAGAACTTAACCCATTTACATGACAATTTCTGCCGGCACCGGCACCGGCTCCGCCCTCTGACAGAGACATCATAGCAAAAACAAAAAAAAACAAAAACCCCGAGCCAGACAGACACATAAACAACACAGCGGCAGCAGGAGGAGGCAGGAGGATCTGTATGTGGAGTGTACCACAACAAAATGCCACATGAGTGGGTGAAAAGTGCTGACAAAATGAAAATTCCGCAATAGGGAGTCGGAAGAGGGAAATGGAACATTTTGTTCAGTTCCAGTGCCAGTGCCAGCAGGGAGCTGCACTTGAGACCCGGATGCCATTTTCAAGCAAATGTCCTTGAATGGAAATGCTGGCACAGGTACATCACAGACAGAGTTTATAAAAGCTACTGGATAACAACATAAGCAGGTTTAAATGGTTTTCATTCCCCGCATGACTAAACGACACATTTTTAAAATTTAGTTTTGGATATTCCTGTGGATGTAAGTGATGTAAGTGGAATTTTGTGTAATGAGGAAAGGGTTGACTAACATGTTTTTTTTGTGGCTTAAGAGGTTGCTGGATAGACTAGGGAGCGTCAATCCTTTCGAAGAGGCTCAAATTCAGATCACGAAACCGTTTCCTAGTTTTTCGAGTCTAAGGATTAGCTCGAGCATTGGTTCTTAGAATTTAGATATGAAGAAAAGGAAGACCAAAGTAGTTAAATGAGAAACAAATGTCCAAGAGCGAAGGGTGAACAGTTGAAAGAAAATGAAGCACAAATAACTTTTAAAAATAAGTTAGAAATAAGAAATGTATCATAAATGAAGGAAAGAGCAAACAGAAGAATCGAATGAGAAATAAAATACTCAGGGAAAAAAGCGGATGGTAAAAACTAAAACTATCGTATTTGTTTTATTTTGCCCCTTTTGTATTAAAGTTAATAAATAAGAACTATAATTAGACTAAAAACATATTTAAGCATCGAATTCTGGTTACCCCTTTTATACTCCCAATACACGGAACTATGAGAACTACAAGCGATTTATATTGGTGAATATGTTTATATACATATGCTTCCCACTTTTCATAAAACGTTATGTTTAAATTCCATATAGAAACATATTAAAAATTCGAATATTTAGATAGTCGAATTTGAACCACTAGACGGTCTGTTCTGGTTTTTACCAGCCAGTGTATAAGAATTAATATTTTGTTGTGCACTTTGATCAATCATACAAAAATAAACGAGACAGTAAGTTAAACTCGGCCCTGTCCGACTTCGATATACCCGTTACTCAGGGGAATAAATGTTTAATAGCCTTTCCTTATGTTAATTAACAGAGCATTAACATTAATGTGAACATATAAACATTATGTTAACCTTTCTAGCTCTGCCATTTATTATCCGATCTTTATGAAAATTATAGAGATTATAGATATTGGCCGTATAAACTATTCTACAAAATTGTAGGAGTTATTCAACATTTTTTATTGGGGGGCGAAGAGGGCGCGTGGCCAAAATTTGAAATAAACTTGATCTACCTATGGAAAATACTAGTCTACATACAACATTTGGTTACTCTAGCTCTTGTAGTCTCTGAGATCTAGGTGTTCATTCAGACGGGTGGACAGACGGACATGCCTACATATATCGCTTCGGTTGTTGATGTTGTCGGAGATGCTTCCTTCTGCCTGTTACATACATATGCACGACCTTAGTATACCCTTTTTACTCTTCGAATAACGGGTATAAAATAGATGTGTGTGTGTGGCTAACATTCACGAAGCCTTGATGTGAAACATGTTGTGTGAGTGTTACTATATACTCGATACTCAGACCTCGATACTCAGTACTCGATACTTAGTAAATAGCTAAGTACTCGTTACTAAGTACTTAATACTCAGTACTCGATACAAATTACTCGACTTTTAGTACTCGATACTATGTACTCGATATAAAGAAGTCGATCCTGGGTTACCCAGTACTTATTATTTGATACTCAGTGCTCGATTCTATGTATTCGATACTATTTACTCGATACTTAGTGGTCAGTATTCAATATTAAGTACTCAATAGTCAGCATTCTATACTAAGTACTCGATACCCAGCATTCGATATTCAGTACCCGATTCTAAGTACTCGATACAAAGTGGTCTCAGTACTGTATTCACGTGACGCTGAAATCAAATATACCTCCTACTTAAATCTTCCGTACCGAAGCATCTTTCACATCAAAAATTTAAGAAAATTTGAATTTGAAGTAAACCTGCCATTCCCTTGTCAATTATCTCTAAAGAGTGAAATCTCAAAGTTATATGAAGATAAAGTGCCATCATAGAATATTTATGATAGCAATATTTAGAGATATTTGTTTTTCTATTGCACTATCTTTACAGAAACTCTTAATGCCTCTTTATTTATGACAAGTGAAAGGCCAGCTTAAGAAACTATAATTTTACTTCCTCTCTTCCCATTTACCCTCCAACGGTGATGACTTTTTAACTACATATATAATATCCAGCAGCGTCTTTGTGGCATGCAAGAATGTTTAATGCTCTTAAGATGACTCTCGTTTACTTATATTGTGCCATGAACAACTTTAAAGGTCGTTTGAAATGCGTTCTCTCTATTACTTTTCAATTTATTTTCGCCCATAATCCTGACGCCAAGTGGCGCCACAACAAAACCAAATGTCCCACTGTGGAGGGCCATCAAGTAATATTTATGTATACTGTAAGTGCAAGGCAGCCACAATTTCATAACATCCTCATCCTCAGAAGCACAAAAGTGAAACCAAGTTCTTTGTATAAAAAATATCGACATTCATCTAAATGTAACAGGAATTCTTTGAGAGATCTTTGGGAATTGCGCCATTACTCTTTGCGTTCAGCTTGAATGGTTTTTGGTTTTGCAATGGAACCCACAAAATCATATTTCATATTTAATGGATTATGGCAGGCATGGCAAAGGCAGATGCAGAGAATGGAGACTGCATGCCCTGATGGTCATGTGAATAATAGTGCACAAAAGTCATATATAACGTAACCAATGGTCACATTCAGCAAAGACCAATGACAAAAGGAGGACCAATTTTGGCAAATTAATAGAGTATTTGTGGCTAAAGTGAGCAGGTCCTTATAAAATACATTTCCTAAATTCAGAGTCAACCTGGACCTTGGAAAACAAAACTTTGTTCAAGTTTTCTGACATAAAGCCCAAAATTAACCTGAAACTTCGAACACTTCTTCAATTTTGGGGTGGGTAATTTACAGTCAGAATATTTTTAATATTGATATTAAAATGGTATTAACTTTAATATCGATATACATAGGCTGATCCAATTTTTCACTTTTGTGGCTATTTAGTAATTGTAGAAACTGCCTTAAAATTTTTTTTCCTAGTAATAGAGTTGCCGGGTGTGGTTCAGCGGCTGGTGTGTGCGATGAAAAATGAAAAGTTTTTCTATGAAAAACTTACACACCCGGTCACCTTCACTAGCTGTTGGCCCCAGCTTTGAAGTAACTAGTCATGGAAAAAATGTCTCAAATTCGGCGTTAAACTGTAGGTCCCTTTCTCTTGTGTGAAAATTATAAGCACACAAGCCAAGACATTGAGAGAAGCTCGGCTTTGGCCTTTTGGGCTGTGTCAAGTCAAATACTAGAGTTGCCTTACCAACTTGATAGATCAAATGGACTTAAGGTAAGTAACTATTTTCAACTGGGTTAACCATTATATATTAGCCTGAACTTTTTACAGATTTCTTAGCAAATTAGTATTGGTTTAAGCGTAAAAAATGCTTTAGTCACGTTTAAGCTTAGTTGTCACAGCGTTTCGATTCACTTAACTATATAGCATAAAAAGGAGAACTATTTTAAAAAGCAAAGAGCAATGTCTCTTTATTAAGTAATCGTTTAGCTATATTGGTTTCCGCCATCTATGGCAAATGTACAGATTTTTAGCTTTTTAACGCAATACGATTTATCATTTCATATCGCCCACTTTTTGGATCTAATTTGTTTGGCCACACAATAGAATCTATATAAATAAATGCAAGTTTATCCATAAAATTTATGACATCAAATTAGTGCGTGGAAGCTAATGCCAAACGGTCATCAATGGGTTGGGTTGGAACTGGAATTGGCCAGGTGTTTTATGGCCATTAGGCTAATATGCCTGTGGCGACAGTGGGCAAATGTCAGTGAAAAACAGTTTTTGGTTTTTTCTTAAGCAGACTTAAGTAATGGGGGGCTGTGCTGAATAAATTTGGAGCGGGATTATAGATTTTCGGGATTTCCGCAAGACCCGAAAAAAAACTTCGGGACTGAATTTAAAATCTTAGGTCGGGAGCGGGACGGGATTAATGCAATATCATTAAATTTGTTTGGTCACGAATTAGTTTTATTGACCGCAGCAAGTTAATGCGCATCAGTGAAAGCAATTTGTCAAACTAATCGAATGGTCACATACGAAAGCAAAAACAGTAAATAAAAGCCGAAATTTTAAGTAAAGACGAAATCATTGAGAAGCATAACAAACTAACATGTACATTTTTTGAAGGCGATTCCATTTAAAACAAAAAGTTTTTTTTACTAGAACTTCTTTTTCGACCTATCATTCATACGCAGATATATGCTATAGTCATCCGATTTTGACAAAACTGTGTAGAATTGTGTAAAAGTATATAAAATAAATATATGCCAACGTAAGGAATGTTTCCATTAAAAACAAAAAGTTATTCTCACAAGAACTAGTTTTTCTACCGATCGTTCCTATGGCAGCTATATGCTATAGTCATCCGATTTTTACAAAACTTTGTAGAATTGTGTGAAAGCATACCAAATAAACAAATGCCAATTTTAAGAACATTTCCATTGAAATTAAAAAATTTGTCTCAATAAAACTAGTTTTTCGACCGATCATTCCAATGACAGCTAAATGCTATAGTCATCCGATCCGGCCGGTTCCGGCAAAGGTGCAGCGTATTTGTACTAAAAGACTTCGTGCAAAGTTTGGTGAAGAAAGCTTTAAAACTGACGAAGGAGATAGCTTAGAAACAGACGGACGGACAGGGCTAAATCAACTCAGCTCGTCATGCTAATTAAGAATATATATACTTTATGTGGTCGGAGATGCTTCCTTCAATGCGCTAGAAACATCCAGAGAATTTTTTAATACCCTCTGCAAGGGTTTCAAAAAAAGGGATCCAATTTGTGTCCTACCCGCGCCCATCTCTTGATTCCGTTTCGAGTAATTTTCTTCTTTAAGCCCATTACGGAGATGCTGAGAATTTTCTCGCAGCGTTAACTGTTTCATAATTCTCAGAGCAGCCTCTGAGACTGTAGTGTGACCTGGCAACAGTAAAAAGGCAGACGAGGTTTTTTAAAAAAATGGGCGAGCAAAAAATTTTGAAATGAAATGGTTTATAAAATTGAAAATGAAGTCAATCGGCGGTGTCCCAGAAATCTCTTACAACCAAATTCCAACCCAAAACCAATTCTCGGTGTCCTGAAACTGCTTGTTTAAACCTCTGGATTGCCCAAAACCCAAACAACCACCAACGACACGACCGAAATCACTAGAGACCATAATCATACACACACCTTTCAAACTCGACTTTCGAACTAGACTTTCGAAGAAAACGAAATCTCTCTAAGTTCTGGGACACCGACGGAAGCCAAAATCTCTAGAGATTTCCAGGACACCCCCGAATAATTGGAATTCAGAGGTCATAGGCAATGCCATGGAATTTTTGATGGAATTAAAATTAGCCTGGTACCACATTAACGCGACACCATAGTCTAGAGATAGCCAGCTCCATAGACTGGAGATACTCGCCGGCTCCTGGTGTTAAAGAAGGATTGGCCACAACAGGGGCGTCGGGACTAAAGGAAGCCACCGCAGATGGCGTGGACAGAGCGAGTAGGCGCCATTATAATGGGCTGTGGAGGTTGTGGCTCAGGGGGTGTGGGAAATGTCAAACAGTCACATTCACTGGAGTAGCAATCCGAAAAGGATTCTCCGCCATAAATGGTAAGCAAAAAAATAAATAGAAATGCCCAGATTCAATTTTTCCGTGAAGTCCTCCATATGATTTTTGTATTGTTTGTCTTTGTTGCTTCCATTTTTTTAATTTTCATAGGTACCTCTGACAATTATTATACATTCTTCATAATTTCTATGACCCCCTAAAACGAATTGGCAAGCCATGCTCATTCTTAGAGCAGTACTTGGTCTGAGAATGTGCTCTGAGAATTTTCTTTAGCGTATTCTCTGAGCTATGTAATTAGATGGGCTCTGCGTCTTCGTAAAAAAGGATATTAAAAAATATACAGTTGATGATTTTTTGTATCCACTTGGACTGGATATGTCTTTAATATCCTTTTAATCATCCAACGGAGCTGAAAATCGTCCAAAGGATGATCAGTTTTCATATCCTTTGGACGATTTTCCGTTGAATGATTTAAAGGATATTAAGGGTGCCTTAGAAGAAGAAGATAGAGATGCCTTTAATAGCATATCCAGTCTAAATGGATGTTAAACAAACTTAAAGCCAAGAAATGAAGGAAAGAAAGAAAGGGTTCGAATCAAACCCTTGATTCGACAAGATTAGGAACCGGTAAGCTAAATAGACGTCAGACTTTTTGATTGGTTCATATCTCAGGACCAAAACGTCTCCAAGATTTTAGTGTTTTGCAGCCAGTAGTTCTATATTGATTTACCTTAGTAAGAGCCAGAAACCATATTCCTAGATATAAATCTCAGGTTTCGACATAAGTCCGAAGACTTCGAAGACCTTGTCATAAAATTTACTCGAATGATATCTTAGTTTGATCACTGAAGAGTCATGGGTTCATATTACGAAAAAAAAAACAATTTGTTTCTTATATTTTTAATGTGTTTTCTTTTAACCTTCAACTTAGCTTTCCATTTTTCGATAATATTCCATTGTGTCCCAAACTGGATCAGATAAATTTGAATGGAATTTCCCAATTCTTTCCCCGTGTCGCCCATCAATCGTAACGCGTCATCGATTGAACGCACGCAAACATACGCGATAGTGGGCCAACTGTTGAGCCCACTTTTGTGCTCACACCCAGAAACTTGTCGTCTGCGCAACAGTTGATAGATTAAAGTTAAAGTTCACCTCCAACTTTCTCAATTTCAGGGGTGGCACTTTGTGTATGTGTGAGAGTCGTTAGGAAAACTATTCGCAACTCATAATTAAAGTTTTCTACGACGTTCGCATGTTAGAACGCATTTATTGAAATATGCCATAGCCCTTTTGCTTGACTAACAGAACAGTTTTATTATTTCTCCGATAAGTAAAATTTGATTTGAGGTCTATTGGACAGAAACAGGGAGGCTTAATTGTATAGAAAGTCACTTGTAACTCTCCTTTAAGTTTTCCATTGACAAAACGAAGCATACACATGTTTATTTATACACTATGTTGATAATATCAGAATACATTTGTACATACATTCATAGTATTACACATATAAAATGTACAATAAGTGTAGATAGCAGTGGCGTACGCAGGGGAGGGGTTTTGGGGGTTACCCCCTTTGAATATATGTTTACATGACAAATAATAGACTAAGAAAGAAGCGGCTAAATGGATATTTTTTAAAACCCCCCTTGGAAATATCCTGTGAACGCCACTGGTAGATGGTATGCTTTTTGTGATATCGCTCGTTTGGCAAATGAACGACTCTTGTTTTGAGGCTTACCAGCTGCACTGATAAACATAATTTAAGTCATGCGGTTATGCTGAGCGATTTCGGTTTTCTGAGTTCTTTCATTGTACTTGGAGTTTCCTCTTTCTACACTAATATTAATGCGTTTATTTTCTTATTAATTAGAGGAAATATATAGAAAAATGACTAAAGCAAAGATTTTTGGAAAAAGTACAAGCAAAGTGCGAACCAGCAAATTTGATTGAAAATGGTATCAGAAATTTTAAATTTCAATGCTGATAACTATTTAAGTGTACAACAAAATGTTCTGAGTAACATTGTGCTTAAAAAGTGTAACTTTTTCTATTTGTTTTTCTGTTTCTCTTCATAATGTAGAAATTCTTCATATTGCTTTAATCGAACGATTTCATATATGTACATAAATCTTTCTTCAAATTGAGTTGGTGTGCCAAAAATAAAGAGACAAAGTTCATGGCTGGCAGCCAAGAAAGTTGGAGGAAAGTGAAAAACTGTCAAAATTGCCAATTAAATTGCAAAAACAAAGTGAAGGAAATGGCAATTGCAAGGCGGGCAGCAGCCCATCAAATTGCTTTTACGAACCTTCAGAGGATGAGTATGATGATCTTGATGATGATGATGCGGCAAGCAAAACAAGAGTCAAAATGCAACACAACAAAAACCCAACTTGGCACATGAGTTGCAGAAAGAAAAAGTAGCCAACAGGGCGCCGGCACTTGGCGCCGGAAAATAAACACACACACACAGACAATGTTTGATTTCGTTTTCCTTGGGCTTTGAGATTTGGAATTCTTGGCAACAAATTCAATTGTCCTGCGTTCCTGTTCCTATTCCTGGCATTTGTTAATTGCTTTCGAAATGGCATTTTAGAAATTAAATTGCCATTCATTTGGAATGCCTCAAGTCTGTTCAACAAACTGCAAGTCAGCGCCGGGAGTTTCTGTGTCATGTTTGTCAAATTGACTGAAGCCCCTTTCCGGCTGCGTCTTCTCCTTGTTGACGATGATGTTGATGGCCTGTCTGTTTGTGTTGTGCTATGTCCTGTTCAGCTGCTGCTGCTGTCATGTTTACGCAGTAGTCGGTAGCTGCCTTTGGCAGTAGGAAGCTCAGTTCAGAGGAAAGGAGAGGGTAAGTAAGTACTCTTTTATGGAATTTTCAATAAAGTAATAAAGTTCAACCAGTTCGGGGTAAAGCTTTATTAATTGAGAATTGAGAAGATGTTCATCTAGATACAAGCTAACAACTTATTCTACTAATTAAAAGATAAGATATAGGGACTAAGTGTAGAAGGAAGCAAACAGATTTTTTGTGTGACTTGGACATGTCAAAACTGACTGAATTTAAATAGATCATTCACGCACAGCCTAAACAGTAAGGCAATATTGAGTTATTTACAATAGTTTACCTTGTCCCACCGGCACATTTTAGTTAGCATTCTCTGGATGATCTAAATGACCTCATTCCTTCTGGGTATTTCCTCAATCCGGGTGAACATACTTTACGAATGATCAAGTCACTGTCGCAACATTTAGCTTTTTCCTATAGATAAGCTATCGAGTTCCCAAGTGTCAGCAATAGAGACAGCTGTTGTGTTAATTGCTTAGACATGAGGGGGAAAGGGCTTTAGTACAGTGGTAGAAGTTTATGGCCCAGCTTTATTGAAAACTGACTACGTCCATGTTGGGAATGGCCAAGGCCAAGGTAAGCTAAAAATTTTCGTTCTTTGTTATAGAATGATCAAATTCCATCAAACTTCTTATGAATGCATAGTGAAAACTGTCTATAAAGTGAAGGGACAACCATGAGAGCATGTGGACATGTGGAAAGCGAACTTTGATTTTGTCGATTTTTTGAAGGGTATTTTTCTTGCAGCGTTCGGCCACACTGTTAAGAACTTATTTTATAAGAGTGGATGCACAAAAATCAAATTGCAAAATGTGTAATAAAATTATAAAGACCAGTGGCAACTCGACAAATATGTAATGCTCTTAAATGCCCCCTTATTTAAAAGCAAAGCCAAACCCAAAATGCTAAATATAAGTATAAATGATATTGACTTCCGCGAATTAGTGTTCATATGTGTGTGAATTGGCGACTTTTTATGCATGTGTGTATATTAAATAAGGAAAAGACGAAGTTCCTAGTCTCAGCGCGCAGTGAGCCTACGCGTCTTGGACAATCTGTTGCAATGGGAGAGTACAACTTTAACGCTGTAAAGGACTTTGTCTTCCTCGAAACGATGATTACCAGCGACAACATCAGTCTGGAGATCCGAAGAAGAATAACTCTTGCAAACCGATGTTACTACGGGCTTAGTAAGGAGTTCAAGAGCAGAGCCCTCTCTCGAAAAACGAAAATTGCGCTATACAAGTCGCTTATTATCCCAGTACCAGTGATGAGTTTTGCACTGGGGACACTGATCTAGTCAAGCGCTTAAAACCACAGCGGCTGCGCTGGCTTGGACATGTTACTCGTATGGATGAAGAAGCTCCAGTAAAAAAAGTGTACAGGCGGAAGGCGAACGAATTAGGGAAAGCAGGTGCTGAACGACATTAAGGCGCTTGAATTGACCAACTGGTGGAAGCTCGCAGAAGACAGTGGCGAGTAGCGGGCATTAATAGCAGCGGCCGAGACCGTCAAACGGTTGTGATAGAAATATCGGGCCAAATTAGAAGAAGAAGTGCATAATGTGCATATTAATTTCTTATTGTACATAAAATTTACTGATATTGTACATAAATATGTGCATTAGGCATATGACGAAATTTTATTTAAACTTTGCTCATTCGCGCGAAAAAACGTTCCCCAGAAATCAAGTCAAAGTCTGAGATCTGGGATATAAGGGGTTTTCGAGGAATAACTTGAAAAATACTCATCTTAGGTGGGTCGATTGTTCCCGCGACCCCACTTACTATTACGATATGAGTTTTTCGTCCATACATCAAAATACTCTACGCCAGTTTTTTAACCTGGTCTCCATACAAAAGTTGATACGTAGTGAATTATCGTTTATTTTTCTTATGAGTAGAGCTTCTGTAGGCAAATGTGTATTGGTGTAACTTTAATCTAATGGTTTTTGTTAATTTTTTTAGTCCATTCAATATTACAAAATGAAAAAGAAAGAAATTTTTCATTTAAAAGTTCAGACTTTGACTGCGGAACGTTTTTTCACGTAAATGACATTAGAGTCGTGTATTTAGTATTCTTTTGGTGCCCCCCGACGGGTAGGACCATTTAAATTTGATTCTAAAATTTAGTCAATAGCCAAATGTGCATGTTTGTATGTCTATAAAAAAAAAAAAACATAAACAGGATCGGACATGTTCCATCTCTGAAAATCATACAATTTATATTCCAAGTCTTGCCACCCACTAGGTTCTGAATGGAAGAGGCAGACGCATTGCCAGTGCTTTCTGACGTGTCGTTGGCATATCTTATTACATCAGGAAGCTCAGTGCTCATCGGAGCGCTTGGCTTCGGCTATAAAAACTGTGGTTTCTGACAACAGAAACCGAATGACCGATGAGCATATACCTCAACGCGTCTTTTTACAATCTTTGTCTAACGATTTTTGATAGAAACAGAAGTTCTTACGATTCGTGGATTTAGCTGAATCATTTTTTGTTTTTTGGTTATGTTTGAGGTATATTTCAGCTCGAAAAATCTATTTTGAAAAATTATGAATTTAAAAACGTACAAAAATATAGACTCAACTGTCAGCTACGCAGACATAAGGCGGATATTAAGTGTGCTCCATGTTTAAGCATAAAAATATGTTTTGTTTTTAAGTTAAGCGTCTTCTCTCAATCCTATCAGAAATTCTTTTGTTATAAATGATCTTTGAACTATTAAAAATTCGTTTCATCTATTTTGTCAGAATGAAATTTTCATTATGCGACAAATAACACCTTAATAGCCTCAATAGACTTGTTTATTGTAAAGACACATAGTCATGTAGAAACATTTTGTGAATATATCAAGAAATATTTTTTTTCTCCTAAAAAATATATATATCGAAATGATGGTTTTTCGAAAAAATGTTTGGCAAACCCTACTTTTTAGGTGAAGTCCAATCCAATTTGGTAAAAATCCATCCACAAGGATGGATAGAGGGGCTTGATTTCATCGATATTTGGTTTTAAATCCAAAAAGTTTGAAAAGAAATGTGTTTTTTCTAAAACCACATATTTAAGATCGAAAAAGTCGAAAGAAATTTGTCGTAGTCGATCACTTTCAGACTATTAACTTACTGTGAAGATTGTTTAAATTGAGATTTTCCGAGCCCAGTCCTTCAAAACACACACTACCCACTGTACCACAATTTCTTACAATGCGTCATGAACTAAATGTCATCCCACTTAAATAACGTCTACGTTACGTTTCGATGATGTGCTAATAACATTTTGTTATCTATTTGTTATCTTTTCATTTTAGGAACAATTTTAAGGATTGTTTTCTTTAACATTTTTGGGTTTTTTTTGCTGTTTTCTTGACTTCAGTTTCGGACTGATTTATTTTGACGAATTCTATTGGTGAACATCAGAAAATATCCGAGATATCCGAAATCAAATTAATTCCAAACGACGTCAGCTCGGGAGAGTTTGATTTTAGCTCGATATAGGCTTCATTCAATCACACACGGGATTTATTTTAGGGATTTATTTTAGCTTGTAATCCGACCTCAAATTGATACCTTAGTAGGATTAAGTCGAGAAGGCCCGATATTGATAAAAGCTTAAAATTCGTACTTGATTTGATCTTGAAATCGGCTTGGTGCAAGTTTGACCGATATTAAATTGAGCTCGATATTCGAACTGCCCTCAATCCGAAAATGGAATGGAAATAGCTTCACTCAAGAGCCTATCTGACTTTTTTAAAGACCTTTTTGATTATCAAACCAGCAAGTTTTGCCGGTTCGGGGTCATTAGTTATTTGCTTATCCCCGGTTCTTTCTTAAATAGACTTCAGCTTCCTATTCATGCCAGCATTGCTATGACTGTCTGGGAATTCCAAGGCAAAAATCAACACAAAAAGTAACCGCAAGGTTGATAGAAGCCTTTGCGTATGTGTGAGTACCCATTTATACTCATAGTATTGGTGAGAGATTTTCTTGCTCTTGGTTTGTTTCACTTTTTCGCTTCGACATGAGACATCCCTACTCACTTCAATCTCGAGCCATGATTATTTAACTTTTAAGTACGAATCCGAAATTGAAATTAGCTTTTTCGGATTCATACACGCTTTTCAGGATTGTTTCAAGCATTTCGAGCTTGTATCATGTTTGATTCAGTACGAGTCGGTCTTGAAATTTCAATCCGAAGGTCGTGATCTAATCAATCTTTTTGAGCTTGATTTTAGCGCACCTTTTTTTCTGTGTATTTCTAATTTGCAAATACAAGAAATATATATTGAAATTGCAAAACTCCCAGAAATCTGTCAACTTAAAAGAGCAATCCACAATCTGCGCGAAATAAATCTTTAAACTAACTAGACAAAGTTTCAACGCAACCTTAATTGTCATAATCACAGTATGGAGACACAAGAGCGTCGTTATGCTTCTTTGCGGCGTCAAAAATTAAAACGTGACACAAATTACTTGACTCCTCGGGGTCCTCCAAAGCACACACTGCCACAGACAAATGCCATTAACCAGAATAGCAGCGTTAGGAGGGAGAGCATATGAAGGGCTGGACTTTGTTTTGACAGCCGCACTGCGCCTGTCTCATGGGGGCCCAAGACTAGGTTCTTCTGCTGCTGCTGTGTCTGTACTGGGTTGTCGTCGTAGTCCAATTTCATTCCCATACTCGCGCCACACCTCGGGGAGCTTTTGTTAATAATTTTTTTGCTTGCAGATTTCGCACGCACGCACACGTCAAAGGACCAGGGAATAGCATAAGTAAGGAGATCCTTGCTTTAAAGTGAATGTGTACGTATGACCCAGTGGGGCACTCCATATATGCTTAAAAGCACTCTCGTCAACTTTTGGCAATGTTTGAAATTGTTCTCCAAAACCAATCAAAATTATGACCATTCAGAATTAGTTAATGCTCTCCCAACAACTTTTTCTCTGATAAAGTACAAACAATCTCGAGTTTTTGTATACTTATTCTGATATGCCCCTTAGTTGTTGGGGATGCTAAATCTTCTGCACAGAACAATCCGAACACAACCTATTGGAAACGTTTTACTGTCACAACGAAAAGATTAAAAATAAGCAGGACTTTTCTGATACAAACTTTAAAATGTTATTTTCTAACGCAATTAGAAACGACGATAATATTGAACCGAACATATTGCTTTGCTCTTTCCATATAGTTTAAGTTTAAAGGACTCTGGTTCGGTTTGCGTTTTGGCTTACGATCAGTTTGGATCGGTTCGGATAGGCCAATTGGAACTTATGTGTTTCACAATCGGGGCTGGAAAATCAAAAAAGTTTGAGTACCTCCTTTTTGCAGGTTTGAACCAAAATTAACCAATTGTTAATGTTCGATAAATTACGGTTAAATATTTTTGGGTAAAGGAACCTTGGTTCGGGTCATCTTATATCCAATTTTAATATTAAGTCAATAAATATTTGGAATTAACTTAGTCTTGAGAGAAGATGAATTGTAGGTTTCAAGGCTCTAATAAAATAAAAAATATCATAAAGCTAATAAGGAATATATATAGTTTATGGGGTCGAAATAAATATTTATTGCAAACTTCTGGGCAAAATTATAATACCCTTTGCAAGGGTATAATGAGCAATTTCAGTTTTACCGTTCAAATGGTATTACAAATGTCTATGGTCCGTTTTTCTCCGCCGATTGTGTGCGCAGTTTTTAAATCTGTTGAAGAGCTTTTAGAGTTCAGCACAGACACTAATTGTTCCATTGTAAAATGGTTTTGGTCCGATTCCTAGGTAAGGAAGTGACCGAAATGCTCGCAAAACATGAAGTCACATGAAAGACCCAAACTCCAAACTGAACCTGAACATGACTCATGATTTTACATAAGGAATGACATCAAATTGAAGATGCTGAAAAATGCTGTAAGCTAGTGTAATCATCCATTTCAGGGATGCAAGCCGCTTAAAAATTGGAATTGGTTAGGTTCATTGGTCTAGTTTTTTTAAACCCCTGGCTCTGGTCATTATACGTTTTATGTAGCTAGACCGTGGTTTTGGCTAGGCTTAGTGGTTCACACTTAATATCAGGGCTGCAAACCCATATTTAGGAATTCCGGTTCGCGGGTTCGAACCAAAATTTAACAATGGTGAGGGTACAGAAATTTGAGGTTCAAGATTTTGGACGAAGGTTTTGGTTCGATCCTTGGTTCAGCCCATACATTACACAATATTGAAAAAAAGAAAATTTATTTTAATTTGTAATCAATAATCCCATGTATTCTACAAATCGCTTTCGACCTAAAATCGACCGAATCGTGTGGAAAGCATAGACCTAAAAACGACCCAATCGTATGAAAATTGTGTCGTTTTTGGGTCGGAAGCGAATTGTACTGCACAAGGAAATATTCAAAATTTAATTTTCTGTAATGTAAAATTCCATTCTAATATCAAGTACTTGTTTTATAAATCATTTAATAAGTTTTGACTGTGAACCATATTTTAACAAAAATTTTTGGATACCAACGAGATCCACCAAATTTGAAAGGCACTTATGGTAGTAGAAAACCCCTGGCTGGGTTTAGTCTGATTGGCTAAGGTTTTTTTTGTAAAAGACTACTGAATTTTTTTAGGAAAATTTACTTTTTAGAAAAAGACAAGTTTGTACCTCATAAACTATCTGGTGTTTTATTTTTTTGTGTTCTGCTATTTGGTAGCTCTCAACCAGGACTACCAAAAACTTATTTTGACCAGTTTAAAAAAAACGTCTTTAGGCTCAAAATTACGATAATTAAAAAAATATCAAATTTTCGTAACTTTGAGCCTGAAAACGTTATTTTTTTTAACCTGGTCGAGGAAAGTATTTGTAGGCCTTGTTAAGAGCTACAAAATAGCTGAAGACAGTAAAGTAAAATTCCAAATAGTTTTTGAGATATAGACCTGTTTTTTTTCCGATTTCGACAAAACTTAGTGCAATCATGAAAAGGCACAACAAACTGTTAAATTTGTAGAATCGTGTGGAAGCATATAAAACAAATACATGCCAATTTTGAGGACGTTTCCATTGAAAACAAAAAAGTTTTTCTAACTAAGACTACTTTTCAGAAACTACTTTTCTATGACAGCTATACTATATAGATGTCCGATTTCGACCAAATTTGGTGGAATCATTGAAAAGAAAAATAAACTTAGAAATACGAAGTTTGAAGGCGTTTCAATTGAAAACAAAAAAGTTTTTCCCACTAAAACTTTTTTTTCGACCGATCGTTCCTATGACAGCTATATGTTATCCGATCCGGTCGGTTCCGGCAAATGTGCAACGTATTTGTACCAAAAGACTTCGTGAACAGTTTGGTGAGGATAGCTTTAAAACTGACGGAGGAGATAGCATACAAACAGACGGACAGACGTACGGACAGGGCTAAATTTTGTTCGAGATCGAAATCATTCAACCTTCTGGGAGTGTAAATAGTTCAACCGATACCCACTCAAAAGTATGGTGAAGGGTTTGACGAAATCAAATAAGATATGTTCTGGTTGAACTTGACCATGGTCTTTGTACAATTGAATGAACAAAATGATTTGGCACAGTGTAATTGTATTGTCACAAACTTTCTCAAATGGTTTCCTCCTTCCAATAGGCACCTTCTCCCACATTTCGTACTCGCCTTTGCACCATTAGCAGCTGTTTAGCAGTTTATTCTCTAGGCAAAGGCAATTGGTGATGGAGAAGGAACACACGGTGTGTGGCGTTAATAGAAAATAGCACCCAATATACATACATACACTTAAATATAAACATACATATGCTCGTACAAACTTATCTACTCACCTCCAGCGTTAATGTCGGCACCTTGTTAGCAGCGACACAGACGAGAAGCAAAAGTCAAGTAGAGATGCGGCGGCCACAATAATGTTAACAACAATGGCTGAAGCGGCTGTTCCATGTTCACTTGCAGTCCAATTACCGTTAGAATAGTGATAACAAAAAAATGGAAAAATCCTTTGTTGTTGTTGTTTTTCCGTTACCAGGCAAACGGCAGGTGTAAATAAAGTAGTCAAACGAAATGTGGGGGAAATGAAACCAGGATAGAGTCGAAACAACAGAAGGAAGCAACACACGCACACGCGGAAAAAGGAAGCAACATACAAAAGTACCGTTGGGCGGAGAGAGCAGAGGCAGACAGACAGCCGCGAGAGAGAAAGAGAGTGTAAATGCGAGAGCGAGTCCTGGTGTGAGCGCAAATAACAAAACTTTCGCCTTTCGGTTTGTTTCACAACACACTAATAACGCACACTCGGAATCTTTTCACAGGATGCGGCTTTTGAATTCCAATTATTTCATTTTAGTTTTTATCCAAAAACACTTTATCACAACCACAAATGTATGTGATGGCTTTTGTTGTTTCTTTTTTGTTTGTTGCTATTTTTAAACAGTCTACAAATCTAACTGTAGAATTGCTGCGAGCAGCTCCGCACACCCGCACGTACTTCTATCGACTGCGACTGGCGACTGAAAGCAAACGAAACGAAACGGAAACAAGAAACCGCTGCCTGTGCAACGACGACGCCCCCGTTTGCACTGCCACTCACTCAAACAAATAATGAAAATGTTACCCTTGCCCACCAATCGGGTGTAAATGGGGCCTGTCGTTTCTGCGCTGTTGCTATCAGCATGCTTATGTGGGGGTGTGCAGACTGTTAACAGTGAGCCATTAGCAGCACAGCTGCGCTAACAGTTGACCGCTAGCTAACATTGCACTGTGGTAAATGTCTTAGTGGAAATGTTGTGAGATTTGAAATCAAATTAAATTAGTTTAGTTAAAGAAGAGATACTTATTCAAATGTTGAAGATTTTCGACTATCGAATGAACTTAACTTAACTCAACTGCTGAGTGCCCTCAAAAGTATGCTATGAAATCTCAAAATTTAAGCTGCTGATGGGTAGTTTATTGCCTTTTAATTGACCTTAGCTAGGCCAAATAAACTTACCTGATCAATCTCTTTAAAAAGTAAATTTTAAAACATTTTTTAATTTTAATAAGTACGTAATTGGTGATGTGTAGAATTTTGGTGTCAATTAAGCAACCGGAGAAATTAAACCGTAACCGAACAACCCAAAGCGTAACTATTACAAATTACGATTAGTACGATGAACACACATTTATTTGGTGTATACTATGTACCTATTCAGTTGCAAATATTTGCTATTTATTGCTAAATTTAGAAACCAAGTCTGTTTAGATATATGGATTACTGGCAGTTATACGGCGTGCGTTGCTACGACCTCTAAAGCATTCTTAAACTCAAAACGAGGAGGCTTATACGAATCTTATATTAAAATAACCATCTGTCAATGGCCGTGTTCAGTAGAAAAATTGATCGCTGACCATGTATCAGAAAAATATTATACATGAAATAGCTTCTGCTTAGTCAAGCACTTTTAAAGACAATTTCATAAAGGTGGCGCAGACATTGGCTGTAATCTATGCCATCATGGAAATTGCTTAAAAATAGCCAAACTTAAGGGGGTATTGCTGCTTGGAAGGCTGTTTTTGGACCTTTTTTAAAAACAAATCTTATTTGAAAATGGAAATAGTTATTTAAATTCTGTTTATTTTATTGTATTAAAAAGCATTGAATTAAATAAAAAATAAATTTTTTCTTTTGTACGAGGGCTGTTGAAAAAGTTGTCGGCCTTCAAAGTTGGACGTCGAAAAAAAAGTATGCTGCTGGCGGCACGGATAACTCCACTTCGGATCATCTGAAATGGAAAAAGTAAACGTCGTTAGATTCAGTACAGATGTATTTCGGGCCCCTATTTCAATCATAATTTTGCAATTTTTTTTACAAAATGGCGGCCATTGAAAATTGAAAAATCGATTTTGGGCAATTTTTTTTGTAGTTTAGTGTAAAAAAAATAGTACAAAAATGTTTAAAATTATGATTGAAATAGGGGCCATAATGGTGACAATTCTGCGTCGATTGCACTTTGTTTCATCAAAATCGGTTCAGAACTACGGGCGCAATCAGTGCCGCCAGCTCGAAAAACGTGGTTTCAAGATAAACGCGTTTAAAGTTTGCAGTTGTTAGGCACTTTGGGTCTTAGGATATCTTCTAAAGAATTTCGAATTTCAAAAAACCCTTTAAGGACGATATTCTCAAATATCCAAGCCATAAAAATATCAAAAAAAAAAAAAAAAAATGTTTGCCATGCAGCAATACCCCCTTAAGTTCTAATAATTTTTTAAGTTTATTTCTAATAACATTAGGTAACACGGTCCAGTAACTTGAATGGTTGGTAGTGATTCTAGATGATTTTCGTGTGCTAAGCAAGACTGCGTTTTTAGAAATTGTCCATCACGTCGAGATTTTTAGTAATTTGAGCTTAAAGTTGCAAAAAGTGCCTATTTTGACCCTTTTTAGGAGCGTTTTTCGGGGAATCCATTCTATTGTTTGGACTCTCTTTGAAATCATCGGAAAGTACCACTCCTTGGCTTTGAAATAAACCATCCCATAGAATTCTGCGATTTTTTTCAATGGAGATATACCTCTTTTAGCACTTGTGTAAGAATCCAAAAATATCCTTTTTATTGCTGGTGCCCCTAAGTATGCAATGGGTGGTAGAGACTCTAATATGTTTTCGTTTCTAAAAACAGTAAAGAGGCTGGTCATTTGTAATGAACCAGCAACAAAATACTAAAAAAAACCTCACAAATCTGTCCTTTTTTGGACAGATTTTTTTTTGCTCAGGACTTAAGATTCGTTATTTGGGGTTCAAAAATATACCACATAGAAAAGTAATGTTCTCAAAGGGGGATTTCTCAAGCTTCTCCATTTCCTGAACAAGCGATTTCGCTAGAGAGGACGTAGTTTTGGATTTGCAGTGTATCCAAATGGAATGAAAATCAAAACTAGATTTTCGGCTTGAAATTTAGCTGTTGTCACCCCAGCTGGTTCTAATATGCGTACTATTTCACGAACTGAGCCCACACTTTTTATACCCTGTTCCCATTGAAAATGGGAAAAGGGGGATCATGAAGTTGTGCAAAAGTATGTAACAGGTAGAATGAAGCATTTGCGACCCTATAAAGTATATATATTCTTGATCAGCATCAACAGCCGAGTCGATTTAGCCCTGTCCGTCCGTCTGTCTGTCCGTCCGTATGAACGCGTCGATCTCAGAGACTATAAGAGCTAGAGCAACAAATTTTTGCATGTAGGTAGGTGTAATTTTCTTCCCAAACGAGAAACTAGATTTCCGTGATTTCTCGGCCACACTAAAAAAGTTTTGGACTCAGCGGACGATTTTATATATGAAATGACAGCCTTTGGCAGTCGGGATCGAAAATTCAGTAAACTAGTGTAATTAACAAGTTTGATAAACATATGTGGACCGATACGTGACCAAGCAGAAAGGGCAAACATTTTTGATCGACTGCTTCCAAAATGGATGACTAACAACAAACAAGCCGAAGGAAACGGAAACTACAGCTATTTGTATTGCCTACTTTTAGGATGAAAAGAAATTCTTTGCCTTTAAAATTGTCAACCATGTCAAACGTGGCTACGATAAAGCATACTTTAAAGCGACTTATTACCGTCCGAAAGGCAGCATTTCGCTCATTTCATTGTCAGACACCAAATTATGCCATTAATTTTGTCAAAGAACTCTAATCCAAACCTAAATATCATTTAAAAAATTGCTTTTATTTGATTGCATAGTTTTCCACATAAAACATACAACTTAAATTTAACCTAAAACTTAAACAGATTCGTGTCAAAATTCTTAAGCTATTCGAACCTAATTTGTAAAATTCTTTAGAAACTTTCGATAAACAAATCTCAGGCTTTACAACATACTCCACCGTTTTTCCATTAACTATATAACTAGGATTTGATTCGACTTTGATCTTTGGAGTGGCCCATATGGCAGTTGGAAGTTTCAAATGACTCTTAGTCTATGCTCAATCTATGGATCGATGAAAGAAATCATAATATAGCGTGTACCATTGGTCACCAGCAATCCCTCATGGTAGTGTGTCAAACGACCTGGATGCATAAGCATCCAGCCTTTTTTAGTATTGGTCACGGAACAGTTGTAGCGCAGAAAACGACAACCGCCGCCCTCATAATCAATTCCCGCATGATTCATGGCAATGTTGATGGTGTATGTCGAGGAGTCGTGATGGGGACGCAATGAGGGTTGTTCATCGGGTCGATAGCGTACCATGAAGTTCATCAGAGAGCGTGGGGGCTGTAGGATATATCGAAAAAGAAATGTTTAAATCTCACATACTATCGCATAGTTTCTGTAGGACTTGCATTATGAAAGTATCCCGTAAAGACGCGCTCCTGCAGTGGTCTCACAAACAGTTGCAAAAACTTCAAATACAACTGGTCCAGATTTACTTGCTTCATGTGTATATCACGAGTGGGCACTGCCTCATAGCCTCCCTCTAGGCGATTGTCGCTATTGCTGCCGTCTGACCAAGTATTATGGGCCTCCATAATGGCCACCAGATCATCACAAAAAGCATCAGTGACAATCTGAAACCAGAATACATCCGTACAGGGTTGGGGTATAACAGTGCTTTCGTTCAGCTGCAGCGCATAATTGGGATGAATGTATTTCTCGGTCCAGTCATAACGATTGGTGAACAGCGTATGGAAATCGGGACGCACAACAGAGCTGTTAAAGTTATCTGTATTGATCAAATGTCCAAAGAAACGCTGATTGCTCAGATACATGAAGATGCCCTGTGAAAAAAAAAGAGAAAAAAAAATGTTGAATAATATTTTAAGGGAAACCTTGGACCTATAATAATACTTTATAATGTGTTCGTACACTACGGACCCGACCTTAGGTTAAATCAAACAGTACACTACCAACCAACTATACCAACCTACATTTATGATTTTTCAAACTTTCGCATATTCAAAAGGACAAAAAAACAACTTTTCCAATAGATTTAAGGACATTTCTGAATGTTACACTTAAGAATGGGTTTTTAACTGCGCTTTCTGCTTCTATTTGGTTGTGAAAGGGAGAACACATCTAACTTTTTTATTTTTTTCGCTGTGCACTAAAAATGTATTTTTCGTATGTATGATGTTGGTTATTTCGCTAAACATGTTCTGTTCTTTTTTTCAAAGTGAGTCAACTCACTCAAATTGTTCAGTTGTTCACTTGTTTAGTTGTTCAGGTGTTCAGTTGTTGAGTGTTCGCTTGGTCATTGTGATTCGAACTAATTTTAATCCTTCGCTGCTGATCACACTGTGGAATTGTTGCCTATTTGTTAGCCATCTCTAAAATGGTTGTGCATTTTTATGGAAGAATTATAATGAACAAACGGTTGGGACTTCCACGCCAGTATGTTGCTTACATTGACACGCGGACAAAAATCAGCCGAAGAGACACCAAATTGAGTGAACAAGTCACTGAACAACTCTCAATGAACAACTCACAGAATAAGAGCGGCTGAACAAGAGCAAGTGTACAACGCTGATTGAACAACTCATAGAACCAGAGCTGCTGAACAAGAACAACTGAACAATTCTGACTGAACAAGTACAACTCACAGTTCAAGAGCGTGTGAACAAGAACCACTGAACAACTCTGACTGAACAAGACCAACTCACACAACAAGAGCAAGTGAACAAGAACCACTGAACAACTCTGACTGAACAAAAATGAACAATTAATAAAGAACATGTTCACTTGCTCAGTTTAGTGAACAACTCAATTTTGTTTGCTCACTCATGAATAATTCAACACTATTCTCATGGTATGTATGCAAACTACGTGCGCTCTTTCATTCTCTCTCTCACTGACAATCTGTGCTCACCGCAACCTTTTCTTAAAAACATTTTTACGATTTGGTTTACCAACAAAACACACCTTGGGATCGATTTACTGTAATGATCCTTATATTGGGTTGCAGTCCGAACGACCAGTGCTGTGTTCACAACAACAGAGAGCGCGATATTTTTTTGGTCATGGTCGTGAGCAGAGCATACTGAAAATTTCGGACGATCTATGATCATAAATTGTTTTTTTGGCATTATTCGAACTGCCTTACCTTAGAAAGTTCGGAAAAAACTTCTTTAAGTGCAGATTTAGTCAGGATTTTCTGCGATAACGGAAGCAGGCCTTCAATAAACACATATTAAATTGAAAGTGAAGCACTATGCCGATTCGAAACCGTTGTTCAGTAAAAAGCCGAACCTGCGATTCAAAAACTCTGTAAATCACTGAACCGAACCAGTTCTTATTTCTGATTGGGTTTCTCCCTTTTTTTAAATACAAAAACCTTTCTGAGTCCCGAAAATGTTGCCGAAAGTGAAACCCGAAATATTCCTGATTACCTAATAAAGCCATAATATGTTTTTGAAGTGCTACACAACAAATCAATATAGTACGGAAATTTAAAATATAACTGTTTCAGCCCAACCCTATCACCGACTTACATATGAGCACAAAGCCCAAAGCGATTAAACTTAAGATCTTGTATTATACATAGACCTTCTGAAAGAACAAGTGGCAAATTCGATGCCTAAGTGGGTTGGAAAAGTGAATTTCAAGCCCGGCTTATGCGAAATAAGACATGTCTTCTTGACTTTCGTCTAATTTTAAATCTTAACCGCCTACTAATCCTACTTTAGAACGAAAACAAATCTACTTTTTCGCTTATCAACTTCTTGAAAAACTTTTTCTTTCCTACTTTCTTTCGACATTATTACTGTATGCTTCATCTTTGGGATTGGGATTTTGAAATTTTGACAGAATGTGGGAGTGGCATCAGCGGTGTTCACTAAGATGGCGTTTTGCAATCGAACTCCGCGAACCCGCGATGGTGTTTGCAAAATTGTGACAATACAAGAAGTTAAGAAAAACCACAGATGATATTAGGTTAATTGGACATCTATCTAATACATAGATATAAAAAAAGGGGAAAGTTTTGTATACCCTTGCAGCCTCCATTGAAAACAAAAAAGTTTTTCTATCTAAGACTTAATTTCGGACCTTACTTTTCTTTGGGAGCTATAGATGTCCGATTTCGACCAAACTTAGTGGAATCATGGAAAAGCATAAGAAACGAACTGTTACGAAATTTGGAGGCGATCCCATTTAAAACAAAAAGTTTTTCTTACAAGAACTTCTTTTTCGACCGATCAGTTGTACTGCAGCTATATGCTATGGTCATCCGATTTTGACAAAACTTTGTAGAATTGTGTAAAAGTATATAAAATAAGTATAAGCCAATGATTAGGACTTTTCCATTGAAAAAAGTTGTTCTCACTAGAACTATTTTTTCGACCGATCGTTCCTATGAGAGCTATAAACTATAGCCATCCGATTTTGACCAAAATTTGTAGAATTATGTGAAAGCATTTCAAATAAATAAATGCCACGTTTTTAGAAGATTTCCATTGAAAACAAAAAAGTCTTTCTAACTAAAACTACATTTCAGACTCTTTTTTTCTATGACAGCTATACTATATAGACATCCGATTTCGACCAAACTTAGTGGAATCATGGAAAAGCATAGCAAACTAAGAAATACGAAGTTGGAGGCGTTCCCATTGAAAACAAAAAAGTATTTCTCACTCAAAGGACGGGTATGGTGAGCTAATATAGCTTAAGGCTCTAGCCGTAGCTAAACATAGTTCGTAGGTGGTTTTCTTTTCTTGAATTTCATTTTGATTTCTTCTTAATTGATTCATTCATTTCTCCCATCTTATTTTTCAGTTCCTACTTTCTTTATCTTTGCATATTTTAATCAGTGTTTCTTCAACGATCCTCCTTGGGGCTTTCTTTTTTCGTCGAATAGTATTTTGAAGTTCTTATAAAGTTCGACGGGAGACTGATCCTTTTCAACAACCAAGCCTAATAGAAGAAATGTTTAAGTTGTATTCTACACAAATATAAATATTTCGAGGTTACTTATAGACTTATGGTCCCTAGTGGAACAAGTACTATAAATAAATCTTATATTATCAGTATTAAAATCTAAATTTTGACATAAGTCGAGTAACGCTGCTATGCCTTGTAGCCACAGATATACTCTTAATGCCAAAAGAGAAACTTAACCGTTACCCACATTACCCATAACGAATATACCCCCAGTCATCCATTATACTTACCGCGTTTCTCAATGACTCACACATAGCCATATCGGGGTCAAATTCGCGATGCTCATACTTAATCGCATCGAAGGCGCTATGCTTGATCAAAAAAATGCTCGTCACATGGGGTACGTTGAACAACCCTCTGAAATCAAAACCAGAAAAGAGATGGGGAGAGAGATAAATGATAAAAGTGCATAGGCAAGGCAGAGCAAAAACAAATGGCAATGTGGAAATGGAAAGTAGCGTCGCTCCATTAAATTCAATCAAAATACTACGCGCCAGGGGACGAAATGAAATGGACAGCAAAGCTGTGCAGTATAAAAACAACATTCTCGTTGGACTGGTGGTGTAGATTTGCTGATAAACACAGGAAGAATTCACAAACAATGCCGAGCCTTGGTGGCACTTCAGCGCTTTTCATGTTAAGTTTGTTGCTGTTCCTAAGCCAACTGGATGTGGGAGCAGCTCAAAGTGAGTGGACAGAAAGTAAGAATATTCCATACAAATGTTAATAAGCTTCTTTATTCCAGGAAGTACGGGTGGACGCAATGTATTGCGTCGCAATTATACGGGCAAGAAACCGGTGGTTATACAACATCGTTCACAGGATGCGGTCAACTATTATGATCACGAGAATGTAAGTGACAGATGATGACTGAGTGATATTTGATATGGTGATAAATGATATTGACAGGGCGCCAAAATAATTAAATCCTCGCACTTTGAGTTGGATTATACACTGGGACGTAAAATCACTTTCTTCTGCATGGCTCAGGGTAGGTATAAATAAGAAGAATGTTATATATTATATCACGTTTGTTTTCAGGTAATCCACGTCCCACCATCACCTGGTTTAAAGATGGCGCAGAACTGTATCAACACCGTTTCTTTCAGGTAAAGTTGCTCAGATGTATTGATCAAATAAAAATGGTATATGATATTTCTCGACCAGGTACACGAGTCTCACATTGAAGCTGATGTTATCAAGTCCAAAATGGAAATTGATCCCACCACACAAATGGATGCGGGTATGTTGGGTCTTACCAAACTCTAACTGCTGTCTTGTGACTTCTTCTCCTTCGTTCAGGTTATTATGAATGCCAAGCGGACAACATCTATGCCATCGATCGTCGAGGCTTTCGCACAGACTATGTCATGGTTAACTTTTAAGCTACAATTGCAAATAAAATCACTACCCAAAAATTAGTTTTCCTTGTGTTTTTTGAATTTTTTCAAGTTCTTCTCTGATTATATTCTCGACCTTTCGCCTCGTTGGTTTTTTCGTTTTGCCGACAAATTGGCTCCATTATCCAATTGAAGAGAAATTTTTTTGCATTTATTTGATTAAAATGTATGAAAGCAAAACTAACACACCGAGTAAAAAACGCTATTTTAGTCTGGAATGTACTAATGTGCACAGTGGGTCTAGAGTTAGCCAAAAAGGTATAAGGGAAAATTTTGAAAATTAAACGTTTTTATTGGTCACAATTGGTCAAAAACAACAATATCATTAGATCAAAAGATACTGAACATTCAGACACTTCAATTAGACCCATCTCGCTGGATGAAATCAGTCTGCAGATTTCGACAGCTAAAGCCCACTGAGGTTCCGGGCCATGTCTGACTTTATTACAGAATATTTCCCGATGTATGCAGCAATCGTAATGGTTCTCAAAACAAAGCTCGACTCTGAAACCACATTTTGAAAGCTTTCAAGAACCACCGCTGCTGTTCTGCCGTCTTCCTGACTATATTGCTGGCGTTATGACCTGTCTGATTAATAGAAGTCCCTTCTTCCTGCAGAACAATATCATCCGCTTTGTTCCTTCCTGGTGGGACGCTATCTAATGTTTGATTTGAGAGGTGAGCTGTTGAATATCCCTGGTTCTCAGGTACCATTCAGCTCCCGTAATGCGTCTAAGGATTTTCGATTGGACCACTCTAATCTTACTCAGGTTTGACTTCGCCGCGATTCCATAAATTTGTAGGCCATATCTCCATACCGGAGCCTGAATAGTCTTGTAAATTAAGACTTTGTTCCTGAGTGACAGCTTGTTGTTGGAATTCAGGAGCCACCCCATGCGCCGTGTTTTGGCTGCCACAGTCTGAGCTTTTGTCTTGACATGGTTTCCAAAGGTCAGTCTTCTGTCCAGTGTCACCTCAAGGTATTTATGGGCTGCTTTATGCTCCATAAGCTGACCGTGCAAGAATACTCCCGGGCAGGTGTCACGACGGGTGGAATAAGTCACCGAAGCACACTTGTCCGTGTTTATGGCAATGTTCCATCTAACGGCCCAATTGCTAAACCTATTCAAGTACTCTTGAAGGGCATCTGTGGATGAGTATGTGCATTTGTTGCGGGCAAGTATGGCCGTGTCGTCAGCAAATGTTGCAAGCGGAATGCTACAGGCTCTGGGCATATCGTGAGTGAATAGGGAGTATAGCGAAGGACCCAATACGCTGCCCTGCGGTACACCAGCCCGAATGGTTCTTGTTTTGGATGTCGCTCCGTCCTGTGCAACCTCAAAAGCTCTGTCCCTCAGGAAGCTCTTGATTAGCAGGTACAGTTGGGGCGAAAGAAGTTTCTTGATCTTGGAGAGCAGACCTTCGTGCCACACTCTATTGAAGGCCTGCTGGATGTCAAGGTAAGCTGCCACTACGTTCTCTTTCCCGTCATACCCTTCGAGGATGTAGTTGACCACTCGATGTAATTGTTCGGGAGTTCCATGGCTCAGTCGGAAGCCAAATTGGAAATCGGGAATGGCTTTTCGAATAGATCGAATATCAAGCATTCTTCGAAGGAAACTGGGCTCGAAGATCTTTCCAAGGGTGGATAGTAGGCTAATCGGCCGGTAGGAATCAAGGCAGGAGGGTGGTTTTCCATTCTTATGAAAGAGAACAATTCTGGCTTTCTTCCAGGGTGATGGAAAATGGCTTAGTCTCAGAGCCGCGTTTAAGATGAGCACCAAGAACAATATGGCTTTGTCTGGCAGGAGCTTCATTGTCCTGTTGTCAATGCCTGGGGTCTTACGTACCACCAGATCCTGGATTTCCCCTTTCACCTCAGGGAAGGTGATTGGCGGAACTGGGAGGCCATTTGGAGGGGGCTATCGGGGGCATCTGAGACTAGTTGGTTCCGGCGGGGCGAGGAGGTTTCATACGGCTGGAACCGCTCTTCTAAGTTCAGGGCAAAGGCTTCCACTCGGTCCTGTGGTGATTTTTCCCAGGAACTATTAGGACTTTGAACTGGGAACTTTGGCGCAACTTGCCGCTTGAATCGTTTGGTGAGCTTCCAAAGCGCAAACTTGGAGCTCTCATCCGCAGAAGCTTTTAACTTCAAGTGACTAGAAATGCAACTTCTATGTATCTTTTATGAGGTTTTTATATGCTTCATTGGGAGATTGAAAGCACTTATATCTGTGACAGAAAAGAGACAGATTAGACACAGAAATCTGCCACATTAAGTGCGACCGTTTTGTTAGGAAAAAATGCTCATTCCAGACTCTTTTGTGCACATTATGACGGTGAATGCTCATAAAAAAAAGTATCAATAAGTACCGGAAAACGCACATATTGCTTCCTGGGCAAATTCAACCGCACGACGCTGTTGCCGGAATGATACTGATTTTGCTCAAGGCTGAGCTCTGATCAGTGAATAAATGAACACAATTATTGTCGGACCATCCGCTCATACTCAACCGATCGCTGCGTTTGTTGGTATTTTTGTGTATAATGAAATCAAGAAAAAAGTGATTTTGAAGTTCTCTGATCCTTACGCACGGGTAAGTTTGTACTCTGCCTTGGTGCTTTCCTTCCGATGCCGTTCACGTCTGCCGAAATGATTCTTTAAATCACTTGATCATTTAAAGTTTTCGGGTCCTGGTATCTAGTGTGTCGATTCTTGCAGCTCACCCTTGGCTTTATATCAGTATTACGAAGATTCGCTTCAGTAACGCCGTCTTTACGTGTCATGGTCCCATTTAGAATGTTGACTTATAGGGATAATTATGCCCATAATGATACGACATGTAGAGCTCTATTAACGTACAATCGTCTTCCAGTTAGAATGCGTTTTGAATTACTGCATTATTGTGATGCACAGAGAATGTGAGCAAACGCCGATTTAGGTAACTTTTAAAGACACAAAATTATCAGTCGACGTTCAATCTGACTTCCTCCAAGCCAATACACTAGCTATCAAGGATTATCAGTCATTTGTCATCTTATATCCCTATTTCATACCATTATTCCTAGGCTTCAAACCACTGTAGCAGAAAATATAATGTGCGGATCCCATAAATTTCCAAAAAAAAAAAAAGGGTGAGAGAAATATGGCGAGTGCGCAAATCAAATCAAACGATGAAATTGAGTAAAAACCATGTGGAAATGCAAAAGCAACGTGAGCTAAGTCCAAAATTCAACGCCAATTGTGGCAAATTAGAGGGCGACTCAACAAAACACAGAATGGTGGCTCTGAATCAGTCGACGCGCAGACGAGATTCGCACAGCAACATCGGCTGGTTAAAGAACGCGCGCGTTTTGTATTTACACCGAGGAATGCAAGTCAAATGCCTGCTAATCTTGCTCGGCCTGGGCCTACTCATGCTGGCCACGCCCATATGTGAGGCGCGTCGTGGTCGTGGACGCGGCCGCACCAAGTCGAGGGTACAAATTGGTTTACCCATAACAGGCAAATATCGGGATCCCGAATCGGATCAGTATTACAACAACAATAATGTGAGTATAAGTGATAATCGCGAAACAATAAAAAAGCTTATTAAATTATACAAACAGGGCGCCAAGATTCTACAGGCCTCGCACTTTGATCTCGAGTATGTGCTGGGCCATAAAATTGCCTTCCTGTGTGTGGCCAAGGGAAATCCACGACCGCACATCACTTGGTACAAGGATGGTGCCGAAATCTACCAGCATTTGTATATGCATGTCCATGAATGGCGCATAGGCGACGATAGAGTCAAATCCAAAATCGAAATCGATCCGGCGACACAAATGGATGCGGGTCTGTACGAGTGCACGGCGGACAATATGTATTCGATTGATAGGCGCAGCTTTAAGACCGATTTCTCCATTGCCTTCGATTAGTTGTGGGTTTTATGAAATAAAATGAAGAGAAAAATTGAAAAGAAGAGTTTTTCTTACATGAGATCCCGTTTCACAATATCCACATAATCATGGGAGCGTGCATAGTAACCCGTTTCGGAGAGTGCACCCCAGAAATTGCTCCATAACTCATGGTATTTAGAGAACAGTGGAGCCACAAATTGCCTGCAAAATGATGGGAGATTTTTTGGTTTTAGTTAAACAGCAAAAGAGGAAACTTTGACCCACTTACTTGTTTATTCGCAGCAGCTCGCGTAACACCTCACCATCGTCAATGTGAGCATCACCGTCCACATAGAAAATATAGTCGCTATGATGCAGCTGCGCTTGGTCGCTGAAATTTGAAAGAAAGATACAAGTTGAGTAAAAATTATTGTTAACAAAAATAAAAACTCGAAAATCTAAAAAATGATAAAAGGTGGCTTGGCTTGTAGCCGTTAGCCGTACTCTAAGCGTGTCTTACCGCTTGCGCGACTACTGCACCTGGCTTCCCGGGTCTATCCCAGATACCAGATCGTTCGTCTAGGAAGCTTCAATATGCACAAGAGTCTAACTTCACTAATTAAATTCTAAATTCAGTAGCTCTACTCTTGCCCTGAAAATTGTCGCAATTCCATTAATGTTAACATCATCGTTGAAGTAGTTTTTGGCTCCAAGGTTATACTCGAGTACTTTGTAAGTACCTCGAGTCTCTCTTTGTCTCGCCCTACATTCCGCGTTGTCTCAAGAATATTTTTTCGCTGCCCCTATTAACAGTCAATGGTTAGTTTTCCAGGTGGACCGGTTCTCGAAGGAGCAGTGTATGTTGAGTGATGATGTCGTAGTAGTAGTTGATGTCTTTATTTTTATAGAGCTTTCAATTCATTTTCACTTAAATATACATTGAGTTGTAATAAAAAGACACGTTTAAAGGTCACCTCTCTTCCAATGGTAGTTCCTCCGAAGTAAAATTGCCTGGAGTCTGTTATAATTGGACAGTCCACCAGAAAGTGTATTATGTCCTCACGGACCCTCATATTGCAAAGAGTACAGTTCCCAGCTTTGATGTGTGGTATAAAGTTTAATGCCAAAATCTCACCACGAGCCATAAATATGTGTTTAATTTGGTCGATCTTGTAAGCATCCGAGAAGTAGTTTTCTGTACCGCGCTCGTAATTAAGTTGCTTCCTAGAGCGCGAACCGAGCTGCTCTGCGCTTCCCTTATATATTCGTCTCTGTAGTTCTCTCCCATCTTAAGAACGATTCGATCTGCCCAAAATGCCCATTCCGTAGTGTCGTCCAAACGTAAGGGTACGAGTAACTTTTCTGCCAGGTTTTCTCACTCTTGGAAGTGCTGTAGTTTGTCCCGCAGTAAGTGCGAGGTCACAATCTTTGGAAGTCGGTGATGAGGCATCCTCATAATCTCTTGCATATACTTGAAGTGGATGTCGGCTGTATATACGTGAAGAGGCGAGAGTCCGGTTTCTAAGTATATCATTCTGTTTGGCGTGTACTGTGCCAGCCGAAACAGTCTTTTGATAAAATATTTTAGAAGGCCTTCTACTTCGTCGAAGTGATAAATCACCCAAACTTGAGCGCCATAGGTCATAATGTCGTTTAGATTCCACTTCTCATTTCGTGACAGTCGCCCTCTTGCATCTTTTACGCACATTATTTTTGATTTATCGAGGTTTATCTGCAAGTTCCATGTGCCGCAGTATTCATGAGTGCGGTTGGTCATCTCTTGAAGCTTCTGTGGTCTGTCCGCTAAAATTTGTGTTCCGATTTTCACCCCTCCTGGCAGAAATTTCGTATTATTCCGTTTGGTATTATTTAGCCTAAAGATCCTTTAGAGTCGTAAAAACATTAAGAATTTACCCAAATTCAAGTTGCGGCATTTTTTTCTTGGAACTTTGCCCCGAAAAGAATGGTAACAGGTATTCGAGAACCCATGTTTTTTGAACCGACAATACTGAACGTTTTTGAAACAATATACCGGTACAGTTTCGTTTTTAGAGATTTTTTAAATGGTTATGTACTTTCTTAGTAAGTCGTAAGCTGAGTGCGATAAGTCATTCTCCCACATGCAGCATATACAAAGGCAAACGATAAACGACTTGAGAAAACCAGCTTATTTTCAAATAACTTTTTCATTTTTCATACAGCAATATTAATACCAAACGAAAATTTAGGTTTCCTACATTATTGTGGAAATTCTACACGAAAATTGTAGCTCAAAATCAGTACAGAAAATTTTTGTTCTTCACACGTTGACATAGTCTGCATTTACACGATGTAGTTTCCTTCATGAAGTTCTTCATGAAGTTTTTGCTTGTAGGGAAGAGGTGAAGGGGGCAGTAGATACAGGCAAAGTTCCACGGCCAGCTAGGCAATGAAGTTTTTCGATAGTTTCCCTTTGCCTCATTCCGATAGATTCAATGCAGGGCTGAGTTTTCAGTTGATCGATAATTGTCTCTCAGCAGCTCATTTAATTTAAAGCAATTGGCAGCTGCGACTTAAATAGCCCGTTTCATCACTTCAATTGCAGCTTTTCATAATTTTTCTGTACTCTGACTCATTTTTGTTATGTAAAAGTAAAATTGGCTTGTCGAGATGACACAGCCCCAAAGGGCCAAAGCCGAGCCTCTCTCAATCTCTTGGCTTGTGCGCTTCTAATTTTTAGCACCAGAGAAAGGGACCTACAGTTTAACGCCGAATCCGAACGGCAGTTTGAGAAGCTTTTCATGGCTAATTACTGCAAAGCTGGCGCCAACAGCAAAGAGGTGTGGCCGGTTGTAAAGTTTTATTCAAAGAAAAAAACTTTTCATTAGATGTTCCGAGGCGGGATCGAACCCACGACCTCATGCACAGCAGTCGCGCACACTAGCCGCTGAGCCACCCGGCCACTTATTATGTAATAACAGAAAATCAACAACGGTGGCGATTGCTCTCAATCGATAGCTTGTTTGCATTGCGATAGTAATCGGAATGTAAGAACAAAACGAAAAAATTCCTGAAGCACACTACGTTGTGTAAATGCGAACGCTGTTTTGAAGTTGGTCTAAAACGAAATCGAAGAGAGCTTCATGAAGCAAACTGCACCGTATAACACGGACATATAGGTTTTCCAAATAAATGTTAAGGTTTTCGAATGCTAAATGCTACATATAGCAAATTTACACGAAACTTGGTGTTAATCCCATTCTCTCATCTTCATTGATGGCTTCCCTTTATAACTGTGATTTGAAGAGTTGCCGCGCGAGTGGTTGATAGCCGTATGGGCTAAGATGTCGGCATTTGTGTCGAAATTTCTGGGACAAGGTAACTAAGTTATGAGTTCGAGTCTCAGACAAGGTAAGTGGAAAAATAAAATTAAGTAGTACTTTTACAAAAGGAAGACCTTGCCCTCTTTGTGCCCCTTCCTACCATTCCTTTCCAAAACGTGGCGTACAAAAAAACTACATTAACGTCATAAGTGGAAAATTCCTGTCAAATCCAAGATATTCGGGATTAAATCAATGCTAAACGATGCCAGAAGTCGGTCAGTCCCGGATATTCTCATTTCAAGTACGAACAGGATATTCACGAACTGAAAAAAATTTTGTTTTCTTTGATCTTATAAGAGAAAACATGGTTCCGTCGAATATGATCAACCTTTTCGATAAGCCCGAAGACGAGCCTAATCCTGAAAAAGTAGTTCGCAGACGAAATATTTCAAAGAACATTGCTGTCTATCATTTTTTTCAGAAAGCGAAACAGAAAGAAACCTAAGACGATCAGAAAATGAAGAATTCAATCAATAAATCGGTAAGATCCTTCATAACGAAAATGTTGGGAACTTAGAGTAACCAAAACGCCTATTAAATGTGTCATTGATCGATATTTGAAAAAAATTTGACTAGTTAAAAAACTTTTTCCGCTGATCCGTAGATGATCTTATTTTTTGTGTTCTATTTCCGAACCATCAAATGAGCTATATTATCGAATTGGATTAGATAACTCAATATTCTCAGCAAATCGAATGAAAACTTGCACTTACAGAGCCAATTGGCGACCACGACGCTCATCCACTTCATCAAAAGACAAAGCATATTTGGTGCTGGCATATTCCTTCTTATGTTGATTCACATACGTCTTAATGTCCTCATCATGCAACTCGGCATTGCAATAGAAAAACAAGTGTAGATTTTTCTTTGGATAATTAATCTTCTCAATGCCCTCTAGGAACTGATCAAAGAAGGGCACAGCCTGAGGAACAATCACAGCCAAGGAAATAACGGGCAAATTTTTTTCCTGTAAAAAGAAAGAAAAAATGGCTTAGCTATTGTAATTCCCATTTATGGTACAACCGACAAAACTCACATCCAAATCCAGTGGATATTCCTGACAAAAAGTGCAAACGCCGCTGCTATAGGTTTTAGCCAAATAATTGCCATAGGCATTCAAATCCACCTTGCTTAGTCCATTGCCATGAACAATACTTGGATTGGTCATAAAGTTAATATTCTCCAAAGCACCCTGATTGCTGTCCAGATCCACCTTTAGCTTGACATCATTCTTGGCACCATGCAGATTTTGGAATAAACGTGACTGGGTATCTAGTTTCATTTGCAACTTTGTGCGTTTAGCCTCATCCAAGAACACTTTGGTGTAGTACAACTGATCATCATCAGTATTTTCAATGGGATGATCCTCCAGCAGGGCAAACACCTGCGGTGCATAGCCAATAAAAGCTCCCGAGTTTAGAAAACGCGAAGCTTTGACTTCCACCTCGGGATATTCAGACTCTAGAGACTTGTTGGGCCAGCAAAATTTCTCTGCGGAAAAGAGCAATTTAGCACCCGACTCCTGAAATTTCTCCAAAATCTCCTCAAGTGTGGCAGTGATAATGACATCGTAGCTGAAAGTTGAGTTCTGATAAGATACTAATAATGGTGAAGCTGGCAACTTACACTTACCTGTCGGTGAACAATATAATGGTGTCCAGGTCATCTTTAAAGGGTGCCACAGCTTCACGCAAAAGATTTACTTTGAAACCACCGCCTGCACTTTTCATGTTTCCACCTTTCCATTCTTCGCCCATGCCCAAGGTGTTAACCTGTGGAAAATCAATAAGGAAATTTATGAGTAACAGGAAAACATAGAATACCTTTAAATAATATGAAAGTCGGAAAAGAAAAATTCAAAACCAATTCCATTCCTAATAGTAAATGATTTGTAACAAAATACGAAAGAACGGGGACAAAAAGACTTTGTCTAGGGAAATTTAAGGGACTAAATTGTGGGCAATCATTCGACTAATCAATCTGTTGTTATAGGTGCTGGCTCTGGAGAAGTCATCACATTTGCGACATTTCTCAGTTTCACATAAATCAACAACTGCACACCAATATAATATTTCTCCAAGCCCTTCTATGTCTCTATATCCTCTAGATTAGAGTGGAATTGAACTCTTCCAGGACCGAAAGAAACGTATTTCTCAAATGTATAAAACTGATTGAAAGGTCATTCTTTCCGATTCCCTGATCACTGTAGTGTTCTCCAGATAGAGATCCTCGCGATCAAGAAACTCAATTCAGACCTTGAGTATCAATGCAAAGCGCTAAACAGACCTCTGAAGACTTAGTGGATCTCATTTCTCTGATGTCGTTAGGAACATAGTCATGCCGAAAACTTTCTGCTCCTTACAATGCAGATGTTGTTGAGACAAGGAAGAGGTGCAATCCACCTCCCATTTCTTCTGTTTCCGTTCTCAGCTCTCACTTTCTGAAGGAGGTCTCTGATGTTGCTAAGACTACGCCTAGACATGAATTAGGTTTCACCCAAATCTCCGAATGGGCCTAGATGTCTCAAGTTAGTTAGTTTAGAGTCAGAGGTTTTGCTGTTCATTAATCAAGCCCTGAAATCTGTGGCCAAAGTTGTGCTCTAGTTGACGGTTTTGCTTTAGCTATACATCGTTTGACTTCCCCCATCTCAATGGGATTTAAGTCCGGCGACGTCGATCTTTTTCGTTCCTGATGGAATACTCATTTTAAAGGCATAGGGCAGCAAAACATTTTTTTAAATGAAGCTGCAGTTTTAACTGACTCAAGGTCTTGTGTTGCCTTCGCACAACTTTAAACAGGGACATTTGACACCACAAAGGAGGCAGGTAGACCTTCTAGCTGTTGCAAGACCCACTAGATGTCTTTCATCACTGATCTTGGCCCGCCAACTGTCAGTCTAGCAGCCGTCTCTCTCTTACCAGCGATGCCATAACTTCTTGAGAATTCCAAAGTAGCATGAGAGCAAAAGCTGAAGGCCTTGCGTATGTGTCCCTAATTGGCCTTACCTTTTAAGTTATGCGAAAGCATAACACGACCTCGAGCCAGCTAAAACTTCAGGTTTTTGTTAGCATAAAGGTAAACAATTTCTTCTCTTATTTTCTCGCCGAAGAGTTACACTGGTTACTTACTGACAGGATTAGATTTTATTTTATAAATTTCGAGGATCGAACAATGCCTCAGTCGTTTGAAGTCGATGTTAAACGTTTTGCGCGTCGAGTTGTGAGTTTATATTGGTAGTTGATGGCATTGTACACCATCTTGGCAGATTTTCGACTTAAACTTTAGATTGCCTGGGCTTACTGCGCCAATGGGAACTTCTCTGCTAAAATTGACTACCTCAGAAATGTATATGGGCATTTCCATGATGTCGAACGTGGCCGTCGGACACAGAAACATAAAAAAAGCAAAGTATATCGGACTTTTATTATGATAGTAGGATTAACTTGTAACTCTTAATTAGCCCTATAATTGGTGCTAAGGCTGATTTTGGGAAACTTTTCGTTTTCAAGATAATTGCAAATAAGCAAGGCATTCGCACGGGACAAATACAGAAGTACTTTTCGCAGACAACAATTCAAACGCCGAAATTACTAGGTTTAAAATGTTGTGAATTGATGTCTCTTTAAAATGGTTTTGATTTTATCCAAAAATGACTTATACTTTTTTCAAAATTAGATTTTTAACACTTTCGCAAGGGGCAACTCACTCGGGTCTTATTTTTCCATCAAGAAATTTATGTGGTTTCTACTATAGTGCAAGGCAAAAACTTACAGTTAATTGCAATCTCATTGTACTCATAAAATGAGCAAAATTCCATGAATTC
Source organism: Lordiphosa collinella (assembly GCA_018904265.1). Lineage (NCBI taxonomy): Eukaryota > Metazoa > Arthropoda > Insecta > Diptera > Drosophilidae > Lordiphosa > Lordiphosa collinella. Next base: position 374,985 of record JAEIFV010000264.1, read on the forward strand.
TATATTCACTTTCTTAGAAAGAAAATCGGCAACAAAACGATAAAAACGAGAAACGCAGTGCTTGCGCGGCTATGCATTCGAAGATCTCGAATTGGTTTATGAATAAATGTAAGATTAGCTTACATTAGTTCAGTGAAATTGTTTCCCTTTGAAAATTTGATAAAACATGGTGTTTTTAAGTACTTTAAATATTTTGGTCTTTTTGGATGTTGCTTCCATATATGCGTTGCTAGCTGTTAGGCAAAATTAGTAATCGAACCATTTAAATAAATATAAATAAATATTTTTTACATATCTTACTAAATTTATTCGCTCAGCACAATATCTTATCACATTTTGAAGTGTACATTTAATAAGCCACAATGTCACATCGAGGCCCATTAGCTCAGTTGGTTAGAGCGTCGTGCTAATAACGCGAAGGCCGCGGGTTCGATCCCCCCATGGGCCAATGATTTACTTTTTTGAAAGGTTTTTTTTTTTTTTTAACGAGAGACCTAAGATCCAGTCAGAAAGTGGAGCCCAGTGATACAAATGAAATGTATACTGTACATTGTACAGGGTTTGTCCGGAAAGTAATAGGACTGATTTTCTTCTGCCGCGACTGTACTTCGGAGAGTGCGCGCACCGACTGAATTCAGTAGACGGCGTTCCTAGCTAACGAACGAGCGGCTAGTCAGTTGTCTCCGAGCACCTGGAGAGTTTACGAAACAGGGCCAAGAACACTTCCTTGCGGGACAGCTCGAATAGGACGTAAAAAGGATCGCGCTTCACGCACTTCAACAGAGAAAGCTCTGTCCGTCAAAAAAGAGTCAATAAGTCTCCACAGACACTCCGGGAGTATCGGCTTCAATTTATACATCAAACCCTCATGCCAGACTCTATCGAAGGCTTGGCGTACATCTAAAAATACTGCCGAACAGTATTTCTTTTTCTCAAAGGCATCGAGGATATGATTAACAACTCTGTGAACCTGTTCTACTGCACTGTGACGGCTGCGAAATCCAAACTGGTGATCTGGAAGCGCACTCTCAAAAGAGTCAATTGTCAAAAGCCTTGCTAGAAGAAGTCGCTCAAAAATCTTAGAGAAGGTAGGCAGGAGGCTAATAAGGCGATAAGAGTCTACATTATGTGGGTCCTTGTCCTTTTTCGGTACCATGACCACGAAGGCACGTTTCCAAGGGCTTGGAAAATGATCAACTTCCAAAACAGCGTTAAACAGCCGACATAATAAGGAAATTGCCTCATTTGGGAGAGATTTGACTACCTTTCCGTCAACAGCATCCAATCCAGGGGCTTTGCAAGGCTTTAATCGCTTTATTTGTTCTTTGATCTCTTCCTCATTAATCGGACGGATAGTACATGGTGGACCAAATGCGAGACCAAATCGCGATATGGTATGCTGGTACCAAAATCAAAAGGGCGTAAATCTATTCTCCAGATCACGAGCAAAAGCATCCGCAATAGCATCATCAGAATGAACCCAAGTGCCGTCGTTGCAACGGAGGGGGTTTCTGCGGAGAGGCTGGCGTTTTAGGTTTCAGTGGGTCAATGGTGCTAAGCTTTTCCACAAAAAATTCTGACTTGGCAGTGCGCAGGACACTCCTTAGTTTCGCAGTGGCAGTCTTCCATCTACCAAGATCAAGAGGGTGTCGCGTCCCCATCAAAATGCGCCGCAATGAGCGCTTGCGTCTCGCCAAAGCAACATTTTCAGGCTTTGAATTGGACCAGGAGGATGGAGGCACACAAAAGGTCGTAACAATAGGACCAGCAGCAATATGGATTTTGTCGACAAAGCTACTTTCTAAGGTATCAATCGTATCAGGGGAGTCAATACAATAGTGAACGTCATCAGCAATTAACGACGTCAACCCATAAAGAAACTGTCAAGCCATAAAGAAACTGCCCAAAGTGCCAAACAAACGGGAATATTCACCAGAAGTCCAGCAGTGTTGATTTCCAGGCGGGCAGTAGACAGCAGCAAAAGTGACATTACCAATATATGTGGCCAGTGATATGGCAACTGCTTGTAGATGCGGCTCAATCACGTTAGTAGTCATATGAAAGTTAAGCGAGGACCAATTTTAACGGGTATGAGGAGGCATGGAAAGACTGATCAAACCAAAATGAAAGTCAAGTAGAAAAGATAATTCAACTTTAAATACCCCACAGCTGTGGATTAGTTGCTAACCCAACTCATACATAGCTTAGCCAAATAATGGATTCCCGCCTGTTTAAAAGGCCAAACTGCGCTCCCACAGTTCTCCAAATACAAATTGTTATATATGACACCAAGCCGGTCAACGACAAACCCAACCGGCTTATCAACAATTTCAATTTGAGAACATGAGGAACTGCTACTTAAAACACAAGCACACACATGAAACAACAAAAACCGGCGCAGTCTTTAGATTGATAAGCAAATCCCAGTACATTGTGTGTAGAAAGTTCTAAGCTATCAATCGAGGAGGATTGTGCTAATTACCCCCGAGCATCGCCGGCATCGGCCATATGCATTGGGACTACGTGATTAAAACCACAAAACTACCAAGTAAACATGAGAATCAAAAAAGAAAAAACACATTTTCTGAACACATATGTGCTCCATATAAAGTCCAGCCAATCTGTGTGGAACACATCAGTGGAGGCCCACGCCGGATGCTGGCAGCACAGAGGCAAGCCACACAGAGACACACATTTAGACAATAACAAACTAATGAAAAAGCGCTGAGATGTGTTTGTTCGTCTTCTGTCATAGAATTTTGAATTTCATCAATAAAAATTTGGCATTAAGTGACCGAAAATCAAGTTCTGTGTATCTACATAACAAAAAGGGAGACTGGATCTAACTGTTAAAACAGAACAGCTTGCTAATTAATTTATAAATTTAACTTTGTTAGTTGTCTATTTTGACTAAAAGGCTCTATTATATTGGCATGTTCTAATTTTTAAAGCTGTTATTTATTTTTGATTGGCAAAACTTACCTCGATGTCATAGACGCGTGCGGAACGTATGTAACGTACATAGCCATCTGTGGGTTCGGTGGCTACGGTAAACACTTTGACTTTATCTGTAAGGGCAAAGAAAAGCGTAAGAAAGTTGGTTAATATGCGGGGGGAAATATATAAAAAATTATGATCAATCTTACAATAGACAAAAGCTCTACGTGCAATATAAGTACAACGATAGGAACTATCAGACTTTTTCCCAATTGATCTTTCGACAAGATTTGTCGAATTTGGATACCAAATTCGGACTCCAAGCCGAAAGTGGACTGAATTAGAATGAAATATTGATGGAGCATGCTACTCTATTCATTTTACTTACAATGTAGTTAATTGAATTTGTGTCTGTATGAGTTACTGGGGTGAGTGCCCAGTCTAGACCAAAATGCTGCGGGATTCAATTTTAAATTTGATATCCCGAAACGGAAAAGATTTAAAAATTCTTCAAACTGTAGTAATGCTGGGCAGTACACTAACTTGTCGGAATTGGAATTGATATTATTTTTGTGATTTGAAATCTAGTTCAAGCCGGGAAACTTTAAAATTTTATCCGGAGCTCTGGTTTGGGGGTTCAAACCAGAATTTACCAATGGTTCAACATTTTCAAGTTCAAGGTTTTTGAGTGAAGGTTTTGGTTCAAACCTTGGTTCCGCTTAGTTATTTTGAAAAATACACTAAATTATATTACGAATTTCTTCATATTTGGATAAACCTGTGCAACTTAGACTTATATAAACATTTAGAAGATTCGAAGTGCGAGTGAGCGATGAAAGCAATTTAAGAAATCTTTAACTAATGTGTCGCTCAGATTTTTGGTTTCAGAATCATTTAATAAACTTTGGAAGGTTATTAAAAGTTCCGAATTCAGCACTAACCATTTAGGTCTATCTAGAATTTGTATACTCCGACCAGAGGTACAGAATAATAGTTTGGATATAAACGGAGCATCCGACCCATAAAGTATACATATTCTTGATCGAAAGGGTCATAGCCATGTCCGTCTTCCGTATGACGCACAGACTCGAAATGTGATGAGGTTACATTACACTACTTCTTATATTCAGATACCAGCTTATAAATTTTGCCACACCCCCCCGCCCCCGCAATTTAGAAAAAACGTCATATCTCCGTCAGTTTTATAGACGGATTATTTATCGATCAAGATTATTTATCGATCCGCCAAAGGGTTGGTAAAGATCGGATGAACGGTTGCCGAGTTATAGGGAAAACAAACAATTATGGGCAGCACCGGTGATGTGCAGCACTTCGCTGGTACAGAGTATGTAATAGTCGGGCTTGACCGACTTTCTTTCTTGTTAATATTTGTTTTATCCTGGCAATTTGCTCTTTTGGCCTGCTCAGCGGCTATTCCGCACCTGTAAGAGTCGTGGGTTCGATACCGCCTCAACTCTAATAAAAGTTTTTCTTTAAAAAAACTTTACACCTCACCCCTCTCTTGTTGGCGCTCGATTCGGCGTTAAACTGTAGGTCCCTTTCTCTTGTGCAAAATTAAAGCGCACAGCCAAAAATTATATCTTTTTTGGGTGTGTCAGCCTTTTAATTTTTTTACATTACAACAACAAAATCAATGGGATATAGCTTAGATTTTAAATTATGCTTAATTTTTGTTCAGGTTCAATTAGTTTTTCACACTTAGTTCGGTTCATAGTGAAAAATATGTCCCACTTTGGTTCAAAACCGGTTTGCAGCCCTGTTTTTAAGTCGAATCGAAAAATAGGGGAAGTTATTCTGAGTTATAATTATAACTTTGGGGCTCCCATTTAAAAAAAAAGTTTTTCTCTTCTTCACCACTTACTTATCTCTTTTGATAAACTTTGTAGAATTGTAAAGTATATAAAATAGAAAATCCAATAAAAACGTTCCATTAAAAACAAAAAAGTTTTCTCACTCGAACTAGTTTTTCACCGATCGTTCCTATGGGGCTATATACTATAGTCATCCGATTTCGACCACACTTTTTGAATTCTGTGAAAGTTTAAAAATAATGTATGCCAATATAGACGTTTTCATTAAAAACAAAGTTTTTCCCTGCTAGTTTTCACCGATGTTCTTGCTATATGCATGTCATCCGATCGACCATTTTAGATTTTAGTATATAATTTGTACGTTTTAAAACAAAAAGTTTTTCTCCTCTCCCCCAACCCGGCCGGTTCCGAAAATTGCAGCCTATTTGTACCATAAGACTTCGTGCAAAGTTTGGTGAGGATAGCTTTAAAACTGACGGAGAGATAGCATAGAAACAGACACGACGACGGACAAGGCTAAATGAACTCAGCTCGTTCAATCAAGAATATATACTTTATGTGGTCGGAGATGCTTCCTTCAAGCGTAACAAACATCCGCACAATTTTATAATAACTTTGCGGGTATAAAAATTGAAAAAGATCCATTTATATTGTTTCGTTTGGAGGATATCTTTCTCTAAGTTTCTTATGCAGATCCCGTTCAAAACGGTGCTTCCCAAATAGTAAGAAAGTTCATTCGGAATTCAGAAGCAATTAATGGAAGACAGGTCTGTTCCAATTTCCGGGTGGATTTAAAAAGTAAATCGATTGCCATTCCGAATCGATTTCATTTTGGTGTTCCAATTTTTGAGTGAAAAAAAATCTATTTTCTTTTCGAATGAATGTTCGAATCGTTTTCAAATTATAATTCAGCTATATGGCAGCCTTAACCATTTCGATCAGCACTGTGCATGCACTGCGCATTTCGATCGTTTTTTTTTTCGTCTACATGCAATTTCAGAGGTACAAGTTTAAAAAAATTATTTTAAATCAAGTTGTATGCTCTCTATATCTATGAATACTTCAAAATATCTACAATATTTGACATATAAAAATAAAAAATCTTGAAAGATGAAAACCAAGGCTATTGTCATTTAGTTTTCATTTTCAATCCATTGACTCCAAGGCAAAACTTTTGAAACCGAATAACTTGATCGTTTTTCGAAAACGGACACTTTCAGATTCCGATTCCGCATGATCTGATTGCAATCGAAAACGGTAACAGGCCTGAGCGTGTTTATTCTGCTAACATTAGTGGAATTGGAAATATGCCTGAATATGTACCATCATTTCTTATGTTCGCAAATTCGCGGAACCCAATATTGTTTTAGGTTGGAACGAGACTTGCCTTTGGCATCTGTCAAGACTATCAGGCCTGTTCCGAATTCCGAACGTTTTCGAAAAGTAAAAGCGAAACGAAAACGAACGTTTTTCTTTTTGGCATTCCCAACTCCGTTACGTTTTGACTTTTCGAACTCGCTTTCGAAACCGGACTAATCAATAGCTGGCTTATTGGAAGCTATCGATTGAAGGTTAAGATCGGCTTAACAAAATAGGGGAAAGTTTACTTCCTCGCGGCCGAAGTTTTAATACACTTGCAGCCTCTATTAAAAACAAAAAGTTGTTCTAACTAAGACTACTTTTGGGACCTTACTTTTCTAAGGGAGCTATACTATATAGATGTTCGATTTCAACCAAACTTAGTGGAATCTGGGAAAAGCAAAACAAACTAACATTTACAAAATTTGGAGGCGATTCCATTTAAAACAAAAAAGTTTTTCCCACTAAAACTTCTTTTTCGAGCAATCATTCGTACTGCAGCTATTTGCTATATTCATCCGATTTTGACAAAACTTTGTGGAATTGTGTAAAAGCATAACAAATAAATAAATGCCGATTTTTAGATAATTTCCATAAAAAACAAAGGTTTTCTAACTAAGACTACTTTTCAGACTATACTTTTCTATTACAGCTATACTATATAAATGTCAGATTTTGACCAAATTTAGTGGAATCATTAAGCGCCAGTTATATCCGTTACTCGTAGAGTAAAAAGGGTATACTAAATTCGAGCAAATGTATGTAATAGGCAGAAGGAAGCATCTCCGACTCCTTAAGGTATATATATTCTTGATCAGCATC